>JAYKPI010000006.1:33930000-34510000 GCA_037305975.1 Chrysolophus pictus
CTCTTCACTACACTGCACTGTCTGTGTACAGGAAAACATAAAAGCATATAAATGGTAACACTGCATCAAATCAAAGGTCTGTCTTGCACAGCATCTTCTCTGTGTCTCCATGTCTGTGGGGGGCAGTGTATGAAGAAGCACATCATGTTCTTTCTGTTTTCAGGAATACATAGACAAGGATGAATCTATAGTAAAGGAGCTTCTTGAATTCAGATGCTTTAGAAATTTTGACAATTAACATTCAGCCACTGCCCAGAGTAAGCTGTAACTCAATGAGTGACTCTGGCTTTGCATTCTCACTATTACTGGTCTGTAAAGCCAGCTGTGCTTTACTAGCAACATAGAAGATAATCTCTTTTTGCACCTTCACCTGTTTTTCAGACCTGGCTCTGTGGTGGCTCTGTAGAAATCATTCCATGCTCCCGTGTTGGGCATGTCTATCGAAATCATATTCCCCATGCTTTCTCCTATGAAGAGGCCATTGTGAGAAACAAAATCCGAATAGCAGAGACTTGGCTGGGTTCTTTCAAAGAGAACTTCTACAAGAATGACACTGTGGCTTTCCTAATCAGCAAGGTAAAGACATCTGTAGTGGTCTGTTTCTGAGGGAAGGACTGTGTGTTGCGATAGGTGACGGTGGTGGGATGGTAGTGTGGGTGTCTGTGTACAGTCAAACATTCAGTAGGCATGGCACCAGGTAGAGTTTTTCATTTTTATAAAACCTGCTGGTGGAAGAGCCTTTAGATCAGGAAAAAAAGAAACCCGTGTCTAAGAGTTGTTTGCTGAAGTTGTCAAATATCTTAGAGTATGATTCTGTCTCCAAATGACTCCTTCTTCAGGCTGCCCAGCAAGTTGTGGTTTGGTTTTCCACCAATGACAGCATATTTGATAACAGTCATCTGAAGTGGAGCCTAGTTGCACTGTGTGCTTGGAAGATCTTTTTGAAGGATTCATCCTTCACTGCTGAAGGCATCTAGTATGTGATTCAAGTAATATTCACTGGCATGTGGCAAACTCTGGTGTCTCTACTACTCTAAGATAATACATGTGAATGCTCTAGTGCTCTAGAAAAAAGTTGATTTCTTCCCAAACTGACAGAAGCAACTGTCTGTAACTGGGGAGGTTAGATCTCACCATCAGCATTTTTTCAAGTTACTTTATCATTAGAAGCATCACAGAGCCAGCGGTGCAGCCTCCAGAGATGTTCCCAGTAACCTTGCATGCAGCCAAACTTGAACCATATACCACCTACATACCACCCAACAACGTGTTTTTAAGCCAAGTGTTTTTAAGTGGATCACACGATCCACTGCAGACCATGGTCAATCAGGGGCATATGCCCTGTATTATAAACTGCTGGATGCTGTATTCGGAGCTATGGCTGTAAAGCTTTTAATGTTGCAGCAGTTTTCCAGAACGGAAAATGTCTCCCAAACCTTTTCTTGTACTGGTATCCTCATCTACAAGGCAATGGACAAGCCTGTGAGCAGTTTTGAATAATAATTTTTTAAAAGTTTCTCAAGTTCTTTGAGCAATGCCACGATTTTCAGGATAAGATTCCCTGAAAACACCTGGGCACAGCATGAGTCAGTACCGTGCAAAGTATCCCAGTAAGTTTCCCATTCAGTTTCACTCTGCACTTCAGCCCTTCATGTCTTTGCTGCAGATCCAGCAGTGGCCGCATCACAGTGGGGAAAGGAAAAAAGCCACGTGCCAGTGGGGCTTTTCTCCTGCCACCTAGTGTGACTTCCTTAGGCTCCACCAGTGGGTCTGCCCCTCCAGTCTGGCTCCATGCTCATGCTTGAGCCGAGACACACATTCAGTTTTTAATTCTGTTTTCACTTTCTAAAAAGGCTTCTCCCTCCGTGTCTGTGCAGTAGTTTTTAACTCCACTGGCCAGAGTTTCATCATCTGGCTCACAAGGCTTAAAGCCATGTAACAGAAAGGAGGATGGTAAGCCAGGTCTTCTATGATGATATTTATCATTTAATTACTTCCTGAAAGCCATTCTTGTCAACTCAGAAGCAATTTTCTGAGCTAAAAACTAAAGCCATCAATGATTTCATTTACTACCTATGAGCACCATGACCTTTTGCCTGAGAGTTTATTCTAGCCAGGGTACTTTTAGCACTCCTAAGTATGATGCTTCTTCAAATGACCAATTGTACGATCTCGATATTCAGAATACTAGAAAATAAAAGGCCTTTTTCTCCATTCCTTTCCTTCATAGCCAAAACCATCAGCCTGTCAGTACAGCAAGATGCTGTTCAAGACACAAGCAAGCAGTGACATTACCGCTGCTCTGCTGCCAGGGCTGCAGAGAGCCCTGAGGGATTGACTGCATGGCAAGGCTGATCGGAGCCACCTATGGGCCACTGCGAGCCTTGAAATAGAACTGCCCAACACTGGAAATAAAAAATGAGCCCCATTTAGACAGCTTTATAAGTCTTCCCATTTTATGGTTGAAATTACATCTTGCACAGGATGCCTGTGGTGTGAGCATTAATATAGATGAATAAGGCTCTCTGCAGCTCTCCATGGTTTCAGCCACTGTCTCTTTTTCTCTTTTTTTTTGTGTGTGTTTCATTTATTTACAAGCACAGTTTCCTTTCAGATTGGTTTACAGGGCTAATGAGTCTCTCTAGATTATTTACACCACTTATTCAGCATCAAATGCACACTGTAACTAGCACAACAAAATGAGATTAACTGCCATCACCTTCTTCAGCTAAAGCAGCCTCTGGAGAAACATCTCTTTTTAGAGGAAGCATTTTATTCCTCTATTTGCCTGTTACAAGGAAACCTCTTGGTGGCAGGTTTGTGAGGTGCTGAATTGATGAACTTTGTTGTTTTGCTTATTGAATGTAGGGCTGACATTAAATGATGAGGTTCTCTTAGCCTATTGCAAGTGTTGAGATTTGCTGGTACAGCTTACATGGGCTGGCATGATTGATACGCACCTTTAGAAACTGATGCTTCCCTCTCCAAGGCCTTTTGTTTGTCACTGATTTTCAAGCATGTGGCAAAGGCCTTCTTATTTCTTTAAGGCTGCTGAGAAATGGCTCAGCTAAGGAAAGTTATTTACAATCAATTCTTTTCTTATGTTCCTAATTCTAATTTCTGACATAGGAAACCACACTGCTGTCCTCAAATCTCAAATTACATTTCCCAAATGTAAAAACGTGAAAGGGGAAATCTACTACTGGCAAGAAAGAGGAGAAAACTCTTAAAGGTGGCAGGAGTTCTTGTAGTATTTGGGTGCTGAGAGATTTAGAAAAGTGTTTTGTGTGCTTTTTATATCTACAGTTTAGACACTTACCTATTTAGGAGGCTTTCGGAATCCTGTTGGTCATTTTCAGGTGCTAAATACCCTCAGATACTCAGACCCTCAGTCCCTTGCAGTGACGATGCCCATAGCTGCAGCAAGGGTTGACGGTAGCTGTCTTTTTTCAGAACAGAGCTGCTACTAGGATTGTGTGTATGCAACTTAAGAAAATACATAAATCTGGAAAGTTTTTATGCCTTTACAGTCACAAAACACATTTACCAACTCCATTTAGCAACCGCCAGACAATTATTTGATTAGCTTCATGTTAGTCCAAATTCTATCCTTAAATTCTCTGATAACAGAGGACTGACACTTTTTTTTTTAATTTTGGGGTAAATTCTGTACTGAATCACAATCTGAATCCCCCTGATTTCAGTACAAAAAGTATCAAAGTTGGCCTGGAGATTTTTAATTAAAAAATGATGAAGTCTGATGTATCTTGCAGGATAACAACAATTTTAAAGGAAATACCTATTTCCACAGCATGTGCTACTTCTGAAATACAAAGTTGGAGAAAGAGTACAGCTGGTCCTCCTCTTTTGCCTAATCCTGAGAGATATGTATCATGCAGGATAGAAGAAGTGGTAGAAATAACTGCTATGCAGTCATTTTCATTTCTAGCAAACAGAGCAGTATTCTTTTTTGCCCTGTGCTTTCTCCATGAAGGCAGAGAAACCAGACTGCAGTGAGCGTCTTCAGCTACAGAAGAGACTGGGCTGTAGAAGTTTCCAGTGGTTTATAACAAATGTGTACCCTGAGCTCTCCCAGCCTGAAGACACACCAAGATTATCTGGCAAGGTAAGAGAAAATGTATAGGAAAAAGGATTTGTGTTTTTCCAATGAAGACCCCAGTATCACTTGCATATACTAGTTAGTACTAGGTACTCAATATCTGTGCAGTGAGAGGCTGCTCCCACTTTGAAAAGCTTTCAAAAGAATGGAAGAAGAAGCAAAAGGACTGAAGAGAACAGCTAGCCAAATTCTCACATAAACCTTGAACTCCAGCCAAGAGATGAACTCAGACTTTATAGTTTAGTGTCACAGATCAGAGGATCCTAAACTTAGATTCTTTAGGTGTCATTAAAAAACAGAAAAGAACTGTGTTGCTCCATTCAGATGGCAATTGCAACAGCATCTGGGATTCCTCTATGCTGATCCACGTACATGAAGGAAAAGAAGCATTTCCCCAGTCCTGCATTTCCCCCAAAGACAGAGGTGATAGCGATAGCAGTTCCCTTGCAGATCGTGTACAGGATGTGATACTAATCTTTTTAAAATCATTGAAATATGGATTTATTCCAGGAACCTCTATTGGACAGGATTTCCCCTTGACAAGGCAACAGGTCTACTAATTAAGTCACAACTGATATCTTCAAATCTATCAAATTTTACTGCATCCTTTTACTGTTTTGTCTGTTCCTTATTATCAAGGCTTGCTTGGGAAAAGCAAACTAACTATGGATCACAGGAAATGTTTTTTCCCTCTGGAATATGCCAAATACCATGTCAGGTTGAAGGGCAATTTTCCATTAGCAAAAAAGTAGTTCTGACAGATTTCTTTTAACCATCACAATAGTTAAAACCAGAAGTGGGTATCTCTAAACTTAAAGCTCATTAGATAACATTGAACTTTGGTGAGACTCTCCCTTGTTATCAGATCACTTTGCAAGATCAACATGTAAGATCTAGTCCAAAAGAAAAAAAATACTGCCTGAATTACATGCAAAATCATATATGATAAAGGAATGTAATCACAAAAAAAAAGCTAGCTGTAGGATATTTTCTTGATATCTGTGCTCTATTTCAGTAAAAATATTTATTTACAGCTTTACAATACTGGTGCTGGCTTCTGTGCAGATTACAGACCTGGAAGGGCCTTGGCAGATGGCTCTATCAAACTCTCTCCTTGCAGTAACAGCCTCACCCAGGTACTGTAGATTTTACATAAAGAAGTACTGCATTGGACTTAGGGAACTGTTCAGAAGATATTCATGTAAACATTTGGGTTGATGTGCTTGGAAATAATGTGTTTAAAATTAGGTGTGTGCTAAGGCAGTGTTCCACACCTTTCTGTAGCTGAGCATCATTTCAGAAATGGCAGTATTCCATGCTTGAGACCAGATCCCCGCACTTCGTTCCAGCACACATTGTTACGTGTAGTTGTAGTAGCTATTTTGTGGAACCTGGAGAAAAGAATGCCTAGGCATGAAAGGTATGCATCAATTTTGGAATAACAGAGGTGGCTTTTCCCATATTCTAGTGACCAAAATACTGCCTAAAACACAGGAGGGAAATCTGTGTAGACTGGCAAGGTGGCATTAGACTAGCAAGTTCTTGCACTGAGAGAAGCCAAACCAGTACAGACCGACTGCAGATATTTACTCTAAGTCCCGATGAAGTTTCACTGCTCATAGTGAGCTCGGGGTGAGCTGCAGGCACATTTTTAACTGTAATGTGTACAGACACTTTAGAAACACCCTTCTGTTCAAATATTTATTAAGGTAGAAAGATTTCTTGTAGAATGGGTTTACTTTGTATGTAATCACAGTCCACAAAGTCTTTCCTCAGAAAAATAGTCTCAGGCAAGTAGCTATGCCAAAATTAGCTGGGGAGATTGCCTTGTTGATTCTCCTTCATTCATGTTTGGGTGGCATCTAACAAATAGGAGTGGGTAAACTAATGTTGGAGTGAACATTTAAAATGAACTGGGATGTCTTTCCATCACTGTTCAAATAAACCCTCCTTTTTTCCAGCACTTTGAATATAACAGCATGAAGGAAATCCGCCTTGGGTTTGTTCCACTGTTTTGCCTTGATGTCAGACATGGGAAGGTCATCCCTCAAAACTGCACAAAGGAAGATAACAGTGAGCAGCACTGGGATGTGCAGGAGGTCAGTACTGACTGACTGCTGCAAGAGGGTGACTGCACATAGCAACTGTGCGATCGTTGGGTAACTGACATGATTCATGTGCAGGGAGGGATGATTTTCACTTCTGTACTATTTTCACCCAGGAAATTTAGGAGGCTGCTAATCTGTTTACACTGCCTGTGCAAAATAAATCTGGTTTAAAAACACAAATTACCGAAATCCTACCTACATTCACATACCCTTATTTTATCTGTTTAACTTACTGGCTTTATAGGAATACAATCAGAAGCTAGATTGTGAAAATAAGAGCAGGATAAATCTTTGCCCACTTCTTTTAGATAGGGGAAGGTACTGTGAGTCCCAAGTTCTTCCAAATAAGAGCCCCATGGAAGTAGGGAAATGTTAAAAATGCCTCCTGTTGTAGGAGGACAAACCTCTTATAATAACAGCTCAGTACTACTCAGACTTCATCCATCAGAATAAGAACTCCTCACAAGATTGAAAAATGTCATGCTCGAGGACAGCCTGAGGAAACAGAAGTCAGTACAGTAGTAGGGATGCTGCAATCCTCAGGTACAATACCTGCTGTAATTTGTTTTGATTCCTAAGAGAAGGACTGGTCCTTTTCAAATTTTGTGGTCTCTAATGCTGTAGTTGATGCTGATGACATTTACCCATAGAAAAACAAAACAGTGGTGGGAAAGAGATTTAGAGAGTTTTGCACTTATGAATCCTGTCAGCCTCCAAAGAAGCTGTGTTCTCACAATACCTTGGGCTCAAAGCTAAACCTAGTGATCATGTTTAGAGCAATACTAACATATTTTCGAACAGTCAGTCATTATTGATGAGCTATTATACATTAAAAAATCAGAAACGTTACCTAGTTTTTACTGGAAATCTCTTTATTTTTTAATTTGTTCTTTCTTCCCCTTCTCCTCTCATATTTTAGAATGGAATGATTGTCCATGTCCTTTCTGGCAAATGCATAGAAGCAGTGAAGAGTGAAGATGAGGACTTGTTTTTGTCCATATGTAACAAGAACACAAATCAGCTGTGGCAATTTGAACATTCCCGAGGGCTACATCAGAGATAACTGCCAGATCTGTGGGAAATCAAGTCTCCAAAATCTAGCATTAATTCTTGTTGGGATTCAAGATATGAACGTTTACTACAAGGAAAATAAAGATGTTTGTGTTTGCTGTAGTATACAAGGAAGCTAGGAAGGTCCTCCTTCAAAAGCCTGGCTCAAACAGTTGCTGCTGGTTCCTGGCTTTTCAGCTCTAGCTAAAATTTCCATTATTCTGTATAAAGGGAATAAAGATACTGTGAGCATCAATAGGTTCTCAACTCTGCTACTGCAGAAAACAGTTCAGTTTACCATTTGAAGGAAATGTGGGAAACTGGTTGCCAGACAGCTTGTCTTCCAGCCTATTCTGTGACATCTGAGGATACAGGAAAATGAATGTTAGGGAAACACTTGAAACTGTAAGAGGACATCAGCCAAATCAGGAGGGGAATTTAATCTAGTTGTACAGTGCGCTCGACTCATATGAAACGAAGTAGGTTTTATATGTATTAAAGTAGTAGACGCTTTCATGTGTAATAGCTAAAATCTTGTTTCCCAGCCTGAGCCAGATTTCTATCACCCATAAGACAGCACAATCCATAAATTAGTACTTAATTAGGCACTAACTGCTTTAATTGCTTTGGAATACCAACAGTCTGCAGAGTTTGGCATACTCTTCCTTATATCCTTCATCCAGAGCCTAATTGGATGGGATAATGAGACTGAATTATTAACAACTTTTTTGTTTCAGTTTTCATGAAAACTAAGAACAACTCTTAGAAAAACTTTTGTGGAATATAGAAGAAAACTGAAGCAGATTTGAGAGTAGACTGGCAGCTCCCCTGCTTATTGTGAAATTGAAAGTACCAGTGACATTCATTTGTTCTTATAAAGCTTTGAGATGAGCTCATTATTACTGCAATGACAAAAGTGCTGGTTGGAAAGAGCAAAACAAAGGAAATGTCAGGTTTCAACACTGGCTATCTAGAAAGAAAATACTGATGTCTGCTTCTACTCGCTTGCTGCCCACTGTACTAAGTCTTCTACACTGTGAGTTTTAGTCATGAAGACCTTTTAGACTGTTGCTGTCATGGGTCTCGCAGCTGATCTGCAAAACGTAACAACATGCATAATTTTCTAAAGAAGCTTCTTCTGTAGGGCCTGCATCCCCACTGATCTCTCGTCCCTCACAGAGGTGAATGAGAGTTCATTTTAGGTAATGCGAATGGCCTCAGTATGCGTGAGCAAAGCAAACTTCTATCAATATTTTGTCAGGGCACTTGCAATTTTGGAGTTAAAATAAATAATGATGACAATTTCCAAGAGTCTTATAGGACAGAAGAATGAAGATCTGGGAGTTTTCCCATGTCGGCTCCACACCTGATTTATTGCATAAAGCAATCATATATACATATATTTATTAAGGGGAAAGGACATTGTTAATGAAATCTGATGTTGATTTTTTTTCAAGAGAAGGAAAGAAAATTGCTTTCTTATAAAATGTACAGCATATTGTGTGAGCTTCAGACAAAGGAAGGAACAATACTCAACTTAGAGTATTCCAGTCACCGGCTCTTGGTTAACCATAATACATTTGTTTCAAACATACAAAATTGACTACAACAGAAGACATGAGCAGCATCCTGTGTGATATTGTCCAAAAAATTCCCTACTGAGGTCCCTGCTTGGTTTGAGTACTGCAGTTTCCACATGTTCAGGCACCACTCCAACCACTCTAATTACCACTTACGCTTTCTTTGATAGCATCAGAACCCAATGCCATTTGCTGCTATGTCATTTAAAATTCCCCGTGACACTCTTGAAGACGCTTCAGTTTTTAACTGAAAGGATGGTAACAGAACTACAAGTGATATAT
This sequence comes from Chrysolophus pictus, assembly GCA_037305975.1. Lineage (NCBI taxonomy): Eukaryota > Metazoa > Chordata > Aves > Galliformes > Phasianidae > Chrysolophus > Chrysolophus pictus. The sequence continues at coordinate 33,939,141 of JAYKPI010000006.1, forward strand.
GATCACTGCCAGATCTATGGTGAGAAAAGACGCTCTCTAAAATCACAGAAAAGTTGAGTGAAATGCTGTTTTAATGAAATGTGATTCCTTTTTTTTTTTTTTTTTAATTATCACAGATTTTTTAATTATATGTTATTTATTCTATTTTGGACTCTACACTGGGAATGTCATTCCTTCAGCATTTTGCTTCGTGTTTCAAAAGTATTTGTACAAATATAACTGATCACAAGTGGGATTTATCATCGTGAGAATGAAAATATTTTGTTTAGAGAGGAAAAGTTTGGAATAAAATTTGAAAGCTGTGGAGATCTTCATCTAATACTACTTTTTAACAGAATTATAAAACCCTAGAAAATAACGTTTGCTGTAGATATGTGTACAATAGAAAAATGTTACATCGTATCTCTTCCAACAATAAAATTAAAACATATTGTTCCAAATGATTTAATGAATAATTACTACTATACTTGCTGTGTTTAGTAACATAGTACATGTATGTTTGGTTTCCAAGGGGACTGCACTTCAGAGCACATGACAAAGGAGCTACTGCATGGTCCAAAAGGTCTCTGTATGGGGACAGCAAAGGGAGAGGGCTTGTGGGCCATATAACACAGAACACTTCCCTCTAATATAAACATAACCTGTTATCACACACACACACACACCAAACCAACAAAACAAAATAAAGAGAAAACATCTAGCTCCTGTTTTGCCTGCTTTCCTTCCTGTATGCTTTTTAGATTGGTTGGTTGGTTGTACCAACGCTGTTTTCCCATGGTGGCCATTTACTTTGCCTCTTTTGTCACATCTATGAACTAGATCCTTCTCCTCAAGTAGGTTTCACAGAGAGTTCAATAAAAGGTCTCTGTTCTGGGTGCCAGTTTATTTTCTTCACTCCTGCATGTTTTTCATACAACATAAACAGAAAGCAATGCTTCGAGCATCACAAAACATGGAATTACTTTTAGCTCCTTATTTAGACAGAGACAACATTTCAGGTTCCTCTAATTCCCACCGACAGGAGAGAAATGTAATAACAAAATGTTTCAGGCAAAATGGCATAGAAGCGTTAACTCCCAAGACCTCTGCAGTAGAGCCTCAGGCAAGAGCAAAGGAATTCCAGCATAAGAGGAACAAATGCCGTGTATTCTAACCCTACCTTTTCTTTGAATTTGGCAACACAGGAATAATGAACGCTTTGAGCCAAAGCCACCCACGAAGATGAGTTAAAAGGTCAGATTGAAGGACAGGTCACCTTCTGTGTGATGATGTTTAGTAAGTAGTCAGGTTTATGCCTCTTCCAGCTAATTGGAAATAGAATATAAAGGCCTGAAGTATTACTTCACTTACTTTAAAACATAGACCCAGTGATGCAGTCAGTACCAGCAGGAGCCTGGGGTTCATTCTGGTAGCTGAGGTGTCACCACTAGCATGGAGAAATGGAACTGCAGCATTTTAATACGCACATTAACCTCAAGTTTGAACAAGGGGATGAACAGAGCAGCCTCTATGCCAAATCCTTTAGTACAGAACTGATCAGGGCATCTCTCAGTCCATGTGCAAGTGCCTCAAGGTCCTTTGTGACTACAGATTTCTCCAGGATGGAACGGGGCTATGCTGAGACAATCAAGACAGCAGCCCACATTTCTTTTCATGACATCTGGACAGTGAAGTGAGTGACAGCTTTCAGTTTCCTTTTTTGCACCTTGTATCTCTTTTTATCTCCAGCAGTTTGATTCACATTATAAAGATATTGGAGACTCTTACACAAGAGAGTCAAAAAAGAGCATTTGCAAATATTCGCAACTTCTCAGCTTACATTTTAAATCTATGCAAACTGCACTGTTTCTACCCTCAATAAAGCATACCAGCACACAGTGAAATGCTTTGTTTCTATTCCTCTTCATTATGATATAATTTATGAATGCCTTTTTCCTTGCGCAGCACAATGGCTGGTCTGCAGATAAGCCTCGAGTGACAATGCTTTCAGTTAGTCACCATTTAATGGTCTTAAAGAAATCCACCAACATCTTAGAGGGGGCCGATTTTACAGTCCTTTGCCATCACCTCTGTGAGTTGCAGGGGAAGAATTGGAATAGAACTGCAGGGGAGTAGAATCTCTGCAAAGTGCAATCACTGACACACCATCCGCACTGCTTACAGGTGCTCTGTCACCAGGTGCTTTGGAATGGAGTACTGCTGAAACAACCTGCTTATGTGATAGGAGGCACAGCACTTTTGCTACCTTTCTAGCTACAAATGGTGGATTTTATAAAACAGCAGCTCACTTGTAGATTATTATGCACAAGACACAGCAGAATTCTGATGACAGAGAACAGATACAGGTGTCAGGATTGTTAGTGAAGTTCTCTCTTTTGGCTTGAACCTAAATGATGCACACATCAAGCTAAAAGCTGAATGCATCATTCAGTTTCTAAGGAGCTGCACTATGAACTTTGTTGAAGTCCGTGACATCTGATAATACCATCATGATGTTTATTTTCACTGAAGCTAAGTTTGTGTTACAAATTCAGATGATGAAAACAATCATTCTGTTAAAATGTGTGTTATATAGAACTACTGTAACCTAATTTGTATACTTTTTTCAGAAGATTGTTAACATAGATCTCTATTCTTTGCCATTTATTTATGACTTTCTCAGTCTTACAGACTGGTAAGAATTAATCTAATAATGTTCTTTATGTTGTTATATGCACAAATGAGTTATAAGGGGTTCTATCCTTTGGTTTTTAAGTTTTTCAAAGCATTTATTTCTCAGCTTTTTAACTTAATATCCTATTAACATTTAAACTGTTTTTTACAGTCTTTTTCTCATCATTTTGATTTGACATTGACATGAAAAATTTCAGCAAGGATATGAAAGAAAATCAAACAGTATTTTGATGCATCAGTTCATGTCTAAAGATTCCGAACATCAGATATAAAAACCTGAGTACAAACCACTGGGAAGCTGCTTCAAGCACAATCTATCTTGTCAATCACTCTTTGTACATATGGTTTGGGATTATTGAACAAACCAAAAGCTGTAGATAAATCAAAATGTTTTATGTGATATATTGCAGTAACGCCTTCCTCTTTTTCTGTCCTTTTTATTAGCCTCCATTGCATGGAAATGTTTAGAAATCAAAAGCCAAGCAGCAAACAGACAGCCAGTTTCATAATCAGAGTATTTCAAGTGGGCAGATGCATCATGTCGATTAAAAATAAGGCTTATAGAAAAAGCCTCATTGACCAAGTTGTCTATCTCATACACAGGCTTTTTGTCTCCTTCTCTCATTCACATGTGTGTCACACCCGGAAAACTTCTTATCTGGGGAGCCAAGAGCTCCTTTAATTTACCAATCAGTCAACAGAATCTGAAACATCACTTATCTGACTAAGCAATGAGCGCTTGTGTTTATGGAGCCTACAGAGCTTCGCTCATCACATGCTGCATCAGCAAGCCCACAGACTGTAGCAAAAGTCCCTTCTTCAAGGCAGTTTTCCATTGATTCCTTTCCATGCAGAAGCAAAGCAAGCACCAGATTCTTAGTGGAACAAGCCTTGATCAGTCAGTAATGCCTGTATAGATAGGCACACACACAGAGCCTTAAGAACAGAGGCTGATGCTGATGCTACGGAAATAACTTCTGAGTTTTACTTAAACAATGGACTGTCTGAGCGCCAGCTCCTGCTCTTGGAACTGCCTTGTGCGTGCGGCCAGAACTGTACTCTTAAGGTTCCCAGTGCCAAGAACAACTCTTATATCGGTGATGAGAGGGAAGGATGAAATAAAATAGGTCTTGAACCTGAAAAATAACTTGATAAGCAAAGTGAGTACAATGAGAGTATAACTTGCTAATTACAAGAAAATAGCATCTTTTCTGAAAAACATTTTCAACATTTTCATCCAACATTAAACATTGTAACACAATGCTGAGGCTTGGCAGAGGATGGCAGTTCCTTTAGCAGAGCTCCATGGTCTCTGAGTTCAGTTTGGTTTCAGTACGGAACAAGAACCAGTTTCCTTTGCAAAGAAGAGCAGAACTGGAATTCTCATCGGAGGTGCAATGAGAGGTGGCCACATTGCCTACAGCCTGCTGCCAGGCTCTGTCTCCTCCTTGGTCCATCACAGGGAAGAACATTTGCCTCTGGGACGTTTTGCTTTCAACATGCAGGCAAATCTTGATAAAACTTGGTTTGCTCGAATTTTCTTAGCTAGCTCAATTGAAATTGTTAGTAACAATTGCGTGCCAGCAAAGACTGCAGGCTCAGCAGAAAGAGGAAAATCAATATTCATTTTATGAGAGGGAGAAATAACCGAGGGAAGTAGAAAATGAGAAAAGCTGAATTCAATTTCAGCTTCCAAGTACATCCATCTATTGATTTTACAGCACTGGAGGACAGCAGAAGAGCCCAACAAGGCCTCAACTATAAGAGCAATCCTAGGTTTTGTGTTGCAAATGCTGGCTCCTGCTGCAGTGCCTGGCGGTGAAAGCTTTTCTCTACGTTTTCATGTGTTCAGGCCATATGTACTTTCCTTTGTTCTCCCTGGCACCTGGAATGATTTTCATTCTCCCAGTTTGCAAAAGCAAGCTCTGGAGAGGAAAGGACAAAGCAGGAGCTGGGGGATTAAGGACCCAGAACCAACTCACCAAAGCTGTTTCAGCTGATGGCAGCAGCCCAGCTGTTTAATACCTTGGCATCTGATTCCCTCCCTGTTTTCCATATCACTTCACTTATCAGGAAGACTTGGGTAACCCCAGAGCCTGCCTCAGCAGCTCCTACACGGAGGGTTATGTCATGCATATGGGCGGCATGACAAATTGTCAGTGCTCTGCTGAGATGCGAGATGCCTCTGGATGTGGCAGGAAGGCATGAAAACTACTCACTGGAAGCTGAGTTGATCCTGCACCCTGCAAGCTGGGTGCTGCTCCTTCAGTCTGCCCTGTGCTACTCTATGGCTCTCTGCAGGTTTGGAGAGCCAGCACTCAGGATCACTTTGTGAGAACACTCTAGTGTCAAATACATGTGTTGTGCCTGTCGTTATTATTTTCAGGACCTCTAGTGGCAGAAATAACCGTTTGTAGAAAAAATCATATTGGAAAGCTCTTTACACGAGAATGAGACATGAAATATCAGGATGGCTGTGAACTCCATCCAGCCAAGAATGAATATCAAAATGCCATTTCTTTAATTAACATTTTGGGTTTTCTCCAGGAAATTATCTCATCTTCCCCTTTCTTATGCAGAGTACTGCAAAATAACAAACTGAAATGGAAGTCCCCATTTGTGGAAGGATGCTTTTTGGTCAGCCATGGAAAACTATTGTCACTGATTAGAAAAGGCTTCCTTCCTCCCCTGTGGCACCCCGAAAACATCCTACTGTTCTTCTGGGCACATGTCCTCCGAATTCAGGGCTGCTACTGCATAATTCAATGAAAGATTAAAGTCTGCCAGGAAAACATCCAAGACCTAAAACACATTTATAGCTATCAGCAATCATTATTTTATACCTGACAGTAATCCCCTTAGCAAACAGCTATCCTCAATTATTGATCTTTCAATACGGGCTTTGAAGGTGAGTTGTAGATGACAGCTTTGAATTTTCTGTTTTCCAACAGGAATACTCTTGGCATGATTATGCTGAAAGTGCAGTGCAGATCATGAAACCTCTCCCCTCCAGACAGCCCCTAACAACACAGCCTGTGCTCCCCTGCCTGCAGCCCTTGGCCAGATCACTTGAGCTGGGCCAGTGCCAAAAAAGCCCCCTGCATGGAGCCTGTTCTGCCAGGCCTGCTCCTATATTAGGTCTCATCAGTGCAATTATGTTATTAAAGATGTTTAAAACACACCTGCAAAATAAATGGTAAAACGAATGAAAGAAAAGATGCAGACAAAGACTACATCCAGCAAGAACACAGGAGAGCCATATCCCTTTTTACTTATTTATTTTTGGCAGTAGAGAGATGAACCTAATGGAGAACACAGGATTGGGAGGAGAAGCAGAAGGGGCAAGATGGAGGAGGCTATTTCTCAGAATGAGAGTATGCAGGTGGCCATTTGTTCTGAGACAAGATTTCTCTTTTTCTGTACACCAGGAAATGACTGGACCTTTCAAAAATATGCAAAAATCCCTCTTCAAGGTTTCCATCCCTCATCAAGGTTCCCTCCCTGCCTTATTTGAGAAGCTCATCTCTCACAGCTCTCTGGTTGCTGTCCACTGAACTCACTATAATGAAAAAACAACAGAATTTCCAGCAGCAAAATATCTATTCTGTGAACTGCGGACGCTCTTGGAATTGTCATTTTTTGGCAGTCACAAGCAATGGATTGCAATATACTACATCTGGGGGAAATGACAGAAAGAGTCTGCGCCATGAAGATCTGGATAGTGCAAGAATGTGCAAAAGTAAACAGAATTTCACAGAGATAAAACACACTTGACAGGTTTAAAGTACGGTAGTGAGCTCAGTAAGAAAAGAGAATATTAAAACGGAGTGGTTTCAGACTTTCTGAGGAGGACGTCTCTTAGCAGCCGCTGTGCCTCTGGGCATGGCTGCAGCTCCTCCACATCTTGGGAAGGCATTCTGCTCCCTGTTGGTGGTGTGCAGCTGGTCGGGAACTCCAGGCATGCTTAACACAGCAGTGGTGTGCTGGGGGCACCAAATGGCAGGGCCAAAATCCTGACCTAGTGAAGGCTGGTTCCAGACAAATATCCTATGTCTTGCATTCACTGTAATAGAGATCAGCTACAGCTGCTGGACAAAATAAATTAACACAAGGAATCAAGCCGTAATGTACGAAATATGAGAAATTAGACTCATTACTCACTGAATAAAGTCTACTGAAAAATTAAGTTTTGGAGGAACTGGAACTATGTGGATTGATATCAAGTGCCAGCCTGCACTGAAGGATGACGCAGAGTGAGAAATACTGTCATATTTTATACTGACATCTTGAGAATGAAATTATTCACTTTACACTGAAGTGGCTCAGCTGACATTTCTGCACCAAAATGAGTTTTATGAATTCAACGTTCCTTCCCCTCTCTCCTCCCTATTTTTCAGTTCAGCAAGACACAAATAATAAATGAAATGGACACATCTCATTATGAGCAGTACTTCCAACAGGGCACTGCTCAGGACAGCAGCACTCACAGATCAGAGCTTTGTCTTGCTTTTGCCCACCCCAAGCCCACATGTGAATGAGGCTGCAATGCACTTGCCCAACCTCAGCTTTCGGCTGACCAAGTAAAGCAGCAACCTGAGACAGGCTGAAATATTAATGAGAGATAGCTGTGAAGGGCAGAAAACCCAGAAAATTATTTACTGTACATGGCCTTTATTCTCTCTTCGTTGTGTAATTCATTTAAATTCTGCCCTTTCGTTCAGTGAAGTCAACGCCACCAAAGCAGACCAACTTACTCCACACATACACTGCTGTGCAGGATTTGCTCTGGAGTGTTCTTCAGAAAGCATTTTACATGAGCTGCATCTCCCAGGGCTCCGTGTGCCCGCAGCTCCCGATACCCCCCAGCCAGCCTGATCCTCAAAAGCTGCCCTTGCAAGACAATCCACATTATGGTTATAGATCTATTACAATAATTTCTCATCTGCCAGGTTGATTAACCTGTCAGAAATGAATCTCTGTCTTCAGAACCTTATTTTTGCAAGTGTTTTTGGTATAAATGCCTTTACTGTACAAAAGTGAACTAGACAAAATGTGCAGACGCTTTATTTGGCGTGGAAAGAAACCAAGGACACGGCCTGGCCCTGTTATGGTTGCAAAAATAAAAGAAGTATGGGGAACTTGGCCTTCCTAAGTGGAAACTCTCCATTTGGGTGGCCTTGCTGCAATCTGTGTGGGACTGGCAGTCATTGTCTCTGAATGAAGAGGCTGGCTTAACCTGGAATGCTATCAAATCCTCCCTTCCTAAGATCTTTCATTTGGCAGAGGTACTGACAGAAATTCTCTGGCTGAGAAAGCACAATCAAATCCTGTTATGCATAATATCTTGAGAAGGGGTCCATTAGTCTAAAACACTGTGTAAGTTTGACTGTGGTTGTTTAATGTTTTCTCCAGTTGCTGATTTATTTGAATTCTCCTTCAGACAAAAATCCCAGCCTTGAAATATCCATTAATGAAGAAAAAAAAAAGAAAGAAAAAAAGGATTTGCAAGGATCAGAGAGTTCTGAAAGGACCAGATTAAATTATTCCGTAGTACAACTCCTATACATCATCCTCCATTTGCTCAATGCAGCAGGAATAACCACAGCTCAAACCATGAGGTTACTGGTTGGTTTACTGGGCAAGGAACAAGGTCAGAGACTGGTGCCTGGTACAAACAGCTGGAGTGGGGAGAAAAACCCTCCTGGTATAAGAAAGAAGGGATGGGCCCTGTATCAGCATACCCTTCCAGACTGCCATGTGCTCGTGTATGCACAGCAATGACTTACGTACCAGAGGACTCCCACACTCACCCTTTCTTCTACAACAAAACCTGCGCTTTGGATGGCAAGGCAGCCTGCAGTGCAGCTGCAGAAGCAAAGCCACAGAAACATATTTTGATGCCCAAGGCAGGATGCCAGTTCTGTGTGCCGTCACCTGCTTTCCCTTGTGCCTTATGTCAAGGGGCATTAAAAACACAGTTTTGCTTCCAGTTAACAGCAGGGCTTGAACTTCATGAACCACCCTTGGCAGGGAGCATGCTCTGCTCCTTCTCACATACTTTCCACCATCCTACAATGAAGGCTTGAATTTGCTTGTACACGTCCTGCTGAGCGCCATCCCAGCTTTGGGAATTTTGCTGTTTGTCTCACCAGCAATGGATTGAGTTCCTGACTGCAGCTTTTACTTGCCCAAGGAAAACCTGCAGGCGCTGACTCCCGGCTGTTTGCAAAGCCTGTCAAAAGCTATCTGTGTATAGAGACTGCAACAGCGAATACCACATTTAAGGCTAAAAGGCAATTCTATGCCAAGCTCATTCTAGGTCACTAACTTCCTAAGGGCATTCTTCCAAGAAATAGTTTTATCTTGAGTAGTTCTGCCAGCCGAGAGAGACTGTGAGTTGCAATTAACCCCTTCTTCAAAAGAAAGAGCAAGAATTATCCACTCCTTGACATTCACCATTCATTACTCATTCATAATAAGACAATTTCTTTTCAGAACGGTATTAAAACATGAAGTTACAAAGTAATAATGCCTTCAAATAGAAAAAAAAAAAAATCTTCATCCTTTCAAAAACAATGGTTTTATATGTGCATCTTGGGCAGTACATATTCCTTTTATAAAAGTATGAGATTAAAAATAAAGCCACACTAAAACCCACCATCAACTCCATTCAAAAGCTTTATTGTGTGGAAAATTCAGATACTCATCAGGAGAATCACTGCAGGAAAGACAGGGAGATCTAAAAGGTACACAGATGGGGCTTTGAAGAAAGAGCAGAAGCCACATACAAAATGCAATATGACTATTTGAATGTTTGGAGGAGAATAGCATTAACCAGCCTGAAACAGTCCTACCAAAACACATGGAGTTTGCACACCTTCATCAGCCACTACCAGGAAACTGCAGCAGAAAGACACCTCAGGTCTGAGCTGATGACACTTGAATCAGGACACCCTGCCTTCTTCTAAAATATGCCTGGGCCATCAACAAGAGTGCACAGGAGAAAATCATGGTATCTCTGAGCTTAGATTCTAAAAGGCTTTTGCTTTAGTTAAACGTTAATTTTAAGACATCAGTCTAGTGCTCAGGAAGTGTCCAAAAACAATTCTAACATTAAGTATTTTTGGAAAGTGGAGAACAGAGAAGAGAACAAACAGCATCATGCCAATGTACACACGATTCACTGATCTCCCTTCCTCTCGAAAACAACGTGGGAGAGCTGGGCAATGTTCTGAGAAGGGCAACAGAGCACAGAATAGCTCCTGTGTGGAGAGTGGCTGAGTAGACTCAATGCAGAAATGACTATGGGGAAATAAATGTCTTCAAATTAACCAGTGAGCAATGGGTTAAAAAGAAATGAAAAGAAATGGTCCTGCTCACAAAGGAGTTGGGTAATTCCTTTCCATTAGATGCAGTGGATAATTAATTGTGACACAGATTCAAGAAGTGATTAAGATAACTTATGGGAATATATATATATTTTATGCTATTAAGTATTAGTGTATTGATCTCAAGAAGTCCACAACTTAAAACAAGCATGGTAGGTATTCTGGGGAAACGCCACCAAATGAGGGAGAGCAGTGCTGGGGATGGGATACTGGGCTAAGCAGACCCTTCCTCTTCCTTAGGACAGCAAATTCTCCTGCTGATGTCACCACTCATTTCAGCCCTAAGGACAAACATTATTGCCTCAGATACAGCAAACCAATCGGTGGTTTGTCCGTACCTCTGTCTCCAAATGATTTCCTATCTAAATGAAGAGTCAGATTCTCTTTTCCAGGCTAAGGGATGCACACCAGCACCCATCATTGTGATGATACCAGAGCAAGGCACTGGAGCTCACAGAAGCCTCTCTATGATATGAAAGCAAACACAACTGTATTCTACCATTATGATAAAAGAGGAAAGGGTTCATAGCTCAATACTATCTAAAGGATTCAATTAATACCAGAAGATGTTTGAAGCAGCTTTGCACATATATAGAATTTCCCCAGGCTTATGGTCAGAGATCTGCAGAAGTGAGACCTGTTAAACAGTAACTATTTCCAACGTTTGTTTTTTTTTTTTTAAATCCTCCCTTGAAAAACGTGGGCTTTTTTCCCTAAGGAATGTGAAATAGCTGTTATTCCTCAGATTACACCAGAAAACCTGCACTCTGTGTAAACACCACAGGACTACACACAAAAGATAATGCTAGAAAATGCTGCAGATATTTATACATCTAGCAGGATGGAGTCAATTTTACTTGAAATAAGGAACGTGTCAACTTGTAGTCCTGGACAAATAAGAAAACAACAACAGAGGCCAAAGTAAAAACATTTGTCAGTGGAACAGAAAGAGCCTAAAAAGGGCATCACAGGAGTGACGTGTGGACCGGCATCCTGCCAGCTCCTGCTGCTTTTACCCCAAGCCTTGCGATAGCTGGATCTTTCCCTAAAACAGCAGTTTCAGCATTCAAACAATCTGGTAAGAATCTTAACTTTGATTAAGAATTGAAAAATCATCACCACACAACAAAAAGAGAAATCTTGATAGCAAAATGAAAATACAATCCCTAAAAGCTTCAATTCCAGAGAATGAGCTTAAAAACGTTTTTAAAAATTGTGATTGTAAGCCTAACTTAGGATCACCAGGGGCCTTACTCATCATTTTAAAAGCCTGGTTTCAGCAACATCCATGACCTGACTAAAAATCTGTTATGGAATTGAGTCAGATAAGACTGAAAGTTACACTGTATTAATGACACCACAACTGAAAATACAGAAGAAAGCAGAAAGATGCTGAATTAACTATATATATGTAGGGTAAACATGAATGAATTAGTGCTCTGGGAATCCAAATTAAACTACTAGGGAAGGAAGAAAGCAGACACATGATCATTTTAGCCAGCCTAGCTGTTTTGCAGAAATATTTCACATAAGTGACCTTTATCAGAGTTGGAGGGTCCCAAAATTTTACTTCTCAGTACACAGCTGCCAACACCAAGATCACATCTACTTAGAATTACTCCCTTAGATCATCACATACTAGCAGGATTTTAAACAGACAATTCTTAACAGTGGTTACAGTCACTCCTATCAGGCTGCATAATGGCACTGGTGGATGGGCAGCTGACCTTCACACGGCATCCAGCACCTTCAGGGCAATCCCCTCAGCTGACTGCCCAGTGGCAGCGTTAATGGCATGGCAGTGATTTTCCATGACGTAGGAGGAAGCTCACGCTGGGCTGGGGAGCTGCCAAGAATTTTGAAGAGGTGACCTGATAGGCAAACAGGTGGAAACAGGGATGACGAGGGGTGGGAAGAGGCGATGACAGGTCACTTAAGTGTTTACCCTCCTGGTGAGTCCCTTTTGACCCACTTCCTGCAGGACAGCAGGTGACACTGTGAAAGCAGCTGCCCAGTTGGGCACAGCTTCTCTCAGTTGTTGCCTCTGTCACTCAAAAGGTTTGAGCAGTTCCAGGGCTGACAAGTCAGCATCCTCAGGGTTACACGGGACCCTTTGGGTCCTCCCTGCCCCTCATGGCTCCTCTAAGCCATAGCTACTACAGAGAGACATGAAGAAAGCACCATTTTAAGTTACCACAAAGCAGAATCAAAGCTACAGCCTAACTAAGCACAAAGAGAGAGCAACCCACAAGGAACTGCGTGCAGAGAAAATAATGGCATACATTTGTTTTATTGTACTGTAACTATCATCACAAATCTGATTTGCACTAACATTTCATTAAGCTTTCAGCATAGCAAATACTCAACCCTGCAGTCAAGGTTGGTCTGAACTTTAAACTAAAACTAAAGAAAGATGGAAATAGGGTTCATGTAAGCTATTTTTCTCAGTGACGATACAGAGTTGTCACTTTACATTCTTAAATTTGTATGTTGAAGGCTTATTTAAAATGGACCAGTGTCTGCTTCTTGTTAGACGACCAGACCGTCTACACACTCACTGTTATTAGCACGATGTTCTGCAAATGAGGTCAGTTTTTGAATGGTGCTGAGAATCCAAATTAAAAATTTATGATGGAAGGAAGAAGCGACAAGGCATTTGTATGTTGACCTTCAGGTCATTACAACTTCCCTAACATACAGGCAAATGGAGCAAGTGCAAGAGCTGAAGTTGGTGACCTACAGACCTCAACTCTTGGAGGTCCAGGGTCTCTGTCACAGACTTGCAAAGCACCTATTCAAAACAAATCATGTATGCCTGATAAACAGGCACAATGATTCAGAATTACACAACCTTTAGCTAATCAATCCATCTGCTTGTCAGATACAAGCAAAAGACTTCTTTGTGTCCTACATAACCGTCTTTTTGGAAGACAAGTGAACCATTGGTTCCGAGAATATGTAATTACACAAGTAACAAACAAGGGGCCTACACACTGTGCAAGGGCCTGTGGTGGTATAAAGAAACCTTGTGACTGAATTCCTAGAAAGGAACATTTCTGATGGGTTACTCAGATTGCCCTGCCTCGTGTTTTGGAATTACGCAGCATGGAAGAATTTTAAAAAGCTGTGTGCCATCACTGGAGTCCAAAGCTACTCATCAGCTCAGAAAGAACAAAAATGGGCTCTTTAGCGTCACTGAACTTTCAGAAGGATGAACTCCTTTGCTATAGAACTCCATCCCTCTCTGTGTAACAGAAGATGGAAAAACAAACAACAACAGCTCAACAATTTTTAAACATTTCAGGCCACAAAAGAGACAGATATCATCCATCCTGGGTTTTGTGTTGCTCTTTCTTTTTTCCTTCGTCTTTCCTTTTTATTATACAGGGACAGTGATTACTCCCTGACAAACCGTAAGATAGAAAGATAACACTGGAAGATAACACCAAACTGAGTGCAATTGCTGTGGGCAAATGTGGACGCATCCTTTCCTAACAAAGTCAGCCACATTTTACTGTTCTTATGCTACTAAAAAGCTGTGAAGAAGGAAATAAAATGAAAACTCCAATAAAGCATGGATACATACTACATAAAATAACAGTAATGTACACAGACATGTATGGCATCATACAACTTGTTAATATGCTCATCACAAAACCTTAAGCAGTGACAGTCCTGATGTAATAATTTTCCTATAATTACTGTTCAAAAAGCTCTTATCTGTATTTTAGAACAATGGTGAACACTACAGAAAATCATTTCAGAACTTGTATTAGCACTCGCCAAATAAAATACAGCTGATATTTCTGAGTACACATTCCCCAGTGTTCCTTTTTAAACTTAACTCTACAGTTTTGTCTGGAAGACTTCTGGAAAACAAACCCTGGTATTTATACAGCTGTAGTTTGAATAGGAGCTTAAATGGGGTTCCTGCATTTATTGACTGACTAAAAACCACTTAATTTTCAGCCAGCCTGAAGAAACTTCAGTATTACAACCACAGCAGCTACTCAACACCTTCAGAAATCATTGTGACTGGTGCACAAGCAGAATAAGTAATGGCCCATTATAAACACTGGTGCAGTTTTAAACATCTTTATTTAAGCATAAGTCAAAATAAATACTTCTAGCTAACCAAATTACCACAGCATTTTTTGAAGCATGGACATTTAAGTGACAGGAGTGCCACCTGGTGGTTAAGCACAAAAACAATTCGGGTTGTGCGTATTGCCTTCAAAACTTCTGGCTGAAGGGTGTCAGCTTTCTGCCTTTTGTGTTAAAAAGTAATTAGAAGGTTCATTTCCAACATTCACAGAATGTTGTAAGTACAAAAATACTTAAATCCGAGACATCAGTGAGACTTGCTTATCTCTTGTGCCTGAAGTGAAATCATGACATAAATGCTGCACAAATACTTTTTCCAAAGCTTCACAGATGTCACAACTTACTAAAACATACAAATTACCACCATTTTAAATAAATACTTAAGTGCAGTGGCCTGTAATTCAAGAAGTAGTCTTGGAACCACGGTACTTTGGAGCATAATCTTGCAACTTTTTTCTGCCCTAAAAACATTTATTTTTATTTTTGAATAAAGTGAACTGTGTGCATCTCCTATCTAGGAAATGACAGAACCCAACAAAACAAGACTTAAAAATTCAGAAAACAGGACAACCACAGCCTATTTTATGTTTGCTGCAAGAGTCAAACCACAGTGTGAGTGAGAAAATATGGGTAAGTAAGAATCCACTTTGATTTCAAGTTCATTCACACATTACTAACTGTACAGGGGTAAAATGTTTCCTTCTGTTTAATTTCACACAATGCACACAACTGTAAATCATTATGTCAGATAACCATTTGATACAGCTACCAAAGCTGTTTCTGCTGCAACTCACATGTTGCACCCACCACAAGTTATGAATACAACTGCACTTTCCTTACACTCACAGGAGTAAAAATGATTTACCAGCAGCACTGGTTCCAGGCCTCATTATTTTCCCCATACTCAGTATACACCGGGACTTTGAGGACACAAAACCAAGGAGACAGATAGCAAGTTGCATCAAAACTTCAATTCTGTATGGCACCATACAGAACCATGGAGTCCTACTGATTTCTAAATTCGTCTCTCAACATTTCAGCTCTATGCCATTTCATGCTGGTTTACGCAAACACTAAATATACTGAACTTCTCTGCATAGCCTAAGAAATCGCTGCTAGATAACTGTTCTAATTTCAGTGTAAAACAACTCTGCACACATCTTCTGCATATTGATTTGAAGTCAATTAGGATCACAGTGCTGGTCTTCTAGAGTATGTATCCCAACTAATACTAATAAAACGCTTAACCCTATTGAAAAAAAAAAACAACTTATGTTGATGTCCCAGAAAATTCTTTTTTAAGTTATTAAGACAGACAATTATTGCACGTGTTTCCCACAGCAGCAAGAACTTCCAGGCGGAGCAACATGTCTCTTCCCAAAATTGTCATTCCCATAATTTCCTTATGTTAAAGCAGCAACAGTTCATGATGGATTCATCAGCACTTTACCAGTTCCTTGTTTGTCAAAGGTTCTGCAATGACTTCATCACGCATGAACTGTTCCTAAAGACAGCAAGTAGAGTTTTAGTTTGTTGAGTTTTTTTTCTTTGATCTCCTCTTCCTCAGAAAAGCATCAAATAACCATTTTGTTTTCTAGTCTGGGTATAACTGGCACAGAATTTTCTCCCCAAAGATCAAAGAATGGCTTCAGTTGGAAAGGACCTTAAAAGCCCTCCTAGTTCCAACTCTTTGCCTTGGGCAGGGTTGCCAACCACCAGATCAGGCTTCCCAGGGCCCCACCCATCCTGGCCACAACACCTTCACAGATGGGGCATCCACAGCTTCTCTGAGCACCCTGTGCCACTGCCTCACCACCCATGAATAACAAATTTCTCTTTGGCATCTAGCCCTGTTTTATTTTAAAGCCATCCCCCCTCATCCTCTCACTGTCGGACTGTAAACAGGAAGATTCTTTTTATTACTTTTTTTTTTAAAATAAGGTTCCTTCAGGTACTTGATGACCACAATAAGGCCTCCCCACATTCTTCTCTTCTCCAGGTTGAGCAGGCCCAGCTCCGTCAGCCTGTCATCATAGTGAGATGCTCCAGCCTTCTGACCATCCTCAAGGTCCACTCCAACAGCTCCATGTCCTTTGCATGCTGGGAGCCCCAGACCTGGATGGAATACTGCAGATGGAAGCTGCAGCATGCCTCGTAGCTAACAAGCTATTCGGCCAGGTGACTACTGCTGGAGTCATGGAAGCTGTTTTGCCTGCATTTCATCCCGCAGTGACCCAAAGCCAGCGCGTTCCGAAGCTCAGGTGCAACAGGAGATGCGGGGGACCAGAAAAACAATTGGGATAGGAGACAGCGCCACGAAAGGAAAGGCCACCGGCTGCCTACCAGCCACATCTCGTTTTTATGAGAGACTTTTAGAAACTACCATCGCACCTTTCTCAGGAAACGCCAAGCCCCCCTTCGGCCCCCGCACCCACCTGGTCATAGATGACGCGCAGGATGAGGGAGCAGCTGGGGCAGGTGGCCACGTCCTCTCCGTTCTCCAGGTCCTCCTGCAACAGCCCGCGAGACACAGTCACGCACCGGCCCGCACGCCCGAGGCCTGAAGCCGCCTCCCCCTAACCCCCCCTCGCCGTTACCCGCGTGATGAGGAAGCGGTCCCCGCAGGGACACGGGTAGCTGTACGTCTCCGTCTCCTCATCGTACTCGAAGTCTTCGATCTCCACCTCATCGTGAAACACCGCCATGGCGCCGGCGCACAGCGGGGACCACGCCGGAAGAGGCGGGGAGGCGCACGCGCAACGACTTCGCGCGCGCCCCGCCTGCCACGTGACAGAGGCGCTTTCCGTCACGTGACGCGGCGCCGGTAGGGGTTGCGGCGCGGGGGGGCGGGTGCTGCGTTCTCTGAGCGATTGCCCGCGCGGGATCCCGGGCGGCTGAGGGGACGGGAACGCGGGGTTCCCGTGCGCTCCTTCGCTCTGCGTCGGGGGGAAAGCGCTTCGTGGTGACGATCTATGGGTGTGGGTGGGGAGTATCTCTCACATGGTTTGTAGAAAGGGCTCCGTGCTGCTCCGTTAAGCGTCCCCGCTTCCCCCTCGTTCCGTTCCGTAGCAGTTTGCTGTCCGGTGCAGCGCGGGTTCGTTAAAAGCCCGTCTCTCCCTGCAGGTGCGCGGGTGGGACTGAGGAAGGAAGAGGCTGCGGCGCTAGATGTCATGGTGCATTAACGCGGGGCCTCTGGCTCTCGGGGTAAGGAGAAGGAGATCCTCTGGAGGGGAGAGACGCAAAAGAGGCGCGTATTTCTCTGTGCAGAGCGACGGAAGAAAGGGAGGCTTGGGGTGGATGTCGGAGAGGGTATTTCTGTAAGGTTGGGGGGAAGAGGATAGGAAATAAAAGAACGTCCCATCAGAAAGGGAGCCTGAAGTGCTTGCGCTCAGAGGACGGGACTGCGGGGCAGCTGGGAGAGCGGGGAGGCTGGGCAGATAGCAGGTGGGGAGAGGCTGTTCCCATTGGAAAGCCGTGACGCAGAGCCGTATGTAGCAGAGCGGAACCTGGGCTCATTAAAGAGAGTCTGGAATCATTAGTTGCAGCGTACTGATTTCAGGATTGGAAAGCGATTGATGATGCTGTAATCCAGGCCCAGCAGGTGCCCGCAGTGGGAGCACTGCTGTGCAAGAATTAATGATTTAGGGCAGTGTCGCTTTCTTTTAATGTGCAGGACAGCACGTGTTTGTTTCTTGACGTGACAGCCATCAAACTGGGATTATCTTGAAAGGACTGTCAGCCTGAGGAGCACGGCTAAGTTAAACCAAGTACATAAAATAAACAGTCAAGTATCTTTGTATTAGATTTCAAAGTTGGGCCACGTATTTACCAGCAGATGTCACTATGGTTGGTAGCAATTAATTGCAGAAAGGGTTTTGAAGCATGCAGAATGCTTTAAAAAAGAAAAAAAAATCTTTGCTGTCAGTGCTTGGCTTCTGAAGTGAAGCATTGTACTTCATGTAATTCATTTTGTTGTTGATGGTTTAATTAAAGTCACAGCTATTAGAACAAGCTGCTTACGTAAAACCATCCTCTCCCACTTTTTTTTTTTTTTTTTTTTTTTTTACTTCTAATTGGTTTCTGGCAGTGTAAACCAGGAGATACAGGTGGACGTAACCAAGATACATTATCTGAAAGGCTCTGGATTATGAAGTGTTCTGATAAATCTGAGTAACTCAGTGATTTTTGAGCATGCAAGGCTTTTTATACTGACTGTGCTGATGTTGATGAATGTGATTGCTTCATTACATTTTCTTCATTACAGTTTGTCTTGCTAACATACTGCAAGAACAGTGATAATGTTATTGTACCTTTTATACATTCACATGAAGGAAATACTAAGGTATTTTGTTTAAATAGAGAATAGTCTTTATGTGCTGTAGCAAAAACTTTTTGAAGTAATTTTACCCGCCATTAGCATAAGAGTTGTGAATAATTCCATTTTGAAAAGTTGCAAGCTGCTGTGTAGTTAAATGGTAAAGAGCTATTACAAAGTATGGACAGGGAATATTTCTTATGCTTGAAAGTGGGCATTTTCAGTACTTACAGCAAATGTATTCCATTTCTGAACAGCCTAATTTATGAAAGCTCTGCTTCCCATTTATAAAGATTACAAATGGAACAAATCACTGAGTGACCATCCAGTGCAGCTGTTGTGAAAACCTCGAGAGTATAGACCTGATTAGTGAAGCAAGCTGGATCATTGCCATTTAAAAGGGTTCAAAATGAAAAACAAAAACAATTTGAAAATAAATTATATGCTTTAAGAGAATGCACTAAGTGGGATTTAAATGAAAGTAAAAGATTAAGACTGCTTTGTAGAAGCAAGGGACTGCTTTTTAGAACTCATATGATAGTGTGAGATAGGTGAGGATAGTGTGATAGACAATTATGCTGATCCATTATAGGAAAAACAAAGGCA
This sequence comes from Chrysolophus pictus, assembly GCA_037305975.1. Lineage (NCBI taxonomy): Eukaryota > Metazoa > Chordata > Aves > Galliformes > Phasianidae > Chrysolophus > Chrysolophus pictus. The sequence goes on from JAYKPI010000006.1 coordinate 33,958,227, forward strand.
GATTTACAAGCAATAAGAAACCTTTTGGCTTACTATAAACATTTTCCCAAATTTGATAAATTAAGGATACTTTTGACTTGCTTTGAAAATTGTTGGTAGGTTGCTCTGAAAGTAATGCCTCTGTTTGTGTGTGTTTGTGGATAACACCAAGATGCACAGTGTGGTTGACTGAGGGATGGGATATCAACCAGAGAGTCTTAGACAGGCTTAAGCATCATGCCCAGACAAACTTCATGAGTTTCAATAAATCCAAGTGCAAGGTCTTGCACCTGGGTCATGGTGACCCCTGCTATCAGTACAAGCTGGTGGATGTAAGGATGGAGTACAGCTCTGCCAGAAAGGACTGGGGGGTATTGGTGGATGGTAAGCTGGACATGAGCCAGCAGTGTGCCCTCACAGCTCAGAAAGTCAACCATATCCTGGGCTGCATCAAAAGCAGTGTGGTCAGCAGGGCAAGGGAGGTGATCCTGCCCCTCTGCTCTGCGTCGGTGAGGCCTCACCTGGAGTAATGTGTCCAGACGTGGAGTTCTCAGTACAGGAGAGACGTGGACTTGTTGGAGCCTGTCCAGAGGAGGACCTCAAAAATGATCCATGAACTAGACCACCTCTCCTATGAGGACAGACTGACAGAGCTGTGGCTGTTCAGCCTGGAAAACACTGAGGAAATCTGAGAGCAACCTTTTAATATCTGAAGGGGACAATAAGAAGTTGACAGACTCTTTAGCAGGGTCTGTTGTGATAGGACAAAGGGAAATTGTTTCAAAATAAAGGAGATTTAGGTTGGATATAAGGAAGAAATTTTTTATGATAAGGATGGTGGAGCACTGGAACAGGTTGCCTAGAGAGGTGTTAGAAGTCCCATCTCTGGGGACATTCAAGGTCAGGCTGGATGGGGCTCTGAGCAATCTCATCTAGCTGTAGGTGTCCCTGTTCATGGCAGGGGAATGGGTCTGGATGACCTTTAATCATGAATCACCAATGTTGGAAAAGACCTCCAAGATCACAGTCCAACTGTCCACCAACCAATATTTCCCCCACTAAACCATGTCCCTTAGTACATTTAAATACTTATTGAACACCTCCAGAAATGGTGACTCAAGCACATCCCTGGGCAGCATGTTCCAGTGCCTAATCACTCAGAGAAGAATTTTTTCCTAATGTCCAACCTGAATCTCTCCTGGTGCAACTTGAGGCTGTTCCCTGTACTCCTTGTCAATAGTTACGTGGGAGGAGAAGCTGATCCCTTCTCACACAACCTCTTTTCATGCAGTTGTAGGGAGTGATGAAGTCTCCCCTGAACCTCCTCCAGACTGAACAATCCCAGTTCCCTTAGCCACTCTCCATGAGACTTGTGCTCCAGACCCCTCACAGCTTTATTGCCCTTCTCTGAATATGCTCCCGGGCCTCCCTGTCTTTCTTGTTGTGAGGGGCCCAAAACTGAACGCAGTACTTGAGGTGTGATCTTGTTAGTGCTGAGTACAGAGGGATGATCACCTCCCTGTTCCTGCTGGCAACTACTTCTGATTCAAGCCAGGATGCCATTGGCCTTCTTTACCACCTGGGTGCACTTATGGCTCAAATTCAGCCGACCATCAGCTAGCAGCTCCAGGTCTGTTTCTTCCACATAGTCTTCCAGCTGCTCTGCCCCAAGCCTGTAGCGTTGCCTGAAGTTGTTGTGGCCAAACTGGTCTTGGTGTTGTTGAACTTCATCCCACTGGCCTCAGTCTGTGCAGATCCCTGTGTAAGGCCTTCCTATCCCCAGGCAGATCGATGCTTCCTCCCAGCTTGGTGTCATCTGCAAATTTACTGAGGGTGCACTCAATACCCTTGTCCAGGTCATCAATAAAGATATTAAACAAGATAGGCCCAAGTACCAATCCCCAGGGAAAACTGTTCATGACTGGTTGCCAGCTGGATTTAACTCCATTCACCAGCATTCTCTGCCTGGCCCTCCAGTCACTTCTTTTCCCAGCAAAGAATGTACCTGTCCAAGCCACAGGCTGTGAGCTTCTCCAGGAGAATACTGCATGAAAAGCTTTGCTGAAATCTGAGTAGCCTTTCCCTCATCCACCAGGTAGATCACTTGATCACAGAAGGTCAGGTTGGTCAGCTAGGACCTGCCTTTCGTGACCCCATGTCGTCTGGGGATCCCCCAATTGTCTCACACATGCTATGTGATCTCCCTTGAGATTTGTTCCATAACTTTCCCTGGCACCGAGGTCAGGCTGACAAGCCTGTAGTTCCCCAGATCCTCCTTACAGTCCTTCTTGTAGATGGGAGTCATGCTGGCAAGCCTCCAATCCTCTGGGACCTCCAGTTGACCAGGAACACTGATAGATGGTGGAAAGCAGCTTGGCAATCACCTTCACCAGCTCCCTCAGCACCCTTGGGTGAATCGCATCTGGTCCCAGGGACTTGTGGCAGTCCAACTCAAACAATTCTATGATTCTATTAATTTCCATGCAAATGATAACAGATACAAAGAGCAAAATACACTATTTGATAGAGCTAAGTATCATAGTTTTGCTGATGGTACATTCTGTTACAATCATCCAAGCTATCAGTAAGGTTAAAGAACAATACCAGCTTCAGTATCAAACTCAGGGTAGTCTTGGTTACTAGCCAGCAGTCTTGTTGACGTGTATATAAGAACAAGTCATGTCAAACAGTGGGTATTTTATTTAATAAATATTAATGTGGGTTTTTCAGGAGCTGGTGATTCTAAAGACAGCCTGCTTATCATGGCTCGTGTTACCACTTACATGGGCTTTACTATTCCTCACTTACTGAGAAGTGCCTGCAGACTTTGTCCTGCTCATTCCACGCTGGTGGTGTTGAGGCACTCTGCTTCTTGTTACTGTACAGTGAATGGGTAAGTTATCCATCTACAAATACTTCTATTTTTTGAAGAGAATGTCATGATAACACTTTGAAATAACAAATGACAAATTATTACATGCCTGTAAATACTTTGTAATCTCCCATTTGTATTGCTGCATATAATTCTGATTCAGAATTATGCCGCCTGGAATGTCTGCTGGATTGGATAAATAGAAATTCATATCAGTAAGACACAGTAGTACAGCTGTCAAAATGACAATTTGTTTGCTTCTTGTTGCAGCACAACACAATCAAAAAGGAAAATGGATCACCTTGAGAGAACAGCAAATAATTTTCGCCAGGAGGTTAGTGTTCTGTTCTTTAGGATGTTACTAAGTTTTCTTTTTGGTGAAGAAATTGGATAATTGTATTTGATTAATAGGCTTCATTTTCTCTTCACATGGAATCTCTTTCACTTTTTTCCCCCTCATTTTTTGTATTTGATATTGTTGTAAAAGTGGTGGATTTTGTGGTTCAATAGAGGGAAAATAGTGAGGGATAAAAATTATTGTGATTCTGTTTACTTCAAGTTAGACAAGAAATTGAATAGAATTCTGGTCATGTGGACTTTAATAGGCAAACAGAGGCTTTTTCAGAGAATTAGGGCACTTTTTGATTGATAAACCCCGTCTTTAATTCCCAGAACTTTGGGCAGTGGTGCCTAGTTTTTCTTCATTCCTTATACAGTTTTTCTCAGTGTTAAGAAGTTGATGATAAAAGGCCAGTCCTGCCTTTGCCACAGAGCAGGATGAACAGTATGTGCCTCACACTGTGCAGCATTAATGGTTGTGTATATTATCATATATATATCTAGAAGAGATTTAGCACCTGTGGCGTAGGTTGTGAGTGGATGAGACAAATATAGGCTCATTTTGCCTGTTAGCAAAGCTACTTTGGAAACCATTTATCTCAGAGCTGTGCTACAGCAGCTCATGTTCAGTATTAGCACTTCCTTGGGTAGGGGCCAGCAGCCTTTCAGGTGAATCTGACTGATGCTAAATTAACTCAGTTCGTGGACAGAGTAACTGTAGCAACAGGCGTAGATGCCCATTTTTGCTTCTTACGTGGACAAAAATCTTGCAGTTTTGCAACCATGTTCTAATCTTTTATACTCCTGACGGCTTGGCTTGCTTACTTTTTCTGCCCAGAACAAATGTGGGGCAGCTTGAAAATAAAATGAAAGGTGTTGAGAGCTCTGAGCTGGTACAGACAGCTGCATAAGGTCTGAAGGAAGCTGTATGAGTTAGGTGGAAGAACTGGGCTCAGTGGATGTCAGTGGGAAATTCTTCATAGAGAGAGTGGTGAGGTGCTGGAACAGATTGCCCAGAGAGGCTGTGGAGGTGGTTGGATGGTACCCTGGTCTAGTACCAGATCTGGAGGGGTTGGAACTTGATGATCTTCAGCATCTCTTTCAACCCAAGCCACTCTATTATTCAGTTCTGTGAGAAATTCTCTACATGTCAGGGGGTTGTTTCTATTTTTAAATGCTTGATTTATTCTTTGTTACTTTTTCCCAACCACTTTAAAATCAGTTTATTTTAAATCCTCTGCTTGGTTTTAAATTCCATGTAATCAAAATCAGCAGTTGGCTTCTCCTAGTCTGTATTGCCTTATTTGGCCACCGAAGTCCTTTAGAAAGACGAAAGAATCATAGGTCTGTGTTGCATTAGTGTGCATGCCAAACTGTATCTCCTGTTGAAGACTGGTAACGTGAAGGACAAGAACAAGAGAAAGTGCTTTGAAATAAAATGGCAATGTCCCAAATAGTGTCCCCCTGTCTCACTGCAGTTTTGCTGTGTTTTGGCCATCACACTTGTGATGTTCCAAAAATACTGTCTGAAGGCCTTTGATCACCCTGACAAATTTAACTTTTGTAGTATACTGATTAAGGATTACATTTCCAGTGCTCTATCAGATATATTGGCCAAACAACAAATTGGGGAGTGCTCAGAAGAGTAAAGAAGGGAAGGAAGAAGATCCACGCTTAACGTCAATTTCCTGCACTTAAAGTTTCTCCATTAAAACAACCATTTAAGTAATTAATCTGACATTTGTCTTGTTAACAGAGAAAGACTGCTTTTCCCTTTTAATAGTATCTGCTAAAGTGGAAAGGAAATGTTTGCTACTTTATTTTAAATTGGCAAACGTCCTGCTGTTTTGTGGGACAGTAGATGTGTTCAGATGCTGCTTTATGAAGAAATTAATTTCCTGCCATGTGTTTTAAATTAGAGCATAGCTTCTTAAGTTGTTTTTTTTCATCTAGTTGATCTATTTGATCTTACACAAATGAGAATTGGTGAAGTTGTGGCGAGTTACTCATATTTCCTAATTTAGTAAGCGGCATTTGCATTTTTAAGAGTATGTATATGTTGGCCTGTTTAGAAAATATAGCATTACTTTATTTGTAGAAGTAAAAATATAATAATTATCATCTCCTCTCCATTTCTCATCAGGCATTTTTATCTTATCATCTATGTTGTACTGATGGGCATCGAAGTGTTTAAATTGTGTGTAATAAAGTGGGAAACTCCTCCTCATGTGATCCTGTAGCTAGATTTGCTTTTTATTTTCTTCCTGCTTTCCTCCCACCCTTCTTTCCTTCCTTCCTTCCTTCCTCCCACCCTTCCACTACAGTTTTCCCATCCCCTCCCATCTGGTTGCCAAACAAAACTCTTATGTTAACTAGAAATGAATGCTTGTGTCAGTTTCCTGTGTTCAGAGATCATATATATGGTCAAATGGGTATGTGTGTAAATCAGTAACACAAGGCATTCAATTACGTGAAGTAAATACAAACCCAGAGTTCTTCCAGTGACTTCAGTAACAGCTGAGCTTTCGCATGTTTCCTTTGTCAATTTTCACATCAGAGACTTGTTATTGTTGCTGGGAAGATAAAGGAGTGTTTGCTTCGTGCAAACATGGTGGTCTGTAGGTACAAATCCATTTCTGCATTCACTAACTGGATCTATTCTTGTTTCTCTACAACAAGAAAAAAATGTTGGTGCTGTAGTAGTGAAATGGTGCAGGTAACGTGAAGTGCCAGGTATCTCACTTACAGATTCTGGAGTACTTTTGCTGCAAATGCTGTTCACATCATGCAGGTACTTATTTTTCTTTTGTTAGGTAATTTCACGAGCCAAAGTGTGTGGAATCACCAGTGAATCAGAGACAGTTAAGAGACTACGTTTGGCCATCACAAATAAAGATTTTACTTTCAAAGCGGGACAGTGGTAAGACTTTATGATATATAAGGGAAAAATCACTAGCCAGAGCACACTGTAAAAAAGTGTTATTGGCTTCTAATAATTGGGTACTGAAAAATGGTAGTAATTTATATAATACGATGTTGTTATAGGACAGGGGGAAATGGCTTCAAACTAAAAGATGGCAGATTTAGATTGGATATGAGGAAGAAGTTTTTTGCAGTGAGGGTGGTGAGGCACTGGAACAGGTTGCCCAGAGAGGTTGTGTCCCTGAAAACATCCAAGGCCAGGCTGGACAGAGCTCTTAGCACCCAATCTAGCTGTAGATGTCCCTGTTCATGGCAGCGGACTTGGACCTCTGAGGGCACATTCCAACTCAAACAGTTGTATTACTCTAAGATGTTTTATTATTCATGGCTCAGAGGAGGTGCTGTTATATGGCTAATTATTATTAAATATTCTAATACTTATTTCTAAAGAGCAAAAGTATTTTTCTTTGTTTTCTATGCGTTACAAGACTTTTTCAATAGTATTTTAGGATAGAATACAATAGAATATTTCATTTGGAAAGGGGCCTAAAAAGATCATCAAGTCCAACCACCTTTGAAGTACAGTGCACTTTATTCTGCAAGTTCTCTACAGTTTTTATTTACCAGTTGTTGGTTTTTTTTCTTTTTACAGTAGAGCAGGGACTGCTGCTGATGAAATTATTAATATTTTCAGTTTAATTTTGTACTTAAAGCAGAATTGCCTGTTTGTTGTTTTTTTTTTCCCCCTTGAAAGTTTCCACTCTGAAAGAAAGGGCCTGGTAGGCAAGCTCCATATAGAAATACAATCTGCAAACTTGAAAATAAAGTCTAATTGCTGAGCCTCTGAAGTAATTAGCTAATTGTTTAAGCAAATGCTTAAACAGCTCCTCTCCCTCCCCCCCCCCATAGGAACACAGTGGATTTTCATGTTTGTCTTCTTTTCTTATTAAGAAATGCTCCCACTCCATCACTGCCCCCCCCCCCCCCTTCGAAGATTAATTAAAAGATATGAGTACTTGCTTTTGCATTGGTCATTTAAAAGATTCTTAAACTTTTTCTTGGCATAGGCCATCTGAAAGCAGTTTTACTGGAATCAAACTATAGCTGCGAGGGTATTAACAGCATACATTACTCTTACTGTGTTAATATGCTGGCTTTTAAATTTAGAACCAGAACACAAGATGTTGATTGCAATAATTTGTGTTTGTGGAGTAATTTGCTGCAGTTTTTGCACATGTGCAGTGACTCATATTAAAATTCTTGCTTGCCTGTACTCAGAAAGTTCATTTACCCTCCAAAAATGCTCTAGCAATTATCATACTGAAAGCTTTAATTATAATTACTCTTTTTCATTTTCTTTTTCTTCTGAAGCATTCTAATGCTATTGTAAGGGATACAACAACTTTTCTATATTTGCAGCTATAAACTGTGGTCACATTTTTTGATGAGTGGTACAAAATACCAGGCCACAATTTCCTGAGTAGAAAAGGCTAATTTGTTAGAATTTGCTATAGCAGGATGTTACAGCCAAAGACTGTCACTAATATGAACGTGTATATGTATGAAAGTGTTTTGTTTAGCCAGTTTTTCAAAATCAAAAGTGAATGTTTTGCTGACATGCTGGTAGATGTTGGCCTGTATCTCACTTAAGTAATAATGAAGACTTGTTGCTGTTATGTTTTAATTTCTTAACACAAGCACTGAGGTATATGTATGTTATAAATAACTGAGAAGTAGCTTTAAGGTTTTGCTTCTTATCTTCAGCAACTACTGATAGTTATTCTTTTCTTAAATACTTGGCTTAGGTAGCCCTTAAAAGGAGGAAAATGAGAAGCAACCCTAACATCTTCACTGTTCTACCTCTTTTTGTGCCTTTTCTTTTTGTGAAGTTATACAATGTGTTCATTTTTTTCCTCTGCAATTCTTTTTACTTAAGCTGTCACATACTGCATTTCAGCTGAGGTCTTACCCTCCTTGCACACAGCTGAGACATGCCATCAGAAATACAAACTAGTCCACAAGCTACAGTATACTATGTTCTGAAATCTCTCATCATGATATCATTGGGAAAGAAGTGCTAACATAAAAAGAGGAGTATGCTAGGCATGAAGATTTTCACCCTTATATGTCAAGGAAAACATAACTTGAATGTGAAGTGGTGTTTTACAGCATAAATACAATTTCGTATTCTTTTCACTGGTCTGGAAAGTAAGGTAATTTTCCACCAGAGGGTGGTAAAGAGCTGCAGTAGCTTCTTGAGCCTTTGATACAGTAACTGCTGCAGCCGAAGAATCATCCTTTCATGTCTTTGATTCTGACTGTTAGAGATGCTGAGCTTTATTGTCAGAGGGGCTGTAGAAACTGAGGAAAGCAAAAATACAAAGTGAAATGCCAGATTTTTTGGATCTGTTGGTCTTCTCAGGTGTTTGCAGTGGACTGACAATTGCACTTCTACAAGCCATCAAGTTAGCCTAGACGCTTGTATCATCATAGCATTGCGCACTACTCACTTCAAGGGAAAGAGAGGATAGTTTTCTTTGAAGGCTGAAGCTTTGTAGGAAGTGAGCAGGAAAGATTTTTTTCTTCAAGTAGTAAGCCAGTCAAAATGCTGATCTCCTCCTTTTTTTTTTTTTTTTTTTTTAAATATGGTCTCCATGCAGAATACAGCCTTGGTGCTTAAAGAAAATATTTATGCAGTGGAGGCCAGCTACTTCATGTTACATCTCATTTAACTAATACTGAGCTGGCTTAACTACAGTTTGCACTGAGAAATCATTACAAAGTACCTGGCTTTGCTTACCAGTGCAGTTGTTTCTTAAGTGGAGCAGCTCAATTAATTTTAAACATTAGAATTATTTTGAAACACGTTTTGTTATCTGCTATAGAAAATTGATGCATTTAAGTGTTCTGGCGACACTGAGGAATTTAAGTGTTAGATTATATACTAGCATCAAACTTTTCCTAGTACTTGGAGTGTCAAAGCCTTACTTTCATGAAAATTCATTGCAGTTCATGCATAGTAATGACTTGCCTTCCATACTCTCTAATTGCTGGTATTGCAGAAAGTTAGCCGTGTGTTCTAACTGCTCATTTCCAGAAACTGATGAATGATTTTGTTTTGCTTAAAAGAAAGTGTAGTAATTTATTCCCCTTTACTGCCAACTGGGAAAAGACATCTGCCACCAGAGGGCAATGCAGTTCAATAAGTAAAGTAGTAACTCGTAACTTTTCACATAAGGATTTTTTTTTACTCTTTTTCCTTCAGATATTTCATCTTCCCAAGAAAAGAAAATGTTAATTCAAAAATATATTCCCCAAAGTTAGTTTTCTAACCTTTCTTCGTTTGAGAAAAAAGGAAATAACAAAGTGTAACACAATGGAAAGCACGGCAATGACAGCAGAATAACAAGACCCCAGCTGCAGCAAGCAAGCACTTGCTCAAACGCAACAGCCATGGGCTCAGAAATAAAGGAAGGAAGCTGCTTACCTTTGGAAGGCCCCAGATAGGCAGGGAGCTCTAGAGAGATACCCTTGCCTCCACTGCCAACCCTTCAGTGATGTCTGAGAAGAGGTGAATCCTGGCTCCAGCCGTTCCAGTCACTCAGGTGCATTGCTTGCAGCTGAGCTCCTCTGGGTTGGCCCTGCTTTCCTACCAGGTGCTCAATTACTGATTGGAGCTGTGACTCAGCATTTCCACTCCACAAAGGCACTGAAAAGAGTGGGATTTAAACCACTCTGTTAGGCCTTATGATGTTTTTTGCTGTGTTTTTACTAAGTCAATTATTTACTTAAACACTTACAATTCTAATCTACTGCAATATGTTGCACCTAATGCTGAAGGCAAAACAGGTTAAAATCCTGACAGTACAGTAATGGTGATGATTTTTCTAGATGACTGTAAGTCAATGATGTTACTCAAGATTAGGTCAATTTTTTGGAAAAGTTGTGTTCTGGAAGTGAAAATATTTCTGTACAGAACACGTAACTAAAATAAAGCCAGCAGTTTTGTTTTAGTCACTGTATTCCATGTTTCAATTTTTGTTTCTGACCAATTTTTAGGGTTGATTTCTTTATTCCTGGGGTATCTGTGATTGGGGGATTCTCAATGTGTTCAAGCCCTGGTCTATTGGAGCGAGAAGGAGTGATAGAGCTTGCAGTGAAGTACGCTGATCATCCTCCTGCTCGCTGGATTCACACTGAGGTAAATGAGATAAACTACTGATTGTGCATTTAGCACATTTTTTCATTTTTGAGGGATAGTAGTGTTAGTCTACTTTTTATATTGACTATGAAACTCCTCTTGACTTGTTCCATCATTTTTAAATGTTAAAACCTTGAAATAGGATACTGATATGGTAATTTAGTTACTGTGATCTTTTGTCTCAATTTGTGCGTGGTGGGCCTAGTGATATTGCAGTCTCTAAGGGTTCTCACACCTTTTAAACTGAATGCAGTGAAATCCAGAATTTCTGTAGTATTCTTTTAAGTTTCCAGTATTTTTGTCACATTGACAAAATCTAAGACTTGATTTTTTGCTACGTTAAAATTAAGGTCTGACAATTTGGCCTCTTGCAATGTTTTGTTCATCTGGTTAGCACGCTTAGTTAGTCAGAAGAGTACTATCCACTGCTGATTGTACTTCATTGATGATCTTTCCTGTCAACTTTTGTTCCTTTCACATCCTGTTCTATGATCTGTGCACTTACTGCTTCCGGTCTGGCATTCATGCGTGGCTGCAGGATTTAAATTGATAGATTCTTTCAGGTTTACAAGAATTGACAATATCTGAAGTGATGCTCGTCTAGCACTTACCATGAGGCCATCCACAGCATCTCAGGGTTATATGCAGTTACCTCCATTGGGACTTAAACCTTTTTGAGATGTACAGAAAGTGTAGCAGGAATGCCAGCAGAAAAACACAATACTTAAAATACAATGCCCTGTCTTTTGGTGATGCTCTTCAGAGAGAATGAGGGCCTAACTTCATAATTCCAAGTCTCTGGAGGCTGTCTAGGAATTCTTATGTCACATTCATTTTGCCATTGACGAATTTTCTGGTTGAATTTACAGGAACATCTTTAGTTAGAAGCTGAGCTAGTTCAAACATGATCCTGTAGAAAGACCGGTCAGGTGTGTATTGACTACTCTATCTAATAAAAGTGCATCCTTTTACCTGAGAAAAGAATTGAAGCGTGGCAACCTAGAATTTAAGCAGGTTGTTTGTATGGTGAAACAAAATCTCAATTGTTTAAAGGTTACTTATAAAGGAAATTGGTATCTCAGAGTAAAAGATGCCATGGGGAACAGTATGGATTTACTTAGTGTAACTTATTTTCAGAGGTATTCGTATTTAATGAGTGGATTGTATGCTTCACATATCTAAGGCATTTCAGATTAGACAAGAATTAGATTGTTTTGGTCTAAAACTATTTCCACTAAAGATACCATATCCTATGTCCTCCCTCTGCAGCATGAATCTGAAACACTTCTGGATTCATGCTTATTTCTAACAGTGAAATTTAGTGAGAAAGCCTGCACTTTATTGAAAATAGAGAAATTAGTTTCAGGTTATAAATGCTGAATGCCTTACACTACAGCTGAGTGGTTATACTTCTATGCAGTAATTAGGAAAGACAAGAAACCTTGTTCTCAGTCGTTTTGCTTGCTACTTTAGGAACCCCTTGATTCTGTTCACTACCTGCTGAAGCCTCTTTTCCTTCTAGAATTGTCACGTGTTCAGGCCTTTGCTTACTATACAGTCAACGATGGAAATTCTTTTGTTTCAGTTACTGTTTTTCTTCTTTTTTTCCCCTCCTTTTGTTTACCCACCCTGGATATGGTCTAAAATGAGCTGTGTTTTCTGCTCCTGTTGATTTTGTTAACTTCCAGTAATGTGGGAGAACTCACCCGACTCCTCTGTACTACATTTTCAGCCTCCAACAAGCAGTACTTGGTTACCAAGAGGATAGTGACCCAAATGTTTTACTTATCGTAGTTTCATTTTCCATACGTCTTTCCTCCTCAAAAAACAACTCCAAACCCACCACGCTTTGGCAAGTTTCTCCTAAGAATCACTTTTTTCTGTCCCAGGAGAGAGGACACACTATTTTTCTTCTGCAGTTCTCAAGCTGCAAATGCAGAACTGGCTCTGCAAGAAATACTCATGTGGATACTTGCTTCACTTCTGGGTGGTTTCTTATTTTTTTGGAATGGGACAGAAAAATCTTGTCTATGCAACTCGTTCTGACTTCCATGTCCTCACAGCAGGGCCTTTTCTAACATGAGTCTGTTCTTGGGTAAAATTGTGGTCTTGCATGTTAACCTTGGAGTTTCACATCAAATACTGCTGTTGGAAAACATGAGTCATTCTTCTCTCAGCTCTTTTGGAGGTGGAAAGGGGGATGCACTGTCCTGCCTTATCAGAAGACTGAAACTTCTGAAAGTAGCAACAGATCTCTAGAGAACACTGTAACAGATGACTTCAGATAGTTGCATTTATTTTACAATCCCTTAGTTTTCCCTCATTGGTCAGTAAGAATAAAAACTCACAGTTCAGCACATCTTGTGACTCTATGATGCAAGAAGACTATTTCAGACTTGTTTTGAGTTTTGAAATTAAATATCTTCTTTTCCATCCTAGTGTACTCTTGACTCAGAAGTGGCTCTGCGAGTGGGAGGTGATTTCTTCTTTGATCCTCAGCCTGGTGACACCCCTGTAAAACTAGTGCTAATAGCAGGGGGTGTTGGAATTAACCCCTTGTTTTCTATACTGCTGCATGTAGCAGATCTTCATGGATACCAAGAGAGTAAAGGAAATGGATACAAAATGGGAACAGTGAAGCTGTACTACAGTGCAAAAAATACAAATGAACTCTTATTTAAGGTAAACGATAACTAAAAAAAAATGAACGCTAATATTCAGCAATCAGTACATGTATCATTTTGTTGCCAGGTCATAAAGAACCCCTTCTGTGTAAGATATTATTCAGATAGGCAAAAGTTACTTTCTGCCTCAAATCCCATCTCTGTTTTCTTACTTATGCACAAATAATGTGCCTATGTCAAATTTCAGATGTTGCTGGATATACCTGCTTGCACTGATTTCACTGTAGGCTGACTAGCCCTGCATGGCAGCGTTTTCCTATAATCTCGTAAAAGCATCATGGTATATCAGACATCATATACACTGTAATATATTTGTCTGTATACATAGTAGTAGTATGTGTAATGCTGTTTACTGTAATAGGATAACCACGTAACTTCAGTACAGATTATCTTGTATTTAAAGACTAGTAAGAGCAATTATATCCAAAGGAAGAACTTTCCAACCTTCTACGGAAGCTTTGTTGATAATACATCATTGGGCACCACGATATGAAGGAAGGAATTTATCAGTTCTTACAAGTCACTTGAAACAGGACTTTGTAAGCGTTTACTTACAAGTTTAAGATAGTTATCACACATTCAGCCATTAAGGGCTACTGATGACGTTTTAGGGTCACATTAGCACAGCTTCTGTAAAGAAGCATCCCTAATGATACAAGTTTTTTGAAGAATTGAGAACTTTTAAGATCAGGGTGCAAGTTGATGATTATTCTAGAAACGGTATAAAGGATCCATTACTAGTTTTGCCCAGAGGATTGAGGAAACAGGATTGCTGGGCTTGGTGTTTTTGAGAGACTGACACACAAATATCACTGTGAGGAACTCCAAGGTTTTTCTGATGTTCTGGAGAACATATTCTCTGAAGCAGCAGCCTACGTATAGTGCTGTCCTTCGGCTTGTCAGCCTACTCAGCGTGGTACTCATTTGGCATGTGCTCTGGTTTCACAGGTATATGTGCTGCTTTGAAAATCTTGTTCTCTGAAATAGGAGAAGCATGCAATCTTAAGATTACAAAGACTACCATACTAACTTGACTACTTCAAGATGCCATTTAGCTCATTTCATGTGGACTGAATGTTGTCCTTTATTGTGGCTGGGACAGTGGGATAGATGTTTTCCCTTAGGTCTGTACTGCTCAGCCGCTTTAGTTTGTACAGCAGCTTACTAGACTGCACAGATCCTGCTGAGCTGTTCACATTCTCCTTCGTCCTTCCTCCTGTCTGTAGCTTTAGAATACTAGAAGACATTACATGGTGGTTTATGTCCCATGAATCATACCTGCCACTTTCTGTCCTTGTCTCTGAGTCACAGAGAGGTAGGTTACAAGTAGATGCTGAGAATGACTGCAGCATTATTTAAGCATGTTAAGGCCTGCCTTATACTGCTTTGGTACACTTTCCAGGTAGGTCTTGGGACATGGGTTGTTTCAAAAGTGCTATGAAATTGTACGTGGTTCCACATGGAGGCAAAGGACTTTATAGTTCCATGTGGACCAGTGAAAGTGGGCTGACATTAGAGGTACTTACTAGTGGAATGGTGTACAGCAGTGCCTTATCTGCTGTTCTTTATTCCCCATCTTCTTAGGGAGTCAGAAGCAGAAACTGTCTATTGAATAAAATCTGACTTTTTTTCTTCTTTTTTTGTTAAGTAATCCATAGCAGTCTGTTCAATGCAGTAACTGGTCTGTAAGCAACATAGTGAAATGAGCTAATTTACCTCTTCACAGAATAGAAATTATTTCCACAGTACCCATTCTAGCAGTGAAAACTCCAATTACTACAGAATCCAAACAGTAAACAAATCCTCATTTCAGAGTACTTGTAGCATCTAACTGACAGGGGTTTTTTTGGTTGTTTTCTTTTGTTTTGTTTTTAATTATGATTTGAACCGATGCCACTGGGTTTGTGGTGGTAACTATCACAGTTGTGAATTACACCATTGTTGGTTTTACTTGGAGAAGGAGGGAAAGGATCTGATATTCTTACAAGGTAAAGGAGCTGGAACTCAAAAAGTTTGTAAGAAATGGTAAACATATATCGCATGTTTTCCAAATGGAAAACAAATATGGAAATGAAAGGAAAAAGAACACAAAGTTAATGGGAAAAAAACAGGAAAGGACATACATAACTCTTTCTTAGATTCAAATCTTACAAATTACAACCTATTGTAAAACAGGAGGAAAGCACTAACAGAGCTAGTAGCATGTTCAGATTCCAGGTATAGAAATTCAGCTTACTTGTGCAGATCGGCCCTTTGAAGTCAAACCCACAGAGTACTCAGTGCTGAAATGCAAAAGTTGTGGTACTCACTCATGATCACTGGTGTTCTGGGACAGTATGCAAACATCTGCTTTGATTTAATGGCTTGTGGTATAAGAAAGTATGTTTAACATTACAGAAAAATATTCTCGGTTTGATGAGTGCACTTCCTGGAAAGATCACATGTCATTTCCACGTTACCCAGCAGAATTCACCCATCTGTGAAGAACTTCAGCCCCACATCACAGGTACGCACGCTGGCACTGTGCTCATTTCTCGAGTGCTAAGTCTGATTACCTCCTTGAGGAGGAAGTTGAATACAATTAGTTCTAGTGTACACTTACCTACATAAGTTAGTATTTTTAAAGATTCAAAATGAGATGTGAGCTAAACGTAAATAATTTCAGTGTATTTATTATGCTTTGGAGAAAAGTTATACTTCTGTAGTTTTTTTTCCCTTCTACTGAACTGCTTCTGTTGAACTTCGTACTGGTATTTCCCACTGAAATGTTATTCCAGCAACTAGTATTTACTTTGCGTAAGACTGATGAAGGATGAGATGACTATTTGCAAGAGGCACTTCATCGCATTTCCATTTCTGTTGTATTTGTCTTTGAGATAATTATCTGTTTTTTCATCTGAATATGGGATTTTTAGTTGTATGTTAGCCATGTTCAGTGACTAATACCCCATGCATTCCAACTGGAAGTAGGGCTCTAAATCCCCAGGAAAACAAATTGTTCTGTAAGCCTCAAAACTTACCTGTTATCCTTAACTAGGCCTGACACTTTTAGGAAATGAGCACTTGCAATACCCCTAACTGCTCGCTCTTTTTGAAATTACATGAATAAGTATTTCTGTTCTCACTTCCTACTTTTTTTTTCTCTTTTTTCTCTTTTTTTTTTTTTTGTCAGAGGGAAGAATATCTGGAAAGGATCTAGAAAAACATGTGTCTAAGGATACTTTGTGGTACATTTGTGGTCCACCTCCAATGATAGAATCTATTTCCCAACTGCTGTACAACTCCGGTGTTCATAGGAACTGTGTTTTCTTTGAGAAATGGTGGTAATGAACAGAAAATAAACTGGTTTTGGTGTATTCTGATGAGATAAAATGTACAGGAGATGGACTTGAATTACTTCGAAGATTTCATTTCATAGATTAAGCTGTCCTCAATCCTGACAGTGTTTCTTTAATTTAACAGTAATACAACTGTAACACAGTGCTGTTGCTTTTGAAAAGAAAAGTGATTTTATATTAAAGCCGTCAACTGTTCTGGTTTGTGGATGGTTTGCCTAATTCTGGGTAGCAGCATATTTTCTTTCATAGTGTTTGAAAAAAAAAAGGCTCCCAAAACCTCACTCTTTAAAGGTGTGACTGTGCTTCGGAGTACAAAGCCAACATATTATTGCCTCGCTTTGCAGAAAAACACATCACAGAAATGTTCAGAATAATTAAAAAGAAAGGCACGGTGAACGAATTAGTTAATCGTCAAAACAGTTCAGGTCCTTAAGTAGTAGATTCCCAGTTTATACCTGAAGACTTCAAAAAAGAAACACCTAAATTAATGAAAACACTAATTAATATAATATTATTTTTAAATGTTGGATATATTCTTTGTTGGTGGCTTTTTTCCTTGGGTTAAATGACGGTCCTCCAACAGGTAACACAGCAACTTTTCTCCCTTCAGCATCCCTCCACTTTGCTTTTAGCTCACGCTGAGCCTTGCCACTTCAAACCTTTTCTATCAGTCTTAGTGACTGTAGGATACATAGCCTGTAGGTTTCCGCTGCCACATCTACATACACCTTGCCTACACCGTAGACAGACAAACTAGGCACCTCCTGGCCCCAGCTTGGAGTGCAGCATAAGAACAACACTGGAATGCGTGGCAGTTGGTGCAGAAGTTGCAGATGACCGGCTGAAATAGTCCTGGAGGTTTTCAGCACACTGAGTGTCAGAGGGGGAACTCTGTACTTCCTGCAGCTCAGAACAAGCAGAACTTAAGGAAACAAGGCCCTATATTCCATCCCAAAGAGGTAACTGCTGAATTATGGATCTTAAAAATTTGTCTCAGGCTTTCAGGGGACAGCACCACATTGAGGGTCTGCCTGTAAGTCTTCATCTCCCAGCGATGGCAGCCCCATTCAGCGGGTCTGGTGCTTCTGTACTAAGCAACACTGCCCGCGTGGTGCAACTGCTTGTCCCCCATCAGTCACTGCAGGCCCAGAGGGAATGTCGCATCACATTCTCTCTGACTGAAATGAGGGGAAAGTGCCTGAATACCCTACCGCAAAGAACAGTTCCTTGTTCATTCACTCCAGAATGTAAATAGGACACTGTACTTGTCATGAACAATAAAACCATGGGGTTTTGTCTTCGTGAAGATCATGACTGACAGGTCAGAGCTTGATGCTCGAAGGAAGCAGGGTTCTTTTCTTGGAAAAGTGCAATAAATTGGGCTATGGGTAAGTGTTGGTGCCCTAAAATAAAAACCAAACTATGTTCCTCTGTGTTTTACAATGTAATGGTAAGAAAATTGTGGTAAGCCTTTGCATGTTGTTTTCCTTATGATTTTTAAACTACTAAGTGTATTATAAAGTGGTTTCCCATTTATTTTCCTTAATGCACATGCTTTCTTTAGCACAAATTGCATCTCTTTCACAAACCGCTCCTCGGAGTTATACCAAAATATAGATGTAACAAAAGGCATTTCTAAACCCTTTGCTTCTATAATCATCTTCGTTCCCTCTAACCTCTTTCTGTCATCCTCTGTTACACTCAGACTGAGAGCTATGGGGCAAGGACACATCTCTTTAACTGTACAGTTTCACCCACTTGTACAGGGGTATTACGAATTCCCCTGTCCACCCACACCCATGCTCACCACAGCAGCAAAGATGGAAAAATGAAAAATAAGTAAAGTCACCCCACAGCATTCACCTCGGTTGTTGTTAATGAGTTCTTTCTTACCTTGAGTGGTTATGCTGCCACAAGGCACAGAATACCTGAATTCCATAATGCAGAGTGGCTGTAAATATGAACTTCCCCTAACTGCACAGCCTTTTCTTGCTGATACACACAAATACTTTGGAAGCATCTTCTTTCTAGAATTTAATGGTCTTGTAGTGAAACTTCAGTTTCACCTTCAAGTCTCTCCTTGGATCTCACTCCACTGTAACTGAAGGCAAAAAAAGCAGGAAAGTAAATTAACCTCTATAGGCATAGGCTGTACAAATAATTAACTGACTGTGATGCTGTTGAAGGAAACAGAAACCAACCCCTGCTGCTCAGAAGCTGCTGAGCTGGAGAAACATTCTCTTCACACTGTCAAAGCATAGTATTTAATTTTAGAAAATATTTATTCATCTTATATGCTTGCCACCAACTAAGGGAAGATGAAAAAGTAGACCAATATTTACTTATTTTCCAAGAAACACTGGCCTGTGAGTTACCTGTGCTACAGCCTCACTAGACTGAATGTTTTCCTCCTCCTGTGATGTTTTATCAGTTTACTGTTTGCTCATCGGTACAACGGATATGAAGTATTCCTATTGGATCTGCATTCATTAACCGGAAAATAGTGACTATTCAATTATTACAGTGCTTTAGTTCGTAGAGTGCTTTTAGAGCAAATGAAAGAAAGCGCTTTGAGGGAAAAGCCTTTTCTGCAGCCCTCCAGCATTTGGTGAGGGAATGGTGAGAGGCAGCCACCACCCACAGCTCTGCAGGCCCTGTTCTGCTGAGTCCTGTGTCAGGACAGCCTTTAACTTCAGAAGCACATCCCTGCTGCCAGTGTGGGACACGGCTCCAGACCCACAGACGCACTGCAGTGGTGACCAGCACTCCTCGTACCTTTGTGGAATGTTTTTCAGCAAGAAATTAGTACCTGGCTCTTTTTATGCTTTTCAGTTACAGGATAATGAAAATGCTGCATGAAAATGTGATAGTGCTTTATTTCTGCCCTATAATTGGCTCCCCGAGGCAAACGTACAGAGTCACGGGAACTACAAAGAGAAAGCACAGTACCAACTGCTCACTGCAGAAACTGAGGCTGATACAGGAGCCAAATTAGGAAAAAAAGAATGCATGACAGTGTTATTTTCTACACAGCTTCATTTCCATGCATATGTTAAAGCTACTCTGAGCTACTATTTCAGTGGTTTTGTTTTGCAGTGCACAGCACAAATTAAAGAAGTTCTGCAAGATGAAGTGCCAGGCACATCTTCTGTGCATTTAGCCTGTCTTAGAAGTTCACATAAACTACAAGAATGCCCAAACGCTTTGGACTTTCATTCCACTTTGGTTCAACCTCCCTGTAACCACCTCCTGCTGATGGTTTCAATATGAAATCTCTTTTCCATCATTTAGCTAGTCCTCTTTATCCACATTCAACCTTTGTATTCCCTAGTTGGCTGAGCTGGTTCCTTCCTTCAAACTCATACCGTCTAATGATTACCTCCTTCAGATGACCACTTGCTCTCAGCAGCAGCCTGCATAACTCCTGACAGTAACACACGTGCTCTTCCTCCAGAGGCAGCTCTTGTGCCTGGCTGACTTCATGAGTCTGGCTGATCTGAGAAGGGCAGCGCTTATGTTAAGTACAGCGGAGTGCTATCTGCCTGTGCTGCAGTCCTTCAGTCACCAGCCCACACCTGGAACACCCCTTAACACAGCTCCTCGCTGAGGTGTGCAGCAATGCATGCTACTGTCCCCTTCCAATAGAGGCACAGCAAGAGCAGTTTGCATTCCCACTGGAAGATTCTGCCAGGTTGAGCTTAACACAGCAGCTCTCCACAGAGAGGAAAGAGCCTGGCTTCATTCTTTTCCTTCACCTGGGGGTGACAAACTCTGTTGCAGAGCTGTGGCTGCTCTGAGTAACGGTCCCTTCAGTTTCTCCCCACTGCTGGGACACTGCCACTCACTGCTCAGGGAGTTAAGCCTTCCCTGGCCATCCTTCTCCTCTATTCAGGCTTCAAATACTGTGACGACTGATTACTTTCATTTCCTTGACCACTGTGGTCTTGCTTTTTCGAGCCTAAAACAGCTGGTAAGATGAGGTAGAAAACACATGCAGCAGACGCAGAGCCTTCCTGCTGTGGCCACAGGCTGCCTTTGCCAGCACTCCTCACATCTGTATCGTGTCTGCACAGTGATGGAAGCTCACTCTTCTTAAGACAGGGGCGTGGGGATGGCAAGCACACAGCTCCAGACTGCTGAATTGACAGAGAACAAGTCAGAGTCCCAGGCTGGAAATAATTACATGACCATTTGAACTATTTGCCCTTTTTAAACTGAAAAACATGTATTTCTTGTCAAGTCTTCCCAGCCTTAAGCCGCTCCAGCAGCTACAGGAATGAATTTCTGTACCAGGTTTTCACTTAGAGCAGTGAGCTTCCTCACACTCTGCCAGACTGCTGACAGACAACCAGAGCGGGCTGCAGCACTCAGCAACACGTGCTAAGGCAGTCATCTGCAGCTTCACTTCTTTACCATGTAGAGACCCTGAGTTCCTCCTTTTGGGGACAAATAATTAGCAGCTGTGCAATTACCACAAATAGGAAACCTCCTCATCAACTTTATTTCTCTTGTTTTGTAAGCAGTTGGGATGCAAACAAGGTCAAATTGCAATCCGATAAACACTTTCTATTCAAAAGTATTTGGCAAGTTCAATCTATTGCAACATTTTTACTAGTAAAATGTTCATTAAATACAGTACATTTTTAAACAAGATTAATATAAAGCTAGTCCTTAAGACAGAAACCATCAGTAGAAATATCTTATGCTAATAAAAGTTGCAAACAGCTACTTAGAACTGTCCAGAGCAGAGACCTTGTCTGTATGTGGAACAACTGAAATAACACATTTTTGAGGTTATTGGAACGTCAGCCTAATATGGAGAAACAGAGTGAAATAATTGAAAAATACCACCAGTTACTTACAGTCCTGTGGTTAACCCACCAAATTCAAAATGAATACTCTTCAGTCAGCGAAAAAAAATCCACCCGTGCCTTGTGTGTGTGAAATGGAACGGTTTCAACTCGAGTGCCATTGTCCCGATAAAGGAATTCTCCAAATGGGATGATTTTTCCCTTCTCTGCAGTGCTCTGCAAGCTGTATGATTTTCAGGCACAGAAGATGCTTTTAACCACGCCAGGTGTGCATTTGATGCAGAACACAGTTCTTTCACTGTACAGCATTTTGGTTTAAAGACAGGAAAATTGCTGGGCACAAACTATTGAGGGACAAAGCTAACAAATGACTTACTGAGCTCTTGTTTAAAAAAAAAAAAAAAAAAAGGAACAGAAGAAAAAAACCCAGGGAAGTTCAAAACGTATTTCTCACCCTTCTACCAGACTGCTTGACCACTTCTAAACAGGGATCAAGGTGGTAAAGAAGAGAGAAACAACTACTTCCTACCTTTTAGGAACACTGAAGTTCTTGGAGAATATTGGTTCAGAAACTATATTACACATGTACATTCACTTGTAAATATTTTAACGTAGCTCCCCCAAACAAAAAATGTTGGTAGCGTAACAGAATTCTGTGAGGTATCAGTCCCAAAATACCACTACTTGTTTTTAAAAGCTCTCTATTAAGGTATTTGTTCTCTGTAATATCATCTAGTGACACGCGAAGGCCACTACCCTGCTATTTGCTGCTATCAGTTCTTTCCCACAGCATATTTCACAACAATGAGGAAGTGGTGCAAAATGACGTGAGGACGTCAGATGGTGACGCTGAATTCCAATTTTAGTGAAGAGAGCAACCAAAAGAAGCACATCTTACCTGCCTTAATTTGTCCTCTGTTTCCCTATCTTCTGAAACCCCACTGAACCATTGACTGGCAAAGAGAACATAAGCTTAATAGAACAGGAAATGTCATTTTATATTGAGATCATCTGCCTTACACAAATTTATCATGAGTTTTGTTTTCTCAGTGTGCCTAAAGCAGGTTTATGATTTATTGCTTGAAGATCTGCAAGAGTTAATAAAATTCAGGAGAAAATGTCATTGGTAACTCTGCTGTTGGAGACAAATATAGATATGGCCGTCTTACCTAAGCTTTCAGATTTCGGCCTGTTTAAGCTCAAAAACCATTTTCATGACACTACAAGCTTAATGACAAACTAGCATACGGCACGAGAACTTCTCCTGCAAAGATATGTGGACAAGAAAACATGACAGTAAATTCTGACCAAGTGGAATGTTTGCCCTGCACTAGATACAAACCTACTGTGCCATGTCAGTCACAGAAAAGCCCAAGCCTGTTTTCTGTCCCTATTTTTAATTTCAATTGTACCTCTAGAAGATGGCCTTTCCTACTCTGCAAAGTGAACAGAATTTTGCCATTAGAAAGCCCAGGCCCTGTACTTACCTAAAACATCAAGATACTGGCATGCTAACGAGCAAAGTAAGTGCAATACCAAAGAAACGCTGAACTGAGCAATGGAGTTAGTGAAGATGACGAGCGAGATCTGTTCTTTTCTCTTGGCTAATACCAACGACTCACAGAACCCCTGAGCCATTGGCCTTACTCACAAGAAGGCTCCACGTCCGCTGCTGCACCGTCAATTCCCTGGCAGCCGTCAGGCCCGGGTGTGCAGTCCTGCCCCGCTGCCTCCTGCTCCTCGCAGCAGTTGGGTGTGCTCTGGTTGGGACAGGCCTTGCTGCCACCGGTGTCACCAGCCTCAGCACTGGCAGGACACGTGCCCTCTGACTCCCCATCATGGAGGGTGCCTCTGCTGTCAGCTCCAGCCGTTTCATCCCCCAAGTCTATGATGCCGTCCAGCTGCTGCTCGGGGCCAGGCCCTGATGCGGCCGACAGCTGCGCTGCTAAGTTTCTGGTGTTCTCCGTGACTTCAGATTCCTGCTTCTCCACCGTCTGCTTCTCCCCAGAACCTGATTTAGTCTTCCTTGATTTCTTCATTGGTTTGTTGTGCATGTCTTCTTTGGAGAACCTCCAGTGAAACTACAAATAAAAGACCCAGACATTAAAGCCCACCTGTAACAGTCTCAAGCCAACATCTGCTTTCCTGAGAAGAAATATATTTTACTTAGTTTTTATTCAAAGCTAGTTTTGGTCAAAAAGACATGAGATGAAAGAACTGCATGACTAAATCGGATGGCTTCAAGATCACTGGAGCCTGCACAGGTGTGTCTATGAGACGCAGACAGGAGAGAGTTACGCGCTCTGCTTCTGCTGTGTAACGTGCCTGCTGGGTTCCCTTCAAGAAAATATTTCCCCATTGAGGCGCACAGCAGCCTGGCAGACAGCATGCACTGTGTGGAAAGCACAACCAGAGAGCTGCACAAGTGCTGACAGAGGAAGCAATCATGTGGCATTACCAATTTTTTTTCCACCAGGCTAGCAGCAGAACTAACACCATACCCCAAACCCTAAATGGTAGAACAGTATGAAGGCTTTGTGAAGAGCACATGAAGCTGCTTCAATACAGCTCTTGCCACAAGACTTGCCACAGCTACCATTTCAGAAGAACTGCTTTAACCACTATTTAAAAAAAAAAAAGAGAGAGAGAGAACTGGCAGTATCTTGAAATACTGACTGGACAGGTCTAACACACACAGGGTCTGACAACTATACCATTAACATACATCTTCATTCATCAAAAAATAAGCTGAGCTTCCCAAGGAACATCAGACCTGGTCCCACACCAGTGCTGAGTCAACCCACAGCAGCTCCCTGAGTGCACGGATGTACCACAGAAGGATCCAGGATGGTGCAGACTCGGGGATGGGCTAGGAGGCAGTGCTCACTACTTCCTGTGTGCCATAAATACAAAAGCTATTTTTTCCACTGTGACCATGGCACAGAGTCACATTCATAAATTTTTGATTTAGCTATTTATTCCTTAAGCAAAAAGTGATTCAAAACTTATTAAGTTTATCTGATTATGAAAATGGAGCAGTGTTCTTTCCTTCTCTTACCAAGAACATAAGGCTAAAAAAAATTAAATTACAAAAAAGAAAAACGGGTTTTAACAAGATCCTTGTTTTTTTGCAGGGGAGGCTTTCTTTACTTTCTCTAAACTGTAACGGTATTTAAGTGAAAGATAACATCTCAGTTCTAGAGCTCAACTGTTCACAATTCACAGGCACCCGATTTTCTCTTTGATTCGCAGGAGCGCTGCACACTCACAGCTTCTTTCTAACCCGGCACTCTCTTTGACAGAAACAAGATCAGGGTCCTGAACACAATTTAGTTTATCCTGAATCTGCAGGAGACTCTGCATATTTGCACAGGCACAGGTACATATGTATGCATGTCTACTCAGGTATATATATTATATTTCACAAAAAAGTATATAGCCAGTTTCTGCTGAAATGAGCACCATTTTAGTATGAAGCGAATGAACATGATCATCACTGACTCAATTTTGCACTGTCTTACTAAAGAGAAGTTTTACCACTCCTTGCCTGCTTCCTTTTCTGTTCAAGTTAAACTGAGCAGCACCCAGTTGGTGAGCACAGATGGGATGAACCAGCTTCCAGCACTGCAGTGTCCTTCTACCTAATCAGCAGATAACCCTCCAAGTAGTGGCCACCTACGAACACTTCACACATGCCACATCCTAAGTTAAAAGCCCCCAGAGAGCCTGTGATGTTAGATGGCAGAACGTTCAGCAGCTTCACCAAATGTTAGGTTTGGCATCTTTGAAGTGGCTCATGACAGCTGTTCAGAGAGGCTGAGTAAGTCTTACAGATGTCTATATGGTCGTAACCAATGCACCCCATTTTTCTTGGCCTTCAGTCTGAAAATGCGTTAGTAATTTTTGCCCGAGTACGTCTGTATATTTAACACTGCCAACAAGTAAATCCTTTGTTTTGTCAACCAGACATTGTTAAATAAGTTTTTATATCCCCAAATGAAAAAAATGTAAACAAATCATTGAGTCATCTGGATGGTATGCATTTGTTATTACAGTACAAGAAATCAGTATCATACTGTTTCTCATACTGTTTGAAGACACAGAATTGCTTACAGTCACCCACCAAAAGAATAACTGAATATGGGCACCTTACCCCAACATCCCTTTAATCACTTAAACAAAGAGAAGGAATAAGAAAGATAGGCTTTGTAGCACCATCACAGAATAACTGGGCTCTGGCTTCACTAGTAAGAAAGGGTAAATCCTAAACAACAGACGTGCTCCCAGCAGCTTTCTCCTGCTTTGGTCAGCTCAAACTCCTTCCTGTTCTCTGCTGTATTTAAAAGGTGACTCTCACAAAGCCAGCTCCAATCCGGTGAGTGCTTTCTGGATGAAAACTATCTGCAGTTTCCTAAAGACCAGCTACAATGCTCTCAGTGCTCAGCTCTACTTAGCATTTCCCATATCCTACTGTAGCTCAGCTGTGAGCACAGCAGTCCTGCTGACGACATTTGGCCAGTCAGCACTCAGCAACTGCAAAGAGTAAAATAGAATAAAAATGAGGCTGTATGAGCAACTTTCATCACGTGGTCTCAGGGAGCTTTTCTGTACTTCACCTGGCTTGCTGATCCTTCCCTTACACACAGAAAGGGCAAGGCAAATTCCTACACAAGAGGAAGGTCAGCACTTGCCCAGTGCCAGTATTTCCCCTTCAGCAGTACAGCATAACACAGCTGGGTGGGGGTTTCCACTGTTACGCTTTTAAAAAGGGAAATGGGAATATGTATGTTTATCCACATACGTATGTTATTAGCTGTCAGCTGCGTTCTCAGATAATTTACCTGGATTCAGGGGGCTTTATGCTTAAATTCTAGCAGAATTTGTTAACATTCTAGCACTAGATAGAAACAAGGTAAGAGACAACAATGAGTACCAGTTCCACTTTGCAGACAGTGAATGTGGGCAGAGATTTTTAGGTCACATGTGCAGGTTTATGGCAGAGCTGTAAAGAGAATTCTACACTTCTTCTGCTGCCATGAGTCCAGCAGAGAACAAAATACAAGGGCTTTCACATCATCTGAGCATCTCCTTTCGTTCGAACAGTTCAATTCCTTGTGTCTTGTTTCAGTTTAGCAGGCCACAAAGACATTCAATAAGCTACTTTTACTTCTTTGGGAAATCAACTGCAATATTAAAATTCTGCCAATAAAAAAAACAAAGAAACCAGGAACATGGGTTTATTTACCTTAGATTCTTTTTTCTTTGCTTTCTGGGGCAAAGAAGGTCTCTGAAGAAATACAATTTGCTTTGTAGATAAATTCCCTTCCCTGAAAAGAAACAAACGCACACTCCTGAGAATGAATTAAATTCACATGCAGCATCACTCAAAGCAAAAATCCATCTCGGTCATTTATTTCTGCAGGTCAAAGAAGAACAAAATGAAGAATGACCTAAACATTGCTTGTCACCAGTGTCTCCAAGCAGCCTGGCATTTTGGGGGAAAAATGATCAACTGATTACCCTGATAGAGACTGTTATTGTGACATGCTTTAGCTGAGTGTTTTAGAATTAGAGTGTAAAAAGAAATTGTTTTGAAGAAAAAGCAAGAAACCTATGGTGCATGTGCATAGCCCTGATGGGGCTGTGTGTGCCCCACAGGTAGGCAGTGAGGCAGGAAGCGCAAGCAAATGCCAGTAGCAGTTGGACTGGGTGCCTTTCTACACTGCCATCTTGGCCTGTGTTACTGGAGTTATAAAAGGAATACAGAAAACCAGAACAGAAAACAATATCTATATACACACCCTTAAAGGACAAGGCTTACATATCATAATTATGATTTTCCATTTGTTCCTATATTTAAATGTACATGAAAGACTTTAATATACTGGCACAGATGGCCTTTACTTTTTAGGAACAGTCTTCATCTAGCTCTCTAAAGGAGCTGGGCATATTTTCCCTTTCTTAGCTAAAAAAAAAAAAAAAAATCATGACCAATTACACTGGTTTATATATAAATATATTCCTGACTAGCATAAATCCAGAATGCTCCATCTTCATGATAAGCAAGTGGGGTGACTGTTTCTTCACCCCCATTAGAAAGAGTATTTTTAAGTGACACGCATTTATGTCTAAAATCTCTGAACATTAATAACAGCAAAGCAGATCCCACACAATGACTACATATGCAAACAAGGCTACCAGAGTAATGACACAATAATTGGATATGGTTCTGCTCAGCTAGACTGTGTGTACCATCAGCATTAGACAGATAGTAATTAAGAATGAAATTAATTTGCTTCAAATAGGCAACATCTCACTCCAAATATTATCATGGGTTTTGCTTTTGCTCCAAGTGGAGCTCTAAGTGAGAGAACCAGAGCAGACACTTATTTATTTATTTTTAACACAAAGACAGAGATGATAATCAGAAAATACATGCAGAAACCACAGAGCCATTTTGCATTCTTTTGCCCACTAGACACATGCTTCCTGCTTACCATGTCTTGCGGTACTCAGAAAACCCACAGAACAGCTGCAGGAAGGTTTGCAAAGGCACTGAACATGGGCAAGAAAATCTATGCTAACTGTGCAGAGAATTGCTTGTGGTGCACAGACAGTGGCTGAAAAGCAGTGCTCACTCTCCCTACCTGTTTGTCTTCACAATCGGAGTAGGAAGGACGCACGTCAGCTGCCAGCCGTACATGGCAAGGGAATTCAACAGTGGAACATAGTCTGTCTGCACTTCCACTCCCTAGGAGAGAAAAATCAGCAGTTAGCATCAGCTCTTGCAGCGTGACATTCATTTTGACTTATAGCTTTTCTGGAAGGAGGACAGGGTTTTTGTGGTGAAGTGAATCATTCTGTACATTCAGCTGGCCAAGGAAAACATGAGGCGCAGGAATGACCACCAGTTCATCCTAACCTGTTAAATGAGTTTGCTTAGAATGATAAAAAACTGTGATTTTGTAGTTGTTGATTTTTTATACTGCCTAAACCACCCATGCTTCAAATGATTATAGATCTGAACTCAGGACAAACTCATTGCATTTTATCCTGTATCCTCTTTCAAAACAAAAACACTGACAACATGACAACAATGCTTTGCCCAGATTCTGCACTTATTTAGGCTGCACCAAATCAACTGGGCAACTCTACAGTGATGGATCAAGAGCAAAATGGCCAACAACAGAAAAAAAACCTAAGTACAAGTCTTTCCTTGTATTACAGAATCACAGAGTTACCCATGAATACACACTGCCTCCTTGTTTATTTTGAGTAAGAAAATCTGTGGGCGAGACCAAAAATACTGCCTTTCAGATATACACAAGACAGCCTTGCTAATGCTCTTTCCAATAGATGGCAAAGCCTGAAATTCACACATAAAGAACTACTGCTGATTTCAACAAAGACTGCTCCAGTGTCTAATTGCCAAGACTTCCACTAACTTAAGTATAGATGGTAGAGCATATTTACTTGTTTTTGATCTTAATAACTACAAAACACGGAAATGATAACTACTAGACTCTACAAATATAGCTGTATTCTATTGGAATAACAATCTGCCAGAAAGCTCAAGCACTTAGACTGGTTTAATGTGCACGCAAGTAGTTTTAATTGCCAATTCTCACCACAATAATTTTCTCTATTTTCCTCAGGCCTGCTCCAAAAATCCATTTATTCTGTAATAATAGTCATCTGGTCAGAACTAATCCAAATCCTCCTGTAGTACTTCAAATTATCTTTGTGATTTCCAACTTCAACTATTCCTTTCTTCTAATGAATGTAATATAGGTCACTTGATATCTTCATAACTGAATGACTGCCTGACTCTACCTATTAAAATCTCATCTCGACTGCAAATAGCCCAAGAAGCTCTATCACTCCTGCTTAAAAAAGAGAGCATTTGAAAAGCGGCTGTAAGAGAACACTCAGCTCATACTGCTCTGATTTCTGGACAGAGACTTTCAGGGTCTTTTTACACATACAGCTGCTCTGCAGCACCAGCATGTATCTGTAATACACAGAATTGCTAATTACTGATTTCCCCTGAAGCAATCAGGACTGATCCCCCAGCTGGGATTACAGGCAGTTTGGTGCCGCCCTACGCTCCCATTCTCCTCCTTGCCCTTCCCACTCTCTGTCCCCACTGCAAGATGTGCGTCTCCTACCTCTTCCAAGTTTTCAAAATAGTGTTTGCAAGAGTAATGCAGAAAGGATGACATGTCCAGATGCCTTTAGCATCTAATGTTTCAAGGAAAGAGATCAATCACACACTGAGCTTTATCAGGCAGGTCAACAATGCTTTCAAAAATGATGAAAACACAAGCACCAGGAACGAGGTCAGTGCATCACCACTGCCAGCCCTCCTCCAGATACCCAGAGGGACACAAGATCTGACCAAAACATTCCCTCTCAAGGCATTCGTAGATGACAAACCAGAGGGAGATCACTCATCTGGAAAGCATTAGACCAGTGGGTCAGGAAACACCGGTGCAGCAGACCTTGTTTGAGTCCCAAGCAAACTCCCATGCTACAAACAGGATTCCTATTTTGAATTCATTGCCTAAGGCCAGAGAACACTCAAGAGACCTTTCTCCTTGCATAAGGACACACACACAATCATGTCAAAAATCAACAGGATGACAACAATGAGGAGGGACATCGGTACCACGCAGAGCTCAGCTCGTCTGACTGCTGCAGAACCTGGAGTGTGAGGCTGCACTGTCCGCCCTGTCACAGTCCTGTCCCCACAGGGCAAAAGGAGGCTGGGACCCATTCTGACCTGTCAGAGTTAAGCACCACCTGCAGAGATGATGCTGTGCTTCCTAATCCCCAAGTAGCAGAAGCAGAAAGAAAGGATAAATCACACTCAAAAGCGTAAAGTTACTAGAAATTAAATTTAAGATTAAGGTCAGTTAAACTTCAAGAAAAGAAAAAGAAAGTCTGGAAAATATAAAAGATCTGTTGAAAGAGTACTGTGTCACTGTTAGAAGGTATCTATTCATTTTTGCTCAGGCTGGTGCTCACAGCAGAACCTGCATGTCATAGATCACAGAATCATCAAAGTATTAGGGTTGGAAAAGACCACTAAGACCATGGAGTCCAACCACCAACCCACCCCCTCCATGCCCACTAACCATGTCCCTCAGTGACACATCCCCATGGTTCTTGAACACCTCCAGGGACGGTGACTGCACCACCTCCCTGGGCAGCCTGTGCCAATGCACCACCACTCTTTCTGAGAAGAAATTCTTCCTAACATTCAACCTGAACCTTCCTTGGTACAACTTAAGGCCATTACCTCTCATCCTATCACTGGTTACCCAGGAGAAGAGGCTGACCCCCACCTTGCTACAACCTCCTTTCAGGTAACTGTCAAGAGTAATAAGGTCTTCCCTGAGCTTCTTCTTCTCCAGACTAAACAATCCCAGAAGTCAGACTGGGCTTCTTCAGTTCCTTCTTCAGACCAGGAAGGCAATAAACATTAAGGCACACCTCTCCCAGCCCCACACCTGCTCTGAGCAAGGCCTCGGTACCACTGGGCACCACACCGCTCCTCAGGGGAATAACCCACTGCCAACAACTGGTTGTTGGAAAGCAATGGACAAGGGAAAGGACGCTCTCCTGAACCAACAGGCAGAATTCACATGGGCTGCTACCTCCTCATTTGCAAATACAGGTAATAGCAGCCTTAAGACCACATAAATGAATTATCCTCCCTTTCCTGAATCATCATCTGCAGTCCTATCCCAGGACTGGAAACTGGCCGCAAGCAGAAGCCACAGTCATACAGATCTTTAGGAGAAAGCACAAAGAATCAGTGTCACCTAAAATGCTTTCCTAGGCAAAAATGCATCAAAACAAACAATACACTGGGGGCTGGGTGCAGAGAAAAAGCAGTATTTCATATTTATTTTATATTTTATAAGCAATAATGTTATTTTAAGATCTACTATTATTTGCAACAATGGAAATAGAATTTCAATTTCTTAAGAGAAAATTTCAATGCTCTAAAAGATCTGAATTTGAAAACCAACAGGAAGAGAAGGTACATGCCAGAGCTCTGCTGAACAGGAGCGTTCACATAATGTCTCAAACTGGGAGATGTTTCATTCAGTGAGAGGGTGGAAAATTTTAATTAACTTGTTTCCCACCCTCCTATGGATGGTAAGTCATCTCTGATCACACCTGGAGTGTCAAGAAGCCAGAGCACAGTGAGTGAGGTTTTTCCCTTGACTTACATCACATGAAAAGAATTCGTTTTTTCTGTAGTTGTATTGTTTGTTTTCAGCCTTTTCTTCCTTTCACAGCAGCTTCTTCTCATTAGAAAGGAATAAAAAGTATGATTAAAAAATGATAAAGATAATATCTAGGGCAAGCCATGCAAAAAACTGCATTAACTGTTTTTCTTTTCCTTTCCCCCTTTACTGTGGCAATTTTAACCACAGCAAGAGAATAAACACGGCAGCTACTAAGCTGTTGAGAGACAGAAAGAAGTTCATCAGAAATCATTCTTTCCTGGGTTAAGTGAATGTGATTTACTTACAGGGCAGCTATGGATTGTCACTGTTTAATATTTTTTTCCAATGTGGATTAAAGAGTGGAAGACTGAAAATCCCATTAAATAAATCTTAATAAAACCTTTACAAGCAAATCCTAACAGACCGCATGCTAAGGCCTATGGACAGATGGCAAAGAGGATGGAAAGTAAAAAACACAGCAGCTTTTAAGTAGGCTCAAGCCATTGTTTGTGGGGGAAAATAGACAGTGTGCTCCTACCCAGCTCCCTGTACAAACATTGGAGAGAGCCCACAGAAAAGGCAGTGTGCACCCTGGGCAGCAGAATACCAGCCTCCACCACTGCCAAAGTTGCAGCTTGTCCTATTTCACTGGAGGGAGAAAGAGGACGTGGTGAAGGCAACACTGGCACCTTGTGAAAAAGAGAGAAAATAAAATGAGAAGAATCAAATATATGGTCTGTCTGAGAATGACCTGGTACAAGAATGCTGCAAATGTTTGATGGCTGCAGTAATACAGAAGAAAAAGAGACCAAGCCCAAGCTCTAAAGTTTGGAATGATTTGTCCATTCCTGTCTTAAACTTATTCCATAAAACACTTTCTCTTAATAATGTAACACTATTGATCCATTAAAACTATCTATTGTAAGCAAAAGAGAAGTTTCACACAAGTGCTGCTGCAAAAAAATTGCACCATGCTCCTTCATCATTGAGCTTCTCCTAAATCTCAGCCTGTAATATACTACAGAGCCTTGTCAGCAGACATGCATGAGGAGCTTTACAGCAGAGCAGTGTGGGGAAACAGAAAAACAGAACAAGACAGCCTTTTGCTCATTATATCAAATAAATGTAACTTATATTTCTTAATAAAATTTCTTATTATATGTGAATTAATGGACTGTGAAGTATTTTTGAGAACATACAAATCTGCAGCACTAAACCGGGGGGCATTCTGTGAAGACAGTTCTTCCTTAGATTCAAATGTATCTATTCACAATTTCCATACACATATATGCTGCTGAGTAGCATTCACACCTGTCTCCACATATAGTGTAAAGCAAAATAAACAACAACTAAAAAGTTTCCTCTGCCTGTTAAGTCCACTTCTCTCAGTGACTTCAGTGAGGCATATCCTACTTTCTGGTGTAAGCATAAACTGTTAAAATGTTTGAGTACATCTAGTACTGCCTGCACCCGTAAGACAGAAGCACAGTTGAACAGCAACAGAATTTTGCATTTATAGAAGCAGAGGACAGGTAGCAAGAGCTCCTCAAGGTGAATGTAGTACATCAGAACGGAGAGGGTTCTCCTCATAGCGTGGAAATGTCTTAGGAAATCTGCTGAACTTAATACAGCATAGGGGACATGCACATGACAGCACATTTCCACAATGGCCATGGAGCAGAAGAAATAAATATGATCCAGCAATCCATCAGTACATTTTCTTAAATAACTCTGGCATTTTCAGTCTCATAATTCCTGCAACATTTCCATGCTGTATTTTCAGGTGAGTGCCAATTTAACCATCTATCTACAAACTGTTCTTGCAACAACAGTGACAGCTAAACACAGTCTGAGAACTACTACAATCCAGAGTGCCTTACCACACACAGCTGACGCATCTGCACACAGCTTTATCAGTGTAACATCCTTCAGTTCTAAGTTACTCTCAGCCTGTTCCAAATAAGCTCTGTGCTTTACCACTTTACCATTCTGAAATGAAAAATCTACTTCCAAACAAGAAGCACATCTGAAAAACAGATGCTCTACAGCAACAGGTTCAAGTCAACAAGAAAGGAGACCTTAAAACACCTTCCACTAACATGCAGGGTAACACATGCGATTGATGGCATCCAAGCAGCTGTCTCCTGTGATACTCAGAATGCCAGGGCATCATCCTGCAGCTATTCAGGGT
Organism: Chrysolophus pictus; assembly: GCA_037305975.1. NCBI lineage: Eukaryota > Metazoa > Chordata > Aves > Galliformes > Phasianidae > Chrysolophus > Chrysolophus pictus. Next base: position 33,991,805 of record JAYKPI010000006.1, read on the forward strand.
CAAAGAGGTACATAAGCCAGGTCCCTACTGCCTGGCCAAAGGTGACCTGCTGTGAAAAACACCTGTGCCCTTTGTTATTCTTTGTAAATTGTAAGAAAGGTCTGAAATGCTTCTTTTCAGTTTGTTTTCAAGTGGAAAGTTCAGATCTGGTATTCTCATTTTTTTTTTCTGAAAGTTTCTATGGGTGAGTAGAGAACTAATTCTTATCTATGATCCTGCCACAAACCTAAGCAAACCATGTCAGATAGTATGTGACTTTTTTTATATTGAGATTGTTACAAATTCTGTGCTTTTCTGCCTGCTTACTTCAAGTGTCCTTTACTCACTGGGAAGAAATGTTGGCTTTGCCAAACTTCAGTACTTCCAGCACTACAACAAAGTATTGCTAAATTCATCAACAAAATCAAAGAAAGATTTGCCTGTGTATTTTAATCCTATACCGGGTACATCTATTGAGTTCAGTACACAAATACAGAGATATTTATGCTGCCTTTGTATCTTAGATAAAAGAAACAACAGCTACAAAAACCTGTTAAAGTTAACAGGCTCCTGAAGGTTTTGTTCAGCTTTACTTATACAGCAACAAGGGGCAAAATACTGAAATACTGAAAGTACCAGGCAAAAATATTTGGATGGTAAAGAGTCACTCTCAGAACTGCACTTCATACCAATCGCCATCAGCTTTTTTTCTGACCCAGTCATGCCTTTCTCCTCTGGCTAAAGACAATAAAATGTAGCTTAACTGACATGACCTAAATCAAATCTACAGTCAAATCAAATCTTCATTTCCAGAGAATTTTTCTAAAGGCTTACATTAAGGCAACTTGCAACACAGGCTTAACAGAGATCATTTTTAAATCTTTTGATATGTCACACTGTAAACGGTTTATCGTGTCTACAGCAGACACTGACCCCATTCAGTTTTGCCAGGGAAATGGCAACACTGTGATGCATTTGAGATTTTAATTCATGCTAGTGTACCAGAGATATGGTAATAGCAGAAAAGAAGAAAGCGATGAATCACCAGCTGGGGATTTTCAATGAGAAAATATTATAAATTAAGGACAATATTTTCAGAATGAACAAGACTTCCAAAGAGGAACAATATAAAAATCTAAAATAAACATTGTAGTGCCCAACTTGAAAGACACTGCTAGCTATTTTGTCTCAGTTAATGGTGAAGAGAAGGTGACAGATTAGAGCTGGGGAGGGGGAAATCACGCAGGCTTTGATTAATCAGAGCTGTCTACCTACATTTGCCTAGGCAAGCAGAATTAAAACCATCATATCAGTTGTAGTGCCAGATCTCAGAGACTGCTGTGGAAATAACGTGTCCTGACATTTTTGGAGTTAAAATGATAGGAATGAGAGCAGCATTTTGTCATTAGAACTCCTCTGGTCATTCACAGGGGATGCGACAGCTCTACTTTGCTCGAGGAGAAAGAGTTAAATCACTCAGAGCTATTACATCCTGTCTGCTGCTTGGCGGGACCACATACTGTGACAGCTGCAAGCTTTACATCCTCTACAGACTGACATTTTACACACATAACCAGTGCATCACATTGTTCAGCTTGTTTTCTCTTTTAGCCTTAGCAATTAAAAAGGCAGCACATTTCCCACTAAGAGGTGTGCCAGCCCCTCTTTTTTGCCTTTATGATTAAACAGCAGAACTTTATCTTTTCACTGAGAAAGGTTCTCTAGATTTCATTTTATTACTGAGAGCATCAGTACATGCTGCACGTCTTCCTACGTTGAACAGCTTTCTTTTGTTGTGGCTGGCATTCTTTTCATTTGTTTGTTTCTTATTCCTAATTGGGACACAGCACAATACATTTGAACACTTCAGATCACACCTGAACAAGTCTACAGCTCTTCCAGACATCCTATCTGATACAAACTTTAAGTAAGAATCCATTATACATGTTTATGTCATGCTGCCCATCGGTGCTTCCACTGCTGCCTTGGTATAAATGAAAAAGACAAATGGAAAAGGTTAGTCTAGACCACAGCTAAACCTGTATCAAAAAATACTAAATTCTACATTAATGAGGCATTCCACTGTTCCAAAACTATCTCTGCGGTAACATTTTGATCTACCAATAATATTAACAAAGCATCAGGGTATCTCCTGTCAGTACTGGACGGTCTTTCCCATTTTCTGTATCTCCCATTGTATCTCCTCTGCCCCTTTGTTATTCCATGCTCACTGTAAATAAAGGCAGATTTCAAGGGAGTTTAACTGAGGAACAACCTGATTTTCTGGTTAGGACACTGGACAAGTGCCTACAGATTCCCTTGGCTTCCAGTATTTCTTCATCATTTGATGACTTTACTTACCAATTCCTATTATCTCTCAGAAAGCATGGGGCAGGAAACAGCCAGGCAGTTACTTAAATCTCAGGGGAACAAAAAAGTGGCCAGCACTGCTCTGTCTCTATCTGGGTTCCAAACCGTTCAAGAGTTTTACAATGCCTCATCACCCTTCAGCACGCTTTTTTCTCTACTCTATTCCTCCATTTACACATTGGTGGGTAACACATTCATAACGTCACTAAATGAGGCTATTGACCTCAGAAGGACAAAATTGCGAGGGAGTAGCCAGCATCCACATTTCAGATTACAGCAGAGAACAATCTGATCACACAAGAAGTTGTGTATATGTTATCAGCTAGTTTCTGAAGCTGCACATAGACCTACCAAATCTTACACCTGGAACTAGAGACTCTTCATGTTAGCCCTCACACAGACAAGGTATGCAGCATTACGGCATCTCTTGACTCATCAGATGGCTTTCGCTGGTTGATGCCTTAATCTGTTGGCCAGCTGTGCCTCCAGCTTGGGAGAGAAAGGCATCACTAGTAGAATTCAGGCAAACAACGTACTACCTTCCAGGGCTCTAACACTTCAAATGGCCATGCTAGAAGATATTCCTCTGCTAGTGTTCAGTTATTGCCATCACTGGTTCTCATTATCAGATGCTGTCCTCATCATAGTTTGAGACAAACTTGTGTCCACCAGAGCAAACTAAGAGAGGGCATTATGCATAACTGCATTACAATATCCTTGAGTCTCAGAAAGCCTCTCACTGGCTGTCTGAGCCAAACTGATTCAGATCAAGAATCTACTTAATCTCAGAAAGCTATCCCCACTGTGGCTATATGGGACAGCTCAAGCACAGTAATATCAGGGCAAGCATGTAGGATACTTGCCCCAGATATTCTATGTATTTCCTCAGCACATCATCAGGTTTAGTTTCTACTGAAAGCAATGTGTGATGTGAAGTGAGACGTAGTATGTGGGGAGGAGATCATGGGGTTCACTTTAGAAACACATGGCTAATCTGAATAAAATAGATGCACAGAACTAGGAAAGACAGAGAAAATCACAGTATCTCTTCCAGTTTCTACTTGAACCCATCTAGCCTTTTTGAAGCCACAGCATTCTTCAGAAACGTATTCTACCAATTTCCTTCCTGCTGTGTGACGTATGACCTGAATTACTTTTTTTTTTTTTTTTTTTTTTTATCATTTTGTACCTGGCCCTTGACTAGTCATATTTGAAGCCTCTCAAATCTTATACTGACAAAGAAGGCAAAAAGTTAACCCCTATTCAAACATCTCCTATGATTTAGGAGACCTCTACCTATTCTGTTACCTGCAACTTTTCTTTTTCCCAGGCTGAAATACACATCACCTAAAGTCTTCCTAATATGGAAGCTGTCTGTATGGCTGATCATCCCATTACTATTCTCTGGACATGTTCAGTGTTAACATAACTCTATGAAGAAAGGTGCTGCCAAACCATGACTTATATAGTAGTATATAGCAGTGTATGCTTGCTGTATCACACTCTATTCCTCTCCAAGCAGTTTTTAACATTTGGTTAACATTAATGCCTCTTGACATTTGCCTTCTTACTCAGCACTAACCTAAATGCTTTCATGAAACCTTTTGTCATTACCCCAAAACCTTGCTCCTGATTGGCAATATCACAACTTGACCCTAAAAATACATTGTGGCTGTAAGTTTTTTTAAGTCTGTAATAACTGGAATAATATCAAATGAAATACAGGTATCATTTTTATAGATGCACATGAGCACAAGAAAAGCTGCTGTTAACATCCTACATTGTTCTTCAAGAAATTTCTAGCCATTCTAGCCATTATTATGTGCTCATTTCTTGCTACACTCTAAACTCATCAGCTAATGACCAAATTCCTAATCCTAGTCTCCTGGAATTTTAGATATTTAGTCTAGCATCTGCCCCATTTTTCCTTAATCCATGCTTCTGGCAGATGTTGTGCCCTGCTTAAGTCTTTCCTAGGATTCCACACCATTTACGATGTATCCCAAACTGGAAGATGAGGCGTGGCTTGGGTCGGGAGGGACCTCAAGGATCATTAAGCTCCAACCCCCCTGCCACTGGCAGGGCAGCCAATCTCTATATCTAATATGAGACCAGGCTGCCCAGGGCCCCATCCAACCTATAATAGATATGTAACATCTATTTCTGGCAGACTAGAACAATCAAATTATAAAAAAAAGAAAAATCTTCTGAACATTAGGCAATGTTTTTTTTTCCCCTTATGATCTTTTTGCTTCTTGTTGCAAAGATTTTAATCCCAGGTTTTTAAATATCTATTTGAGTATCACACCCACACTGCTCTTCCTCCCAGCTTCTCCCCCATTAAAGTAAGGAATGCATCAAAACCAAAAAATCATGTTCAAACACAGAGCGTGGTTAACCTGGCATTACTGCTAACACTGACCCCTCTAACTCCATTACTTGTATGCACTGCTGAATAAGTACAGGAGTATGCTTCCAGTCTTGGTCTGTTTTGATTTATTAAAAAAGAAAAAAAAAATCAAACAAAAACATACCTTCAGTACAGTCCACTGCTCTACAACAATAGCATCATAGCCCTGCATGGTTTTATTGTCTTCCACAGCAACATCTTCAAAGAGAAATACTCCATCCATTGTTCCATGCAAGGAATCTGTGGAAACATAGTGTTTATGCGTAAATTCTATGAAAAACACCCCATGTGTAGTGAGGCATTTTAATTTAGTAATTTAGCCAGTTCTTTCAAGCATATTAATAACATGTGCTTGGAAATACATTTTCCTCCAAAAGTCCAACTGCAACAAATATCTGAGACTAACATATTCAGCAGTTTCTAAAAGCAACCCTCACCATCTACCATTATGCCAGTTTGTCCTCAAAAAACACAGCTCTTGCATTTTGAGGTGTCAGAATAAATTCAGTCCTTTTCAGCTACCTGAAGTTGTACACATGCCTTACGGGCTGAAGGCCACGTATTATGTTGCATCAACTTTTGAAGGGCTTCTGAAAGTACAATGAATGTGTACCTATGCATTCATCTATTCAAATCAGAACCCTATTTATGGAACAGGTATTGCAGATACCATGGTCTATGTGGGCTAAGGATGTTCTGGCGTATTTAAATGCTGTAAAAGAAAAGATACATTCATAACTATTTCATTAACTTATGAAGGTTTTCTGACCATCTGGTTTAGTGGCTCTCTGTTCTCATTTATATTCCCAGCACGTTCAGCCTTTTTTCAGACTAAACACACTATTAAAGTTACTTCAGCAGCACCTTCCCCTTGAACTTAGCCGTATATTTTATTATCAGCAGTCTCCCCCAGAGGCAAGCATTCAGTTTTGTCAGCTCCACGACACAAGGGTGCAACTAATTGAAAAAATACCTTTCCTTGCTAAAATAAATTATGAAATAGCTGTTTATAAAATATACTACATAAACAGTTCCATACTCTTTATGAACACTAAGAACTCTCACACTGTCACAAGCATGCTTCTCATCCTACCCTTCAGATTTAAAGAATACACTGGCACTGTACAACCAACTATGAAGACCCTGCTCCTCCACCTGCCTAAATGCAATAGTATTTTACACAACAGTTTCTTTATATTTTTAGGGAAATTTTGCTCCTTGCCGAATCAATAGATCCCTGAACTGACTTTGCAGACAAGCCTGCTCAGCCATTTCAGCAAGTCTTCCTACCCTCCATAGTGGATGTTGGGAGGCCAAGAAATGCTAGCAGGAAGGCATCACTGCCTCCACAGGAAAACAATCAATTTTCACAAAGACAGAGTGAAGAGGATTAAGGTTTCTTACCTCTTGTATGCACAACCCCAGACACACCTGATAAGATCTAAACTCTGTTTATTACTCAGAAATGCAAAGCTCACAACAAACCAAACTACTACAGTTGAAGGGTCCTGTCTACAAATATATATAGCAAGACTGATACTTCCAGAGATTTGCACACTCCTTCATTACCTGCATAGTCCACTACTCTCTTCTGCTGAAGTTTCTACTAAGTCATAAATAAGCAGATGCAAAAACTCACTGCTAATATAAAACTGGATTTTTTTTTTTTCAGTTCAGTTGAGTTGCAAACCACTTAATAGCAACTTTCTTTGAAATTCTTTTAGGAGTCTCAAAAATTAGAAAAGCACTCTGTTTACCTACTGACAGTCTCCACAGATTACTTTCCTGCCATTTAGACTAAAAAGAAGGAAGGAGACTACTCATCACTACAGTAAGCCATTATTATACTTTGCTCTAAGGAGGAAAAACTAGACTACAAAGCAGTAGTTCCTGTCTTCTAGATAGAGGTCTCATCTGAGTGAGGTGAACATGCATTATGAAATAACAGGGAAAATCACTAAAGTAGCTGGTTACAAGTTAGAAAACATAGGGAGAACATGCCTGTCACATAAAGATAGGTATGAGATTTCATTATGATATTTTATTCAGAAGTGGTACTTTGTTAGGTCCTACATTTCAAAGTGGGAACCAACTCAACTTCTGTACAGTACACCATATTCCAACACCAAAACCCCCATCCAAATCTGTTTTAGGATACAGAACATATAAATAGCTCTTTACTTTTCTAGTGCAGGTTTCATAAAACAGCACTGAGGGCTGAAAGCAGAATCCCATGCATCGCAACTATACAGAGACATCTTAAATTTCTAAGGCAAGCTCTATACATAATCAGAGTACTGCTAGTGTATCGTGAATTCTGCTGATGAATTTCAATGTCACACTGTTGGCACAACTGCAGCTTGAGCTCTGCCCACACATTTGCCAGCAAATTAGTAAGTGATCAAAACACAATCAGCATGCGTGTGTTTACACTCTCTCATAAATCATCCTTTATGTTTCATTCTGCTACGCATTCCACTTGCACAGTTCAGAGCTTACACATATGTGAACATTATGGCACATATGTAATGTTTTAGAAACGAATAGATGAGCTTGTGAGACCCTACAGGGAGCAGATAAACTTAACTGCACTTCCTTGTTGAATGTACAATGATTATTGTCGAAGGCTACATCCAGTCCATCCTAAAACCTGTTAATTTTTTGGCCAGGAAAGAACCTGACAGAAAATGAGAAAAACAGAAGGGGAAAACTTATGAGAGAAAGACAGCTGCTGCACACTGGTGTCTGTTCAACACAGTGATAATAGTGGAAAACTCCATAAGATAAATTGCTTGATGGTACTCATTAAGATCGTCCCTTAAACATAACCGAGCTTCCTCCCTACCAGCTCTTCAACTTTCCTGCCATAACTACGTCTGCCAATTCTTACACCTTTGCAGCACATTTTTCCTTTTACTGGCTGAAAAGGGAGGTAAAGGAAAGAAATAACTGGAAGAAATAGTAAAGAATAATCAGATCATGAATTTAATCCCAGGTGAAGCATCTGGTATGCTAAGAATAAATGGGAGACAGAGGATATCAGAAAGGGAGTAAAGGCATCTTAATTTGGAGAGAAGGAACATAGAACCCATGCTACAGTGTCAGGATTAGCACGAATTTTAGGGAAACTCTCACACAGGTGTGAAAGGGCAAAGAGTTCAACAGATACATTGAGTCTACCTGCAACACCTTTATCCCACAGACGCTGTAAACTCTGCAGCAACTTGGGCAACAGTCGTGTAGGATTCACATCACCTTACAGTACAGAGGTAGATAGAGATAGAGATGCCTACAGCTGAATTTGTTATCCAAGGCTCCCTTTTACAACCGATGAGAAAAAAAATAGCATTACTTTGTACAGGACCCAATTTCATAGAATCATGGAATAAGCTGCACGGATCTGCAGTTCAGTTTCCTGCTCAAATCAGTTTCAATGCAAAGTAGAGCAGATTGCTCAGGACTTTATCCAGTTGTGTCTTGAAAATTTCTAAGCGTGAAGACTGCACAACTTCACAGGCAACCTCTTACAAAGCTTGTCTGTTTCTATGTTGAAAACATTTTCCCTTATATCCAACCTCTCATTTCAGTTTACACACATTCGTTCTCATCCTCCTGCCCAGCAGCTCAGCCACGGGACAGTATCCGTATTATTTATAAGCTCCTCCAGTCCCGGCTCTCCCACAGGACAAGTGCGCAAGCCCCTGACAGCGATGTTCTGCTAAACCAGCCTCAGTTTGTAAGCATGTTCCTTGCTCCTTGTGGGGAAGTGTCCAAAACTGGACACGGTATGTCATGTAGAGGCAACCTTAATGAGTGTCAAATAAGGGAGGACAATTGCTTTCTTTTAATTACTGGCAGTACTCTCGTCAACACAGTCTGATAGGCTGTTTTCCTTCTCCATGGCTATGGCATATTGTTGGTTCGTGATCAGCTTGCCACCCACCAATATTGCCCAAGGCTTTTTCAACAGAGCTGCTATCCAGACAGGCAGTCTCTATCCTACATGTGTGCAAGGATCACCACCTTCACAGAGGCAGGACATTTGTCCTCAATGAATTTTAAAAGGCTCCTGCTGGCCTGTTATTCCAGACTGTCCAGGTCCCTCCAAACAGCAGCCGAACCCTGATGCACATTAACTGCACCTTGAATATGATAAAATCTGCAACCTTGGTAATAGCCCTCTCCCTCACTTCCTCTGCACCATCAATAAAGATGTTAAAATACAACACAGCCCAGGAGAGAAGTCTGTGGTATTCTTATTGTTAGTCCAGGTAAAGCGTGACCTACTACTACCCTCTAAGCGCAGCCATGTAACCAGTTTTTTTACTTGTCTAGTCATCCTTCCATATAGGCTGAAAAATACTGTGGGATCCAGTGTCAAACTTCTTTCCTGAAGACACCCAGCATGACAACCAGTGTTTTCCCTTCATCCACAAATCCAATCACTTTATCACAGAAGGTAATATGTTTGGTGAAGTATGATTTACTTGTTAAATCCATGCTGACTGTTCACAACAAGTTTCCTCTTCTCCATGTGTCCAGAAACATGTTTCAATAGGATTCACTCTGTGAATTTTCCAGGGGCTGAGGCGTAGCTGACCAACCTGTTGTTTCCTGGATTGTCCCTCTAGTCTTCTAGAAGATGGGTGCAACCTTTACCTTTCTCTGATATTGGAGAACTCCTCTGATCTCCGTGACCTTTCAAAGACAACTAATAGCAGCCTCATTACCACATCAGCCAGCTCTCCCAGAACCCTTAGATGCAGACCACCTCGTCTCAGAAACTCAAGCAATCCCTGTCTTGATCTTCATCCACTGCTGCTGGTCCTCTGCCTTCTTGAATCTCAACTCTGAATTCAGATATCTGGGAGAACACATTAATGAAGACTGAGCCAAAGGAGTCACGAGGTATTTCTGCCCTTCCGAGGTCTACTGCTACTAAACCATGTACTCCGGTGCACCTACCTCTTTTACATGTCTGAAGTGAGATAAAGTGGATCACAACACAGACAATATTAGTCTAGGTCTAGACCTCCACCAATAATAATGGCAGCTCTTGACAACAACACATGCAGACACACCTGCAAGGCAGATGCCTCTGTTTATCTGGCTGAATCTTAACTAACCTACCTACAAAGATCAGCCATCCAAAGCTTAGATGGTGAGCTGTTCTTTCCATTTTCCACTGCTTCTCACACGAAGTATTTTTCTCTGATTCTAATGCAGTTGTATTCCTTTTTGGCAATCTCTTGTCTAACAAGATTTATCTCCTGGAACTTAGCTTAGCCTACTAAATGGGCTTTAATAATTCCAAATATTAGTTGACCTGCAAGAAAACAGTAGTTAAAGCAGTAAAACAAGCCATTCTGACTTAACAGTTTGTGTATCATTTAGCAGTCTTTACTCTTGAAATAACATAACTTCACTCTTTCTTTAAAAAAAAAAAAAAAAAAAAAAAAGCCTCCAAACAAAGGTTACAATCATTGTCCCTCCTCTGAAAATGTTCTATTACCACTGCATTTTTTATTAAGGTATCCCACTGTGCACAAAAAGCTATTTTCACTGGTTGTATAAATATTTGATGTAGCTCTGTTGACAAAAAGCTATTTTGATGTTCTTGCTTCTGATTTACAAGAAGTATATGGGAAAAGATTTCTTCCCTTACCATGACAGCTCTTCTAGTGCGCAACAACTTTCACTGTGTTGTCTTTGAACTACAAATTCCCCTCATCTAGAAAACTAACCTTTACGCTGCTGTTGCTCTCAAAAAGAAAACAAGATATCTGAGGCTATATGTGTCACGTGATCTGAATGTTGGCCTTTGCTTCACATTTATATTCCTCTTTCCCTCTGAACCTTTTCACCTTCAGTACACACAGAGAAAATAATTCCATAAGGATGATAGAAATACCAGCCATCTCTGTGGATAAAGTGAATAAAATTGGCCAAATGCATCACTGGTTCATTTCTGTCAGGAGCAGTGCAAATATAACAGAGATGATCCATTTGGCCTTTCAAAAACCCAACTAATTTCCTCTTACAAACAACTCATCTTCTGTTTCATTTGCTTGTTTTGTCTTAAAGTCTTGTCAGTGTTTTATGGATGGTTAGCTGGCTTTATCTAAGTTTGAAAGCCCAAAAATTCACAGTCAGTAGAAAAGCAAATACCAAATGTTTAAAGAACTGTAGTTCAAAATGACTGAAGACGATCAAACTTATAATTACTCTGTTAACGCCTGGAAGTACAACCTTAGCTTTCTCCCTTCCATCTGTACCTACTTTCATACTGCTGACTGAAGACTTGCTGTTGTAAGAAAAAAGCTGATCTCATCTGTTAGATCTTTTCCATTTTCACTGTTATTAACTTGTACCTTGCTTTACTTCTCACTGGAAGAGGGAATGTCCTATGATCACTTCAGATCATTAGACAGTATCAGTTACACCTGGGATTACAAGAAGTACTAGTAATGACAAGATACGCGGTGTATCTCTGAACAGTTTACGAAGTGTAATTTGCAATTTTATTACATTTCTGGTATGATGAGCAAAAAGAAACAGTTGCTATCAGTGAATTTTAAAATTCTTTTACATACAAATTATTAAACTGTTGGCAGAAGAAAGAAACAAATTCATATATGCTGACAATCTGGAAATCTTCACTTGATTGGGCATTCCAAGGACAAGGGGGGAGAAGAAGAAGATAACAACCCTGCTTTTAAATCTAATAAGCAAAGTAATGAATTCATACTTTAAGGCAAAGAGAAAAATCAGTTCCCAGTACAAAGAAATGTAATATAACCAATTAGAGAAAATATGCTAATATTACCTTGATTTGGAAAAGGATTAATCAGTGAATACAGAGATCTGCTGTAAAGAGCTGGACAGGCTGCCTTAAAAGACTATAAAAAGAAAAGAAACAAGAAGCCCTCAGCCTCTTCTTTCTTCCCACCCTCCTGGATTGTTTCATATGGGCTGGTACAAGACTGAAAAATATCTACTGCTCTGCAGAATAGGAAAATTTTAGGATTTAAATCATAAATATTTAATTACAATTGGAACCAACTTATGGATATTCTTAGTAAATATTTTTCTAATAGTGTGGTTTCGGCATTTTACCTTACCTGTACTGATACCCTTTTAAAAACTTTACCCTACAGCTTTTCTGACTACTAAAATTTCCTGTAACAGCAAGATGATAATAAAAATGTTTATCAACTGCTCATCTTCAAGCTCTAATCTAACTTAATCCTGAATCTGTACACTTTTATATAAAACGCTGTCCTGTTTGCGTAGAAACTTTATTGCTGTCCTCCATGCAAATTTTATCTGTGTCTGTAGGCAGTTATCTGGTACTCCTCACTGTGTATCCAAGTACATGAACTTCCCTCAGTCCTCTGTTATATAAATGAACTTTAGAAGTTTAAATAACAGAAAAATGCTGTCTTTAAAACATTTTAGAGTACATTGATAAGCAGTTTTTATTAAAGAAAACACTAAGCCTTATATAGCCAATTAGATTTGGCTTTTTGTGTTGCAATTTATACACATAAAGTAATTGACCACGTTTTTAAATAAGTTAACTAGCAATTACAAGGCTTTCCAGGAAGCTGTATTATGAAAGCATTCCATCAACTGAACTTTAGACCTTCAATTTTTGCTACTTGCTGCAAAATGAAAAATTAGAATTGTTATCCCAACTGACTTTCACCATAACCAACTGTGTTTTATCACAGGCCACGGAATTCTGATTGACAGCAAAATGGGAAGAAGATGCTCTGGAAGCAGTTTTATAGTTCTGTGGCACAAACCCATGAAATTTAGTAGCAGCGCCCAGTCTACGAATTACCACATCTTCTTGGAAAAACAAACCAAAATTAGGTGAAAGACTCACAGCACTCACAGCATTTGGGAATAAGAATTTTAACTATGATGCATACTAGTGTAACACTGTAACACAATGGAAAGTACAACAGTGTCAGCAGAGTAGCAAAGCCCTATGCTGCAGCAAGTAAGGATATGCTCAAACACAGCAGCCACGGACACAGAAACACAGGAAAGAATCTAAGTACCCTTGGAAGGCCTCAGCTACGCATGGATCTCCAGTGAAATACCTTCACCTCTACTGCCAACTCTTAAAGGTGTGTGAAGAGGTGGATCCCGGCTCCATCCCTCCCAGTCACTCACTTGCACTGCTTGCCCCTGAGGCTCCCCTGGGTTGGCCCTGCCTTCCCACCAGGTGCTCCGTCAGTCTTTCAAGCTGTGAAAAAGCAACTAGTCACCTAATTTTCCAATAAAATTAATATGGCTATAACTTCAATATTTTTATGTTTAAGCATTTCCCTTGGTTTGTTCTCATGGTCTCTTGGTTATGTCTCTGAAATTCCTATTATGCACCGTAATTCTTTCTGTGCAACAAGCTTCACTTCAGTGTCACTATGGGGGCGAGCAGTGTAGTACAGATTGGCTACAGTATTAAGCTGAATTCAGCGCTATTCACAAAATGTAAAAATCTCGTTTTTAATCTTAATACCAATGTTGACCCATCACAGATTTGAAACTCATACCAATAGGATGAAACAAGAAGAGAAGGCAATTTGGTAAAAATACCGTGCCATCAAGATGGAAATGTCCTCTATAAGAACTGGGGCTAGGCACTAGCCAGACAAAACTAGAGCACTGTCATACCTTTAATTTAAGTAATCTGCTTTACTATCTTAGTAATTCAATTCAGTTCACTTGGTACTGCTTATTAAGTCCATGTATTTCTGCAGTTACAGAAATGTCTCTATTATGTTTATAAAATACAACACACGATTTCAGTTTGCCTTATTCAAATGCCAAAATATTTTCTGTACTTTCATTCCACTTCACTGAAATAGGCTGATCTAAAACAAATATTCCCCAAGATCATATTAAAGCTTGTTTAATGTCTTCTCCCAAATGTCTTCTCTTGAAAGATAATGACCTCTATTAGTGGAGAAAGGAAAATAATCACAACATAATGCTCTCTGTAATTTCCATACCATTTACCATTCCAAGGCTGAAGATGGCGTTCACCAATGAGCCTCCTTTCCTGAAGTGATCTGTCATATGCTCCAGCCAATTTGCTTCTAAGCTGTTGACAGTCTGCCCATTCCTGGAGATCCTCATAGGGATAGTCACCGTATAATACTGGCTGCATCTCTGTGGGGTTTTGGGCTTGTTGAAGAGAGTGAAGATCTCTGTCTCTACCAAAAAGTAAAAATGGAGTAATGCAACAACCATATTATGGTACTTCAGCTAAAACAATACTGTTTCCCCACAGCCTTTCACACTACACAAATGCAATTACTTGGGACATGCTTTTCTTTTGATGACATTTCTGTGCTGCAGAACAGAGTAGGGTCTCAAAATCCATCACAGTATTTTGATTGCTGTTACAGTATTTATTACTAATAATGGATTCACTGTTGATAATAAAAAAATTAAAGATATTCATACTTAAGTACTAATAGACAAACCTTCTACTGGAATTAGCAGTACAAACCAAGATACGAAAGCAACTGAACTCCACAAACTGCATGAAGTACTGCAGAAGTCACTAACAATTAACACACAGAATACTTTTATTTCTTCTACTGAATGCATTTTAAAAGAGGTGTGACTGAGGACAGTTCAAATGTTGCAAATTTAGGAGAAACGGCGTTCAATGGATCATGACCATTAAACAAAAGTATTAAATAACTTGGTTTGATAATGCAATGGCATGAAACCAGCAAGCAGCAGATGCATCTAAAGAATGCAATGAATCATAAATACAGAGACAATACTAGCTGGTTAGTTGATTTACTCTGGGTCTGAGCCAAGGTGAGACACGGACACAAGAGTAAAAGAATAATGAAAGCAGCACTCTGCATGGTCTCAAAAATGAGACTGGAATCTGTTCTGTATCTCCTCTTGTCATTACAAAAAGTCACTGCTGACAGCAAAGCTGGGGTTTCACAGCTCTGAGGCTGGAAGTGAATTTAAGTGCAGATTGACTATTGACTTCCAAGAGCAAAAAAAAATCTCTTCAAATAAATATAAAAAGCAAAAACCTTTGATGAAATCTATTCACTCAACAAGCTCCTCATGTTTCCAAGTTATTATATTGTAATCTCAAGTATTAAAGAAAGTAATGTCACAAGAAATGTTAAGACTGCTCTCTAACAGAAATATCCCTGAGCTCAAAGCGTGTAAAATGAAAAAGACGTTAGAAAGCAGAAGATCAGGAACAGGCTGGCAGCACTTGAAGAAGAGACCAGGAAGCTCGCTATATAACCAAACATTAGAAAGAGACTTAATGATCTCAGATGTGAACAATGGTTAAAACAGACCGAAAGAGAGTCTGGCAGTTTACCACTTAACAAATCTTCTGGCAGTTTACCACTTAACTAGAAAAAACAAAATGATGATTATCCTAACTCAAAAGAGTATGCACAGAAAAATTCTACATCTATTTTGATCCTGACCCCCAAAATAGACTCATGTTGGAAATGGAGATCTTTCTGATGTGTATGAAGACATTACACTAAAAACAGCACACCGTGGAACTGGAAATCCAGAGGGGGGTAATAATTTGGATTTGACACTGGGCTGCTAAAAATGTTCATTTAAATATGTGTGGGAATCTTTCAGTGTTTGACTTGGTTTTGTAATTGTCATTACATCAGTTCCACTAACCAGTGTTCCAGTTATTATAGCCAACAGCTTTCAGCAGGCAGCCTGTCTGCTCAAGCTTGGACAAAGACACCCTCAGTTTACTTCTAAATAATAGAGCACTTGCAGTATGTGTGCCTTGTTTACAGGCAAAGCATTTTTAACAGTGTTTTGAGAGCCCTTTAATAAAGGGTGAAGTAGATGAGCATTACAAAATACTCAACAACAACAACAAAATATCATAAAAATAACACTTGAGTAGCGTTAAACCTATACTGAACAAAATTAAGATTCCACAAATGGAAAAAAACCATAATGTTTTTTTTCAAAGTTTAATGCACAGAAGAAGTTTAAGAGAGATCACCTCCTATGGAACAAGTAGGGTAACAGGAAAACAAAAACACCTGGTACTTTCTACCTTCATGCTTTCAAGGAAGGATGGAGAATGGTGCCAAAGACTGAAATACATTTTCCATGAGAGGAAAAGGGAGTGCTCTAATAATAAAAAGCCATACAAGAGTAATACAGAAATCAGCAATGTTGTACAGGCAATAGATATGGGAAATCCTACTGTAAGTGAGCTATTTCATTTTCTGTCACAAAAAAGTGCCTTCTCAGAAAGTATCTGCTTAACTCAACAAAGAAAAATGCACCAGAAATAAATAAAGCAGAAAAACACTCAGAGAAATAAAAGATAAATATGGAAACTAAACACAGCTGTAATAAAATCCTGCGGTGTTTTAGATAAATATTAAAGAAGATTTCAGGTGATCAGCCTTGTCTTACGCAGAAATACTAAGAACATGGTTACCTGCAACAAAAGATTTCCACCATCAAAAAGATAATAGCTATGTTAACTCTCTCAAGGACAGCATACATGAAAACAGAAAGTACTGGTCTGGTTTGAGACAGAGACATCTAATTTAGAACTATCAAACTTAGAGGGCTTCTATAACGTGCGAGATTCTAGAATAAAATGGAAGAAATGATTCAGCTAATAGAAATGCTTTGACCTAATCCAGATGCCTCCTTGCCCAACAAAAACTGAAAAAGCATAATGAAAAGTTACTTGAGAATGATACAAATCTGATGACAAAAACCTAATTACACAAAAATGCAACGGAAACCAAGACAATAGTCCAAGTCCAAATAGTCCAAGAATGCAAAGTCATTCTCAGTCTTACATTACAAAATCCCCTAAGGGCAAAGATTGTGTGACTGAATCTATGTAAAATATAAAGAATGGTGATAAATTAAAGTCAAGGACGGCACCAGCTCAAAGGAATGTAGATGGAATTTCCTTACATAGATTTATAACTTGTAAGGAAAGTAAGCAAAGTAGCGAGAGAAAAGTAAGCGTACACAATATCATCTAGGGTGTAGGCAAGTAGAGGAAATAAAGCTATTTGGAGATTTAAAACTGAAAATGGGGCAAGAATCTTTTTTCTGATGACTTTTGATTTTCTAAACTACTCTGGCCTATGTCCTATTTTAAACAACAATTTCTGGATATACTTGATGCAAATATCAAGTATCACAACAAATACAGAAATGAATGATTTCAGCAGAAAAGCAGGGAAAATAAGTCTTTACACTCAGGCACAGGAACAGGCCATAACACAGCTGTACCTAGTTATATCAGTCTTCAGCTGCCACCTGACTTACACTCAGCCGCTGTAAACTGTGTAACTGCTGAAATTGGGTTACGTGGTGCATTTGCTGCACCCATTCTTTGCTATCACAAAGGTAAGTTCCTCTCCTTGCCTGTACCCCTGAAGGAGCAGGAAATATAATCGGCTTTTATGTATTAGAGGTCACAGCAATACTTACCGTCAGTAAGTGGTTTTGAGCATCGTGCTGGCATTTCATTCTCTGCAATTCCATCCTGTGTGTCTGGAGCTTCTCTCCCACCTGGGTGCTCATGTTGTTCTTCACTGCCCTTTGCAGACTTGCAATTGGGCTCCGCAGCAGCTTGTCCTTCACCTTTCCTGCCTTCCCTGGATGTGGCACATTGGTCAGCATTCCCCTCACCTGGTGCTGGAGTACTGCATCCATTAATGCCATCTATTTTCTCGCCATCCAGCGAAGCGTGATCCTCAGGGCAATTTGAAACATTTTTATTATCTCTGGATTGCACAGAGTTGTTACTGGCAGGTGTCAGAGAGGAGCTGACAAGGCAGTTCTTTTGGGAATGGTACTGAGGTATAATTCCAACAAATTTCAAGCCTTGACTTGCTGCATCTTGAATCTACAAGTCAAAGAAGATTACATTTTAACCTTCAAGCTGTCTTAGCTAAATAGAAATACAGCAAATAACACCCTTCAAGGGAGCTATAGTATGTCATTTTGCTACATTTGTCCACTACCAGAGGAAATTGCCATGTTACATTTACATAAAAAGTTAAATTCTAGCCAAGCAGGATGAAAAGTCCCTTAAATTGTCTACTGTAATGTGAAATTGCATGCACGTGTGCACACACACATACACACACTGACACACAAAGGAAAGAAAATGCCCACGTATTTCTTCATAAAGTCTTTGTCTGAAACGTCTATTCTAAATTACCAGAGGTGTCATTACTCACATGAAGTTTTAGTTTCAATCTTATGCAGTCACTCAATATTACACCTTCTGCTGTATTAGGCACGTGATTATGACATTTATGCAAGGAAAAGGTTATTAATTCTCTCTGTAATATGCACCATCATAACAACAGTTGTTGTTTTTCCTATTTTGGATTCAGACACAAATGGCAGGCTTTCACATAATGAGTACATAAAAGCAATGTTATTTTAATACACTGCACTTGGGGAGACACTGAACTCCAAAGAACAGTTGTGAGAAGAGCAAAAAAGAATGAAAACAAAGGGGCTGCATTATTAATTCTTTACGTTTTAGGTAGAGGAAGAACATGAAGGAATCAGATCACAAAAGATTCAGAGAAAAAAACATAGGGTGAGTCATACTGATAAACAGATAAAGCAGGAATTAACTAATGAAAGCTTGAGAGGAAGCAGAAAGAGAAATTTAATGCAAAGACTCAGCACTATGGAGCCCATCACACTCCTGGAACAGAGTGGGCCAGATCTGTGTGAAAAAGCGTGAGGATTCATTTATCAAAATCACTACCAGAAAAGGAAAGGTTTCCATGTATTGTGTACACTTTGTATAATATAAAGTCTAAACACGCATAAATATTTCAGAAATAAATGGCTTAAGAATGGAGAAATAATTTAAATTCCTGTGCACACTGTGTCATTCCAGGGTGTTAAATTGTCTGAAGTGTTCTCTGAGGTTCAATCTATATGAACTTACATGAAACAGTTAAGGCTTTTTTTTTTCAGTAGCGAATGAAATACTGCATGTTACATGCACCTCTAGTTTGAAAGCACAAAAGATGGAACAGAAAAACAAGAATTTTTTTTAAAGAGGCAGTTTGTTTCTGCATCTTCCCTACCCAGAATTACCTTTTTTAAAATGAATCATCTACTTCCTGCTAATGTGGTACTGTTCTAAACGTACAAATGTACAGATGATACCTGATCAACAAGAACTTCCTCTTTCAAACCAAAGTTGTACTTTCCATGCTAAATTAACTCTTAATTTTGTGATGGCAGGAACTTAACAGAGCTGTTCAGGAAGCAAAGGCAACATCCTTCACAGGTGCTGGACCTGACGAACGTGAGCTGCTGCTTTAACAAAAGCTCATAGCTAAAACCGGAACAATAAACTCCATATAAGACTACTGCCAGCAGTATCCTGATCACATGGATGTGTGACTACAAAGAAAGAATGTAATGGCCTTGCTCAGAAAGGTTCCTGTGAATGTCAGCAACAGATGCATTCATAATATGCTTAAAGTTCCCGAATCCCTATTGCAACTTCACAAATATTTTTCATACGGCCATTGAAAGAATTACAGATTCAGTTCATCTGTTACCACTAATCTAAACACGCATCACTACATTTGTTTGGTAGGTTGCAGGGCAGCTAATTATAGAAATTTATCTTGCACACAACTCGTAAGAGTGTGAGGATAGTACATATGCAGTAACGTTACTGGTCCTGGAACACTGCTTGTCAACCCACAGCAGGTTCTCCCACACAGTGATTTGGATGAGAACAGCTTTCACAGCTATTGAAGCAACATTATACAGTCTTGGCACACATAAAGAAAACGTGTGTTTTCTAAGGAGTTCCTGAACCTGAGGTTTTCCTTTGGAGGCTCTTGTTCTCCAAGGAGAGAGGATGAGAATTGAAAAGGGTCCAGAAGAGGGCCACAAAGATGATGAGGGGGCTGAAGCACTTCCCCTGTGAAGACAGGCTGAGGAAGCTGGGCTTGTTCAGCCTGGAGAAGAGAAAGTTGCGGGGTGACCTCATTGCAGCCTTCAGCCTACAAACAGGAGGGGAGCCAATTCTTTATAACGGTAGATAACAGCAGTACTAGGACAAATGGTTTTAAGGTGAGAGAGGGATGGTTTAGGTTAGATATCAGGGAGAAGTTCTTTACCAAGAGAGTGGTGAGGTGCTGGAACAGGCTGCCCAGAGAGGCTGTGGATGAACACCTGGAGGTGTTCAAGGCCAGGTTGGATGGGGCCCTGGGCAGCCTGGTCTAGTATTAAATGGGGAGGTTGGTGGCCCTGCATGTGGCAGGGGGGTTGGAGTTTGATGATCCTTGACGTCCTTTCCAATCCAAGCCATTCTGTGATTCTATGATATTCTAAGATGTATTAGTTTACAGTTTAGCAGAAAGATTACAAAAAGAGAATTTGTCTGTACTATACAGAATATACCATCTTACTTAAACCCATGTTTCAGATTCTCCTCATTACATAAGGGAGAACCAACCATTGTTTTCCATAAAGCCAATTTAACAGGAAATGTTACATCAACAGTGCAATGCGAGCTGCAGAACAGCAAAGTGATGCATCAGCAGATGCAAACAGTCTTTCTCACCAACTTCCCACAAAAGCATGAAGAAGCAAGCTCTCATCATAAAGTATGAAGCCCTAACATTTTCAAACTGCAAACGAAACTAATTTTATTTTTTTGCATCGTACTTAAAGAGTTTCATTAGCAGAGAATTTTAGTTGTCTTCAGATCCAGAATGATTTACGCCACTCACTACACATTCCTATCTCCTGTTACCTGTATTAGAAATATTCTAACTAGAAAAATCAAATCCCCAGATGCAGAGAAGTCCAGACTCCATATCCTGACTGGCTGTGCCCAAGAATGATGAGTACTGGTGCAGTGGGGCTGTTTCCATCAGCCACCTGCAAAGCTCTTTGCAGCTCTGCAGGCGTTCAGCCTTGTCAGGTATCCCGTGCTGGTACAGAGAGGCAACAGTGTCTGCTCATGCACACCAGCCATGCAGGGAAAATACCTAGCAAAGGCTGTGTTGGCAATCAGAAAGAGGGCAAAGTGCAGGAGAAAGGAGGAGGAGTAAAGCTGAAGTGGAGGGAAAGAACACGGTGCTGCTCTGAGAGGCTCACCCAGAACACCCTCCAGACCAGATAAATACTACAATTAGTTGTTTTTATGTGCCAGCTCGGAGAACAAACGGGGTAAAGCGTTCACCATTCTGCAGTATATTACTAAATAAGAGGAAAAAGCAGAAGAAATGCATCTCCACCACGTGCCACATAAAAAAAGAGAAAGATAAAAATGCCCTTACACTTAAGGGATCCATACTAATTTCAATTATTTTACTGACAGTTTTTTCTATGTTTTATAGATGCTACATACTTGTTCTTTACATTTAGGGAAATCCCTAAAAGGGAAACTCCAAAAAAACAAAAAACAAAAAAAAACCTAAAAAATTCTTTTGTTCTTTCCCCAGATAGGAACAGAAACATTTTCAGTGTCTCATAATGTGTGGCTTGAATGGTATTAACCACAAAAACAAAAACAGGTCTCCAACACAGAAGACGCTGTTTAACTGCAGAAGCAGAACTTCACTCATTTATTTTAATTTGGGCAAAATCCCAAGAGGGTACATCTAAATCAGCCTGTAACTGGCTTCTATCAATCTGCACTTATGCCAGTTTAAAAATAGAACCTGTCTGAAGAAGAGGTGAAATTTCATGTGTACTGAAGGCCAATGCAGCTAAAGAATTTAGTATCAACCCTATAATTTGCTTGATTAGAAAGCTGGCATTTTCCTTAATGGGAA
Source organism: Chrysolophus pictus (assembly GCA_037305975.1). Classification (NCBI taxonomy): domain Eukaryota; kingdom Metazoa; phylum Chordata; class Aves; order Galliformes; family Phasianidae; genus Chrysolophus; species Chrysolophus pictus. Next base: position 34,013,417 of record JAYKPI010000006.1, read on the forward strand.
AAAAAAGGCAGATTTATCCTTTGCTATCTGTGAAATAAATATCAATTCTCCCACTAACTCCTCCAAGGATAAAAACAAGCAGCGTCAAATCCTGATGTCACTACCTTAATTGAATTTTTGCTGGGGCACCTGTGTTAATGTTTCTTAAAGTTCGCAAAGCATTATTGCTTATTTTATAACTGCCTGACCACTGATTTTATACTGCACTTGGAGAAAAGGAACCATCAGTAGCAAGAAGAATGGTACACTGAAGCAGGAAATTTATGTCCCACTTTTTCAAATATTTCTGGTTCTTTTGAAGGCTTCCTACCTAGTTAGAAAACAGCTTATGCTCTAATGCAGAGGTCTGTAACACATTTCAGACATTGTCTCTGTTACTAGTAACATTATCAGCTCCAAAATAATCTATTCATAGAGAGATAGATGATATTACTTATACATACAGAAGCTCAAGGATGTAGATATCAGGCTGATGAGAATGATACACATTTGTCAGCTTCTGTAATTGCACACAGTGAGATTCTGTACATTTGTCCCATGGGATGGCACACAGCAAATCAGATGCTTCCGGAAAGCTCAGTATAGTATTCCATCTACAGTAATAAACATAGGGAATAACGCTACATCATTTAACAATGAGAATCTCTCTCTTTGATAAGGATTTTCAAGTTGTTGATTTAATATGACAAATGCCACGAATTTCTCTAAATTCTTGTATGCCAGGAGCTGGAAGTTGTCAGCATGCATTCAGAGTAAAAGCAGTTTTACTAATGTCATCAGGACAATTCAGTTGGTAACAGTCCTAAATGGTTCCAAGACTTCCACCTCCTAACGATCTGGATGAAAGCTATCTTTAAAACGCTGTCATTTAAAGAAAACATTTCATTAATAGATTTGCTATACATTTCATGATTAGCAAAGTACTGAAAAAAAAATTACAGCTAAACGGGGACTGCTGCTACTACAAAAACAACAGAAATAAACTCCATTTGGAGAAAGGACAACATTCAGCAGTGGCAGTGAACTGATTTTCTGATGGCCAGATGCATGTGGCTAGCTCTGCAGTGAGCTAAGAGAAAGACTGCTAATTAGTCCCACTGATGGGAAAACATATGGCCTTTGAAACAATAGTTCTGAAACAATTTAGCTCAGAGCTATCTAAAACTTTTTTAAACCAAACACGAGCCATCTTAGCTAATAAAATAAATGCTTGCCTGCCTGTTTGCTTGCTGTTTTTAAAAGAATAATGTTAGAGGCATTAGATTTTGTAATGCACACCAGAAACAAGATCACTATATTCTTCTACCTTCTTTTCAGGATTCAAACAAAGCCCTTTGACAACAGACACCACACCAGGGATCTTCAAGCAAAAATTATTTTGTTGTTTGAGAAGAGTACTATGTACTGTTTGACAGGAGCTGGAATTGGAAAAGGATGTTTGAGACTACAGTTCTCCAATGGTGTCCTCCTTCATTACTATTTAGTAGTACACGTTTCATTACAAATACTAGTTTGTTCATTTCTGAAAACAGATGTTTAAAATTAAGACAGGCTTTTAGCTTACCTCTGGCACTTACGGTGGATCTCACAAGCTTCCTTCTGAGAAGGCAGTAACACCCATCAAGTGTTCACTGCTTATTTTAAAATCAACTAGGCTTAACTAATGTTCTGAAAGAGTTTTATTTATTACTGAATAAGTCAAAACTTCTACGACTTTTTGAAGATACACTTTGCATCTCCAGCAGTTACAAAAAAAGGATAACTGCTAATCAAATAGCAAAGCAGCAACTGATAATCATTTCTCCATTCTTTTGCTCCGAAATTCTGCTTTAGTATTTGTAAATTTCCAAACCACATAACCTTTCTGACTGGGATACTTTGTCACTTAAGCCTGTATGTCCTATGCATTTTTATCCTTCCCCAGTTAACACTCACCTGTTCAATTCTGAATTTGATAAAGGTAGTTCCTGTTCATGTAAGTATAAGTAAATATAAATGAAGCTTATAGAAAGAAAGTATATCTGTATATCTGTATTCAGGCTTTCAAATTACCAATTATTTTCATTATCAATTACATCAAAATAGGTCATCAAGGACAAGACACTCGGGGGATGCTTTGAAAAGAGTAACCATTATCCAACATCACTGGGTGTTCCTTTAAACACTGTTGTTGACACTTTATAATTCCAATGAAAATCTTGATGCAAATTTTACCTCTTAAGAACTTTAGTTAAGACTATTAGAAAGAATTTGGTAGATCCAAAAGAAAATTGGTTCAAGAACAAAACCCAAAGGCAATAACTGTTTTTGCAGTAAACAGTCCCTTAAACAGAAGCACTGATTTGACACTGAGCTCTCACTGCATTTGTGGTAGAGCAGAACAAAGCAGTGAACAGGGAAAAGAAAGCAAGCTTTGCAGTTTTACAACACGCTCATTGGGAGTAGACTCTGCAAATGAGAACTGAAAGCTACAAACAGAACAGGGAAAAATGTAATTAAGCAAGAATCTACTGCAACTTACTGTTACATTGAATAAAACAGAATATACACTCTTAAGACAGCACTGCCAAGAGAGATTAAGTTACAGTAAGCTGTATGTCTCCTGCTACCAGAGCCAAGAAAGAGACTAGAGGAACCAGTTACAATTCCTCTTCAGCTTCTGTCAGTTATATGTTCCTTTCTGAGAACAACACAACTGTACTAAATGTACAGTGTAGGGAAGTGCAAGCACACTTGTTCCTTTCAGTGTGCATACCATCTCAGGAGATGACAACTCCTGAAACCATACTACATCAGCTTCTGTGGCCTTGTGTGCAGTGATTCCTCTCAAATTACTGTCTTAGTTTAGCATCTGCTCCTTCACTGAGCTGGCAAAGGAAGAACACTGTTGGACACAGGCTACAAAGATTCAGTGACTACAGTACCTGCCTAAAAGCCACTGTAATACTGTACTTACTGTCCTTTTTACCCTAGAACTTCGGAAGGAAATCATGAATTTATTCATAGTATTTAAAATGTGGGAACATATAGAACTCTGGGATCCCTAAAACCTGTGAGATAAGAACTGTGGTATCTCAAAAACGTGGGATAGGCTGCTTCAGAACAGCCATCTAAGTTCATTCAGCCCAAATGCTTGATATAAACTACCAAAAAGTGTCCGTAAAAACAGTGTCTCAAAACCTTAACTTAGACAACTGCCATTTTCCAAATACAGTTTCAAAATGGAGACCACAACTTGCATCTGAATCTTTCAAGAGAAACTCAAAAACTAGAGGTTGAACATAAGCAAGGGAAAAAATAAGGATCTACAGAGATGGATGGTTGGGCTTTGCATCTATCAATCAGCTTAGCTGGATGAATGCTTGTAGAACACCAGAAGACATTCCTTTCACTTAACTGTAATCAATTTGCAGCAATGTTGGTTTAGTGTATCTCTTCCCTAAGCAATAAAAAATCAAAAGGTTCAGGACTTCAAGCATCCAGGTTTTAAATATGAAGAATTCACTCTGAAACTTCTGGACTTCACATTTAATGTGCAGGGAACGCTTTCTTTTATCTTTATATAAACCAAAGAGTGTTTCTTTTAAACCACATAGTTTCATCAAACCATCTGTTACTTGTAGCCAAAATTACAATTCGAACAATTTGCCCATATTTTATTTTAGCATAGTATAAAATATTATCATGTTTATTATTTTAAAGTTATTTTCCCACCAGACAGAAGTGGGATCATTAAAAACATTAACTACATACATACTTTGCAACATCTATTTCTGTCTCGGTCGAGGGGACAGCTCTAAAAGCTGCTGAGGGCAAGGGATTATAAAAGCACAACCACGCTCCTGGGAGAGTCCTGGAAATAGTTTTGCAATGCTCATGGAAGATACGTATCAACAACACTCTTACATGGCTTCGTCAAAAGAAAAGAAGTTGAAAGAAGCTTAACCAGGAACAGATGTTTCCCTTCACACCAGGCTGTTTAAAATACAGAATGTGCTATTTTTTACCATTTCTTTTTATATATACACTTACAAAATGTTAACAAAATGCACTTTAATAAATATTATCACAGCAGATCACAAATAACTGAACCACCAATGTTAGCTGCTTTGTAGTATATTTAAGATCCAAATACTTAAAAATTAAATAGGGGCTCTGTTTGTTCTGGAAAAAAAAAAAAAGAAAATGAAGAAAGTGCTCCAAGATGGTTTACATTACACAGTGCCAAAGAAGTAACTGCTGTATTGTTCTTTTTTTGAGAATGAAGGTTTTGGGATGGAATTTTTTGGTTTGTTTTAAGGATGGAACTGATTTTAAAAGAGGTTGAGATCACATGTAGATAAGTAATCCTAGGTAATAAACAGCACTCCAGAGGAGCTATTCTCTAGCCACAGAACTATATTTGAACTGCTTGTTCATCTGAAGAACTATTCTATTAGCAATATTAAAGATTCAATATTTTTCCCTTTCTATCTTCTACTGCCACCTGTTCTGACTGTATCTCCTGCAGGAAATTTCTGAACAGGTCAGCTAATATATATTTACAGTAACGAGTAATGCTGAGGAGTACAATGGCCATCTAACAAACCCTGACTTAACAAAGCAATTGGAGACTTCAGAGAAAAGATCCTTGTAAGACTGCAGCAACACAGACAAGAAGTCTGCTAACAGCCCAGTGCTCTTCAGAACATGCAAGCTTTGTTCCTTCTCAGAATGCAGAGATTAAGAGATGAAGAATCAGAAATAAAAAGAGACAAAAATGTGAGAAACACTGGAACCAGTATTATTCTTCATAACTATAAAGATAAGTCCAAAAAATTCTAAGATTTGCAATTTTTGTAATCTCATTTTGCTTGCCATACTGTTACAAGCACACGAATACCTGTAAATATATAAATATGTAATATTCTGGACAATTTTGTTCTATGACACTTCTCATTTTCCATATCTCAATCTAGTTAGACACTCAAGATATTTTTAAAACTCCGAAGTTGAGAGTTCAAAATCATTTACCACCACTTACACACACTATATGGGTACGTGCCTTGTTTGGACTATGTATGACAAATGTTCATTCTGATGTGAGTAAACACAGGAAATAAGTGGACAGTCAAATCTGGGCTCAATCACTCCCATGACTGGGAACATCTACTGAAAAGATTTTAAAAGCTCTTGAGAATTCACAGGCATCTTGGTATTATATTATAGCAGAAACAGCTGTCTTTTAAATAACCCAACACTGTTTCTATCTAGCAACTTAAAAAATGCTGAAGAATGAACCTGTCTTTGACCAGCAATACGTATATATATATATACAATATATATATATATAAATACGGTTATTTGGGTGTTTATAACAGTACGGCAAGGAAAATGAGAGTACAAAAGTCTGCAATTTCCTATGAAAATTTGTGAAGTGAAAGATCCTTTCAATGCAGTCCAACCTTCTACTCACCATTAATTAGAGGCAACCTGCTTTTGTACAAGGAGGACTGCTGATGACTGTTTCAGATGTCAAATTTCAGAAAAATTAAATGAGTGGCAGTTTCTTTGCAACGCATTTTGTTGGCATATTCCTTCCTAGAGTCCCACTTAACAACTGAAGTACCATCAAATTCCTTGGCCCAGCTACTACTGGCTTTTCTGAAATGTTTTATAATCAGCATAGTACCGAGGCACATGGTTTCAATGAGCTAAAAGCATTCTCCAGGTTAAATAACTTGTTTCTTCTTTTTTATAACAACTTCATTATTCTTCTACATTTATAAGAGTTATAGAAGAAAAAAAAGTTATTTCCTATGCTGCATTCCATTGCAAAATCATTTTGTGTTTGCTAGGAACAAGCAGGTACTATTCAATACAGCATTTTCAATGCAACAAAAGATGAGTTGAGAAAAGAAGTTATTAAAATTGTACCCTTATTCAAATTCCATGTAAATGATACCTGCTCAGTAGTGCATAATAAAATTATTTTTCTCAAAGTAATTTTTTCTAGTAAATTCATAGTTGGAGAAATTTTTGAAGATATGAGTATTATACTTGGTATCTTTTAAAAATATACTAATTTGCAATGCTGTACATGATTGCAAACCTGTGCTAAAAGCTCTTCTTACAAAAAGCTCTGTGATCAAGGTTTGACTACTCAATTATAACACACTATTAACTTCAACTCTATTCCATAGTTTGAGAAGAACTATAGAATTATATAGTTGTTCTTTTTTTAAAGGAAGCAATTGCTCTAATAGCTTTTTGTTCCTACTTTCTTTGAAGAACTTCCTTTGTTTTTCATTTATTTTGTTTGTAAGCATCTGCTTTATTTGCCCTTAAGAGCAAGGGATGTTTTTGTTGCTCAGACAAATTAGTTAATATGACAATTAATTCCTACTCCCAAACAAGTCCTGTTTCCTGAGCTATATTTACAAAAAAGTGTTGAGACCTTCATAATGTGTTTAATCAGATATAGACATGGACACAGCACACATCTGACAGCAACAACTTCAAAGAACTTCAAATTCCTCTACATCAAATAACATCTGAGGATGAGCGACATACTCAGTCTACAGAGAAACAGTAAGTATACATTTCAGCTATTAAAATTTAAATGATTATATCTCAAAAAGGCATCTTTATAACCCCATAATCAAATGGCTTCTACCAACAGAAACATTTCCACGTCTAGAAAAGCATTTTAAAGACTCAGAACTGAATATTTATGGAAATAAGCCGACTCCTGGGTTGTCATCTTGTTTTGACGTTAGCCAAGCTCTATCTGAAGACTCAAATGCAAAGATTTTTCAATTGGAACAACATAAAATTTTGCTACCAGCTGTGACAGATACTTCGACTTAAAGAACTGAAGGGTAAAATCAAACATTTTGAAACCAATACATAAGAATTACACCAGTTTTACCTAAGCGTAGATGCAATAATGTAATAAACTCTGAAAATAAGATTTGGAATCAAACTTTTGAAAAGCAGAAAGTGTTCAGAAAACTTCAGTTTGCTCTGACATCAAAATCTATTTATCTGTAAGTATATGATGATGATCAGATAGTCATACAAGCATTATTTTAAAACCAGTTCTTACTATTCACAGTAAAAAGGAGAGACTGAACATGACTGTAGTCTGACAAGCTGACTCCCTTTCTGAACTCACACAGCCTGTGCTGAAGTCTATTTTACAAAATCTTCGCTATTATCACTGCAAAATGGATTAAAGCTAAGAGGGAGTACGCCTACTCACTCTATTCTTATATCAGGTGGCTATGTCAACATAGTACTTACTGCTAGTTTTTATAACATGTAATAGGACACAACAGATGCTGCAAAATCTGAACCACGCACAGCAAATCTGTCTTCATGAAAATGGACAAAGCCTGCTAATTTCCAGTCTAGTAGAATATTTAATCACCAAAAGTAATCTTAAAAGAAGGAAATAAATTAGGAATTTAAGGATTATTTTCAATTTCCCAGTATATGGAAGTTCACTGAAAGCAATACAATTGAGAGTGACAAAGGGCTTTAGTTTACAAGTACCATCTCTAGCTGCAAACATTATGATACTAAAAAAACCTTAAGTAATCTGGGGGATTCTTGGAGTTAGTAGGACTTCTAGCTATAGTACTACCAAATATTTGGACACTAAAATGAAAATGATGATACCGTTTCAATTTAAAATGTCATCATATATTTATGCCATCACAGGACTGTCTTCTACAATGTAACGTAGTTGGTACCATCTGTGACAGATCACATTTCTGTGATACTACAAATCATTTTTTCATAATAGTGTGATCAATGATATATTTAAGTATAACTGCCCTTCAGGTACTTAAAATTACAAAACACCACCAAATTCTATTGAAGTGCTTCAACTGCACAAAATGTAAGTACATTCCTATTGTCAGACTGACACAATGAGTAGTAGTAACTATAACACAAGGCATACTGTGTTTTGTTTTTTAAGTTGTTTTTTTTTTTTACTCACTTTCTTAACAAAATCAGGTATCTCCTTCTTGTCTGAAAGCTGGTTTACAAAGGAGCAGCGCTCTACCTCCAAAATATATCCTTCACTATGGATGCCACCTTTTGGAGACCTAAGGAGACAAGCAGAAAAGCAGAATTAATTTCTCTTGTTAACACTGGATACTTAGATACCTTCTTTATAAATATTTCTCCCAAGGAGCTAACACAAAACAGTTTCAGCACATTTACTCCACAGTGTTCAGCACAGTGCTGACACCTTGCAGCTACAGCAAAGGAAGAAAGTCACACCAGTGACTGAGGACTGTGGAATGCCTCGTGGACTTCCAAATTTCTTAACTTATCCAGGAAACACTTTGTCAGTTTGGCATTTAAAGCCAACACCAAGGGGACACATAGGCAGTGCAGCTCTCAGATCTTCAGAAAGCAGGTTCCAGCACTAGGGACTGACTGACTCTCTGGGACCATCAGAGCAGCCTGACAGATTAATGGCATCTGCATGGAAAGTGAGTCATTTATTCTATTTTAAGTGAGAAGAATGGCAAAGAAATCTAAAAGGTGTAGAAAGTGTTTTACAAACAGTAATTAAAGGACTCTCTTCTCTATTTACAATCACTCTAAGTCAGCATTTAAAAACTGAGGGTAATCAAAGCAGTCTACCCTTCAGTCTTACCTAATCCTTTGTAGATTAGAAATGTAAAGCTATATCCGAAATTCCTTCTCTTTCAGTAGAGGCTAACCCCTAAAACAGTTCAAACCACATGGCATCTGACACATATACGGCTGAAGAATGAATGCTGTGGAAACATGGTATTGGTTGGAAGTCATCCTGAATGATACTGAGAAACAGTCAGTAGGCTTGCACTGCACAGCAGCACTACCAAAGGTCATTTTCATCTGTGGACTCCAATACAAGGAAACTGATATGTCTGATCAATATAGAAATCTAGAGAATCAGTCATTGCATCTGCTCTTCAAGAAAACACAGAGGAAGGTATAAAAATGAAAGTCAGCCTGTAATTCTTGGGATTAGTAACAAAGAAGTTATCTTAACATCCCACACTGAACATCAAAAGATGCAATCTGAAGCAAAACCCTAACTCTGGTCAGCAGCCACTTGGTGTAGTCGGCACAGAGGAGACAGGAAGAGAGGTTCAGAAGCCTGAATTCAGATCGCTGAGGAAGCAGCACAACATCAAAACAAGGGTGTCACAGGCCTGCCGTGCTTATGAAAGCATTTCTGTGTAAAAGCCTTTTTCTGAGGACTGAGACCGTGTGACACGTCAAACACGCGCTCCAGCTCTGAATGGTCCCAGGGGCTTTCCCCGAGATGCAAAGTTACCGAGAGCAGTGAGACGTGTGGGCTGCTGCCTGTAACTTTGTGTTTCCTAGGCAATACTGCAGAAATTTTCTAGAGCATCACAAGACATTGTATTTTACACTTGATCCTCCCAACTTCGACTGTATACACTCACCTCACTTCCCCAATCCCACCAATATATGCACCATACAATACTATTTTGTAGACTGTGAACTGTTTTGGAACACTGAAGCCCTTTCACTACTTGTTCTTCCTCTGCTTTTAAGGTTCTTCCTGTAACTTGTGATCCTGTTTGTTACTCATCCACGTATAACACCTACTGCAAACTACTGTAGGGAAGCTGGTTTAGCAGGGGGTCCCTTCCAACCCCTACAGTTCTGTGATTCTGTGTAAACACTGCTATACATGGAAATTCTCCAAACATCTTTATAGGTTTTACAGAAATATTTACCGGGGAACCCAAAGGATCCCACTACTACCCCTCTCTAACAGGCGTAAAGAAATTCATTCAAGCAGAAAAGATCATTTTGATATAGAGAAAAAAGATCATTTTGTGAGGGACAGCACATAAACTACAGCAACCGTGTCTAATCTTCTAGATAAAATCCTAGATAAACTAATCCAGTCTGTGCAGATTTTCTTTCACAGATTAATGGCTTTTCAGTAACACAAAATTTGAAGAAAGTCCCCCTGCCAGAGTACACAGTGGTATACTTAGATTTTTTTTTCAAAAATCTCAATATGACTAATTGGAAACGTAGCCCTGATATTATCTAATCATCACTTCCAGATAGAAATCAAGTTTTCAGACAGAAGTGTGTACAAGCTAAGGCTCTCTAATGTTCAAGCACTAATGAGCAACCAAAATGCAACTTGATATCACAATGCAAAGTACATACAACATCAAATGGAGCAAATACAGTTTACCAGTGTTTCAGTTTTTGTATTTTTACAAACTAGAAGTGGGTTTCTAGGAATAGTTAGCAAAGAACCAAGCCCTTTTCATACAAGCAATCTCACCTTTTTCGGGACTACCACCAGACTTTTACAAATGCAAGGGCCAAATGTCAGCTGGGGAAACCCACCTCTCTGACCAGCCCCACTCCAGCTCGGTGAGAAAGTGATACCCTTAGCTCAGAGACTCTGAAACAACACAGCTCAAGTTCAAAGTTAACACAGAAAATCCTGAATGTATGTGCCACACTATTAATGCTTATTTAAAGTGAGGCCCAGGAACAGGAAAGAATGAAACAAATCCAAAGGCACGGCCCCTCCCATTTCCACTCTTTGCCAAAATCTTCACCAAGCAACAGTTCGCAGTGCTGCAAACACTGATTGCAACAAACAAAAGCTTACTATTCTAATCATTCCAAAAGTACCAGATGCATTGCATTTTCATGTTTAAATCCACTGCCTATCTATAAAAATTAACTCTTCTCAACTTTTAATGATGAGGTTTATACATGTGTAAGGTTGAGGGAAGTTCATCCTCTCCTTCATCTCAGCAACTTCCTGGCCTCTCATTTCATGCAGTTTTTGGAGGACATTCTTGCAAAACTACTTGAGATGCAGAAGATATCCATAAAAACATGGTGATTCTTACCATAACAGCTTAAAATGACCTGTTTGTTTTTCCCCCTTTAACAAGCACTTACTGTGAAACGCACTTGCTGCTTGTAAATATTTAAGAGAACAAAAAGACAGTGAATTCCTCTAACAGTCTGATGGCTACCTCTGCTCTAGGGCTCTAGGGCTCCTGAAAATAACAACATGAAATACCACTGCAGTCTGCTAGGAACATTATTTTACAGAAGTAGTAGATCCCATTAAAGGCCGTAAAGTCTTTAGTTAGCCTCATAGACATACTGCATATTACCAAGAATTATTTTTCCATGCATTCAAGTAAAATACATTCATATATGCTAAAGGGAGGTCTTTGCTCATACTGGTAGCTTTTAGCTTTTTAGGAAAAAAAGTAAAAGCCTTTTATTCAGTCAAAAACAAACGAACAAAACTAGAGCTACAGCTTTTTATGCAAAGGTAATAAACAGCACTGGATTTCACAGACTGCAAAAAATAATCTTCTGAGCAAAACCAGGTGGACAAGAACATATTTCCAGCCTCTTTATAATAAACAGTGCTTTTCATACATGAGTCACGAAGTATTTCATCAATATCATAAAGTCTCCCATTACACTCTTTGAATATTGTTAGTATAGCCAGACGTAAGTATCTAAATATAGGTATGGGTAAATTCTATGCTGATCAGAAGTTATATTTTCTCTTTCCTTTTTTCATTTAATGGGACTACTTTTCAGATCATGTTCCTTACAGACTATGAAGTAGGATCCCCAAAGTAAAAATCTCCAAAATAAGCCAAACTGTTCGTATCCTGAGCTGCATTAAAAGAGGGGCAGCCAGCAGGCAGAGGGGTGTCATCGTCCCCCTTTACTCTGACCTCACGAGGCTGCATTGGAAGTACCACATCCAGGCCTGGGGCCCTCAGAACAAGGATGTGGAGTTGTTGGAGCAGGTCTAGAGGAGGATATCAGATCAAAGATATCAAAGATATCAGAGAGCTGAAGCATCTCCCCTAGGAAGAAAGGCTCTGGAGAAAGCTCACTGTAGCCTTCCAGGACTTAAAGGGAGCTTGTAAGTAGGAGGGGGATTAACTTTTTACATGATGTGCTAGTGATGGGAAAAGGGATAACGGCTTTAAACTAAAAGAAGAGAGGAAATTTAGGTTAGATGTTAGGAAGATATTCTTTAGTCCAAGTGTGGTGAGGCACTGGCACAGCTGCCCAGAGAAGCTGTGGATGCCCCATCCCTGGAGGCGCACAAGGCCAGGCTGGATGGGGCCCTGGGCAGCCTGAGCTGGTGGGTGGAAGCCTGCCCATGGCATGCGTTTGAATTGGGTGGGCTTTAAGGTCACTTCCAAGCCAAGCCATTCTATGATTCTACGATTCAAAATAGGAATATCTATCAAGATCACAGAAGTCAGAAGATAAATCAAAAGTGAAGTCCAGATCTCCTGACTTCGTTCTCAACCCTGCGCTCAATATCCCCTTCTTCTGAAGGAGGAATGATGTCAGTTACCTGAAAATTAACCCAGTCATCCATAACCTTAATTTTGTAGCACAAGAACTTAATAGGAGGTCAATATGTAAAATATTTTTAAATGAAAGTAATGGTTTTACGTAAAGTTCATTTCCACCTTCTCATCATAAAATATTTCTCAACAAAAAGAGAAATGCTGAAACTAGTTTAGTTTAAAAAAAAAAAAGTGTAGGCTTCAGCAATTTGAAAGATTACTTTTCTTTATTTATACTTAGCAATGTTTTCCTCCTCTTTCTTTCCATCCTTCTAGGATGGAAAACTGAATCTTCCCACTATTCACTGTCTCCAAATGAACATTCAAGTTTTATTACCTTTGCTCTTCTAATTAAAAGCTTCTCAGCCCAGAAAGAGACACACTGTGATACAGTGATGCTGTACCTTGGAAGCTAGGACTAACAGGAAAAGCTGGTACACAATGACCAGGGCTTGTACTTGTAACGTATTTTGTAAAACTTGCAAGGGAAGAGAAGTGGCAGTGTGAAGGACGTGGTTCCTCTGCATGCAGAAGGGAACTGTCCTGTCCACTACAGGAGAGAGAAACTACAAGTTAGTGATCATGGAGACAGATGGGACTTTCCACTGCATTTCATACACCCTGGGCTTTTATTTGTTTTTCTTCGTTATGCTTTATCTTTATTGATTTTCCAGGTTAAGGATTTTCTATCCCTGTGGGTGTCCTCAGTGACTACCAAAAATCTCTTAACCAGAGGGTGACAAAAAGCTGAGAGGAATTACAGTCTATCAAGCACTATTCAGAGAGACAGTGCTTGCAGGCATGTTGGGGCTGCGGGTAGAGGGGCAGCCTGAAGTGTCACTGATAAGGAACAAAATGACGACCACAGACTTAAAAAGAGTTGGGTACTGAATCCTGAACAGGACCTCTACTGCCCGAAAAGAAAATACATAAAATACATAAGATTTTCACTTATAGTTGGAATCTCACTGGCCAAAAAGTATTTTATGATGGTTGTTTCAGTAGGCTGTCACTTCCTATACATCTGTTTGCAATTAAGCGCCACTTCATGGTAGATAAACCATTACCAGCTGTAGAGTACCAGTAACTTACACATTAACTATTAAAGCTGACAATTTAGTGTCTGTTACATACTGAACTTCCAGCCCTTTTCAGACACAATAAGAAAGTAAGGGATAGAACACCACTATGTCCTAATTTTCATGAAGTTCTTCATACCTATGAATTCAAAAACATGAAAACACACTTGAAGCTGCACAGATACTCTAAAATGATTGTTTCGTTAACATGATGTGAGAAAAGTGATGTTTCAAGATTTTCCACTACACAGAAATAATTCCACACCAAAACAGCTTACATTTCAAAATGTAACTGCACATTTATAACGATTTGATCTACATTATGAGAAAACAGAAACACATTTAGAGGATCAACATTAGTGGCAGATATGGGTCTAATCAAGGAACGTTTGGGCACTGTGTTGAGGGATATGGTTTAGTGAGAACTATTGGTGATAGGTGGATGGTTGGACTGGATGATCTTGTAGGTCTTTTCCAACCTTAGTGATTCTGTGATTCTGTGTAATTCCAGGTTATAGAACTGTCAAAATTCAATTATCTAAAAGCCAAAAAGTCAACACTTAAAAATTCACAGATTTATGTTGCCCACCTAAAAAAAACCATATTATTTTTATTTTTACAAAAAATATGTGTAGGTATATTGTATCATAACAAGCTCAACACCAAAGAGGAGTTAAAACTTCTGTTTTAACTTTGTCAAGTAGGTATTTTCTTACTTACATAAGAAATCCTATAACAGGAATATGTATTATTTGATAGTAATTTTTAAAAAATTTAAATAGAAGCATATAGAGTTTCTGGAGAAAAGTTCAGGCATGCATAGATACAGTCTTTCTTAACATGTTCTCAACACTTAACAAGTGTTTCTAATTTTGAGAACGCTTTTGAAAGAACATTTATTTTGGGTCAATGTTAGGAGTTGTTGTAAGGAAATTTCTTTGAACTTGAAACAAATAACAGACTTTAAAAACTCAAGCCATTGTCCCTTGAGCTAAAGGAAGATATCTGTTGACTCTTGGGTAAGAAATAAATATTGTTCTTCCAGCAAGCTGAAATCAGCCTGCTGAGAGCAACAACACACACTGCATTAGCACACAAAATGTGTTTGATCCTAAAGTTCTCGAAAGTAAGGTCAGAAATTTGCCACAATTAGGCCTAAATCCTACCTGCAAATGAAATAAATATACATACATACACACACAGATACACTTACATTTAAACTAATAGCTTACTGTACCAGAGTGAAGTATGTACATTTGCCAGCTCTAGAAAGCACAAGAGCACTGGAGATCACTGTTATTTTTCTTCAGGCTGTATTCTTTTGAAACACCTTAGAATGGAGATCCTGTATTTCTGCAGAGACTCTGTAGCCCATGAAGAAGACAGAGTTAACAGGCAAGGATTTAGCAAGGGCAAAACAATAATGATCAACCTGACTTGTTTTGATAACAAAATGACTGGCCATTTACAGCAGTCTGAGAAAGATGTTTGGTGCTCGCTCTCATAATATTCACAGAATCACAGCATGGTTTTGGTTGGAACTGACCTTAAAGCCCATGTGATTCTAACTTCCCCTGCCATAGGCAAGGCTGCCATCCACCAGATCAGCTGCCCAAGGTCCCATCCAACTTGGCATTGAAAGCCTCTGGGGATTATGCACCCACAGCTTCTCCAGGCAGCCTGTGCCAGTGCCTCACCACCCTCTGAGTAAAGGATTTCTGCCTAATATATAATAGAAACCTGCTTTTTTTTTTGTTTAAAGCCATTACCCCTTTTCTAGTCACTACACTCGCTGACGGAGCCGCTCTCCAGCTTTCCTGCAGGCCCCCTATAGGTACTGGAACGAGGTCTCCCCTGAACCTGCCCTTCTCCAGTCTGAACAAGCCCAGCTCCTTCAGCCTTTCTTTGCAGGAGAGGTGCTCCAGCCTCGGATATATTTGTGGCTTCCTCTGGAACCACTCCATCAACTCTGTGTCCTTGTGTTGGGGGCCCTACAGCTGAAGGCAGAACTCTAGGCAGGTTCTCATAAGAGCATTCTTGTATTTAAGTTAGGATATTACAGTCTGGAAAACAGATGTGGACAAACCAATTGGTTAATGGTGATGCCCTGTACGCCAGTAACAGGTGGAGTACCACAAGGGTGTGCTCCTGGGGACCTGTCGTGTTTAACAACTTCATCAGTGACAGAGGAGGGCACTTTTGACACAACTGCAGACAACAAAGGAATGGAGATGCAGCTGGCAGGGCACACTGCACACTCCAAGAAAGGCTCCAGATCATCATGCATGTTTGCTGCTGAGTGATGTTCACCACTGAGTATCAAACACGGCATGAAAATTTTCCACATGGAAAATGAGAAAATATCCAAGGCAATACAAAGACGGGCTTGCCAGGAAGATGCAACAGTAATGGCTCAAGACCCAATCAAAGAAATTCTGCATAAAGTCAGAGCAAGAACTCTCTGTTTCGGGTAATAAAAACGCATTTTCAGCCTAGAAGGTGTTTCTGAAACATCTAAGAATCACAAATCTAATAAATTGTCTGGATATTTTCCAAAACATTTTCCTTGCCTCTGGAAAGCAAACGTGCAAACCCAAATGCCAAAGGACCAACCCATGCTTTGTGAAGCATCATGCTTCAAGAGGCTGCTGCTTCTTCCTAACGTGATTATGTACTGTCACACTTCATCAGTTCTTCAGTACAACAGTGTTCCTGCCTTCATGGAAACAGAAGCTGTTCACTACAACTGCAAGGGGAGTTCAGTATTACTGGAAAAAGACAGAGAAAGAGCTGGGTGCAAAAAATCAGGATTTCCCCTTGCTCAGCTGCCCAAAACATTCAGTCAACATAATTAAGCAAATACCAAGTGCACAGTGATTGCTGGAAATGCAAACACAGCATTGAAGAAACACCACAATTACCACCATTTTGTTTCATTCATTTGCATGTTAAAGCCATTTCAACACTCTGTATTTACATTTAAATAATTCTACCTTAATGTTACTTGTGTTTGCAGAACCCAGATTTTAAGCAACGCAAAGGACACAAAAATTTAGCAGCATCTCAGAAGGTAGCATCAACAGAAATCACTTGGAATTAAATTGTGTAACAGAAGAAAAACCCTGAAAAAGTCCTGCTTTACTATTAAACTTTTGAACTCAAGTCTGTCAAATTCCTTTGCTGATAAATACAATTATTTTTGGCCCAGTGATAAAAGTTTGCATTTCATCAGGATTAATGAACATGGAGAAATTATAAAAATAGAAACAGAATCATCTCATCAAGTGTATTATTGGAGCACCTGACACCTCATTATCTTACAGTAAAGGAGAACAGCTGCAAAGTTGTTTGAGGTAAACACAGAAGTCAACTGTAAAAGAATTATTCTTATATTATTTAGTCTGATTCTGCATTGCAACATTTCCTTGATCACTGCTTTAGTCACTGGAGGGAAGATGTGTAAAAGAATATGTGTTAAGAGGTACATGAAGCATGGAAAGAAGGACTTCTCTGGAATTCACATTTTTTTCCCACTTTACTGCTGTAAAATAAAGCATCTGCAAAGACACAAGAATTACTCTAAGTAGACAGCTGGTGAGTCTGGAACATCAGTAGTTCTTAACAGAAGATAATGTTGTGCATAGTACTTAGGAAGAGAAGTGCAAACATTTTAATTAACATTGAATTTTTAAACTTCACGACATCAGACAGAGGTGTCACTACAGTGAAGGGAATAATTTAAAAAGCTTTGTGCTATGGCTTTCTTGTAGTTTTGTTTGGAGGCTGGTTCAGGGATTTCTTTGCAATAAACAGGCATACTGCCAGTAATACTGATGTGCACAAGACATTTAAACTCAAGATTCCAGTGTTTAAAACTAGTGGGTTTGGGAAATAAAATGGAAAAAGGAGAAATGTTATCTCACACCTGAAGAACTGATGATCTTTCTGTTCCTGTTCTGTTCCTCCATGACATATAAATGACATGCATGCTGTTCACCTCATTTTTGTTAGACAGGACCTTACAAATGAGCTGACCTTCCTCATTCCCTTTGCCAAGAGAAACCTGCTATTACAGCTTCTCATTTTTTCAGAATACTACCATATATCCTTTTTCCTGAAATGTTTGTCTTCAAGTGTAAATCAGCGTGAATCAACTTTTCTCAAGTGTGAATCAATGTGAATCAGCAATGGGCTACACTTCACATCTGAAGCCTTCCTTGCATTTATTATAAAAAAAAACTAACGGTAAAAATAAGGGTTTGAAGATTCCTCTTTGCATATTTTCTTATCAAACAACAACTTTGAGAAAACCAAGTGTGTCAGAAATTAGTACAGTAAGTAAAACAGTCAATTGCTTTTTATTTTTAATAGTCCACTGAAATTGAGAGAGAGGAAGAAAGAAATCACATTCATATATTCCATTATTCTATTCTTTTTGACTTCCAAGCTATCACTGACCAACTGACCTGTGTGCATAATGCAATTACATGCTATAGAAATAAATAAAATAGATTTAAATCTATTATATTAAATAAATATGAGAGCTATGGCATACAAGAGTTATGGCAGAGTACTTCAGCGACTCAGCAGACTATCTTTGAGCTCAGTACCTCTAAGGATTAGATACTTCTACATTTACTTGATCTATTTAATTGAACATGACACTTTTCGATGTGTAGATAATTTTGCTGTCTTGGAAAAAAAAAATCTATCCTTCTGTTTTTTTTTTTTTTTTTTTTTTTTAACATTTCCAAGGGACAAACCTTGCTTTTCAACATTTGTGTCCTCCATAGATGTTAGGAACGTATTTCCTCAAATGTCCTCGAGCGGGAATGACTCTTATTTCTATATTTACCAATAATGAATAGATAGCTAAAACAGTGTAGTGACAAAGATACTAGTACAGATTGAACATGAAACTACTCTAGTGGCTTTCCGAGAAAGCAGCAAATGTACAACCATGTTGCAAATCTACATCGAGTGTTTTAAAACTCCAGGACAATGGCAAAATAGAAGGACCAACACTATTAGATACTTTTTTTCAGAGAATTTTAATACATGCACGTCTAAGCACTCCTTTCTACATTTTATTCTCTAACAAATGAAGGCACTGCAAATCTCACAACAGCAGCAGCTTGTAGATCCTGATGCACATCATCTGCTACAGCTAATATAGCCTCTTCTTACCTTAGGAGAGGTGATGCTACATAAAGCAACTCAAACTGTGAGGCAACAGTAATCATTTTAAACCATAAAACAGGCAGAGAAAGTCGTAACGCTGATTAAAGCAGACAGACTAGTTCAACTATTCAGTTCTACCTCTGCATACACAGAACTGATATTACTGCATCGAAAGGCACTAATGTAACAACTCCATTTACGTTCCATTCCAGCAACAATAACAGCCAGGTGAAAAAACCACACCCGGTGCCTGCTGGACAACCTACAAGACAAGCATATGGTGTCAGAACCATCTGTGAAGAAATACCTGTAGTAAGACAGAAGCTACAGCCCAGAAGTTTTGCAGATGGCTGGGGAATCCTGAGGGTGGCCCCACACCCCAGCAAAGAGCTTGTTCTGACTCCTTGGCTCCCTGTGCATGCCTGACACCACACCAGAGAGAACAGCAAGAAACCACTATTAACTTGACATGTGAGTGTTGAGCCTGTGACTGTAGCTAGACTACTTACGCTTCAAAATCTCACAAAAGAATTTAACACTAATCTCATCAACAAATATCATAAGCAGACCTTTGCAACTACCCAAGAGTTTAGCTGTTTTAGACAGAGATAGTCTACAGATGCCTGAGACCTGACAGTCTCCAGGGACAAAAGTACCATTTATTTTTTACCAGCAATGTAATGAGAAAGATCTCTTTTAAAATTTTTCCTACTGCCATACATTTTCCACGCTCACACAGTTCTTGTTGGAATAGGATAAACTCATGGTTCCAGTTACAATATGTCTCTATACAGTTCATGGTCATGTGAAATCCACGGAATATCCTTCTCTCTTCATTGTGCTTGACATTTCAAAGATTCATTGCATTCACACACTATGAAAGCAGTTTCCCCCATACCCTTAGCCAAACTCAGGACTATTTAAACTACAAGTAATACCAAACTGATGTCACTTCCCCTTCTGATACTTCTCTGTTTTTTCCCACTGCATCAACTCTCTTCCGCTTTTCTCAGGCAGCCAGAAATGACAGATAAGAGAATGCAAAGAAATGAAGTGTGAACGTAAGAGGAAATCTAATTGGTTCAAGACTCTCTACTGTCTTTAATTTTGTACAGTCATTTACAACTGTCTAAAGAGTGTGAAACACTGGCACCCAAGCAAGTGAATAGGCAATTAAGATTTTGTACTGCTCCACATTCATTCTGCGCAGATGTAAACTACTGGATATGGTACAACAGCAAGATGCTGAGCTCCCTAGCTTTAAGGCAATACATTCTTACATTCTGACTGCCAAGGACAACGCTGCTCTTCCCTGACATGTCTCAGTCCTGAAAGATGCTGAGTCCTATGACCCCATTGCAAAGTCAGGCATGCACATACTTTCATTATCTGCATCAGGGAAGGACAGGGAAAATGAGGCCTAATGAACAGGTAAGCCAATCTCAATATTACTCAAGAAGTTCACTGCTCAGCCAAACATTTTATGTTTTGACCATACAACTGGAAACCCTTTAAACAACAGGATCAGGTAGGCAGCTGAAAGTTCTGCATTAATAAAACTAAAAGCAAGTTGAGGCAATTAAATGTTAGTTTAGAAGCTAACGTTGCCTGAGATACCTAATGCCTTCAAATCTGGTAAAGAAACACAGAACTTCTTACTTCACAGACTGAAGTTTTACCCTCTTCATACTTCCTACCAACTGATCGCCAGGCTATAGTGAACTGAATGGTGGTTTTGCTTTAAAGAGGGGCCTAAATATTTTCATTCACACAGCAGCAAAAAGACAGAGACTGGAATCAGCAAGTGGACACTGAGTTATCCCCCAGATTTCAGTAAAGGTCAACGTAAAAGGGGGGGAATGGAAAATGCAATTAATGTGCGAAAACAACATAACTGCAATAACACAGCTGTTATGAATGCTCAAATAACATTAAACTGTATTTGAAATAGTGAAGTAAAAATGCTGAATCTGTGTTTAAAATATTCACATTTTAATTTGCTTTTGGACTAGTTAGCAGTACCTTCTATTGATGTTTTTAAGAATCAGATTAAAACATAAAAGAACAGAATTCCTGTTTGTTTATTCATCCTCAAACCGTGATTGTGTAGAGTCTTAATGCATCTTAAGACTTTGAACAAAGCAAGAAAGTATCTTTTTATTTAAGCAGCTTGTGTCGATTCAAAAATTAAAAGAATTTGTATTATTTAGAGGAAAGAAAAGCCCAAAGTCTACAGATAAAAGTATGCAATAGTAATGTGGCTCTCAAATTAACTGCATTAACTGTAACCCTCTAAACACAAAATACATCTTTTATGAGCAAATATTTCTTCTGTCTTAATTATTAAAATAAAGGGTACCAACTAGACAATCCTCACAAACTGTCAGGCATAGGGTTTGTTTGTTTGCCTTTCATGACAACACATCCCAAAATATAGAGCATATTTCAACTTGTTATGCCCTGAGTTGTCTGCCAAGCTGGAGATGAACTGTAAACACAAAGAACATGTTAAGCCTATTCAAGCCCACAAAAAAAAAAAAAAAAAAAAAAGTAAAAAAAATAAATAAATCAAGTTTTGCACAGTAAACTGCTATAATTTCCTGATGTAGGTCAAAACTCAGCAGGAAATCACATTCGTCTATTTTTATCCCAGTTCACTGGAAGTGCTTTACCTTTCTGTTTTCTTGATAAGCACAGCCCTGAAGATTTGTTCCTGGGGAGTTTTCTCTTTTTCATCAGTTGGCTGCACGAAGGGGTGGACAGCAGCCAAGACGAAGCCCTGCTGGTATAATTCTTGCAGCTGAGCTGGAAGATCACGCAAAGAGGAGAGCTTGATTGCAGATGATCCTGGTAGCTCAGCTGGAAACAAAAAGAAATTGGTCAATAATCTTACACCAGACTATCACGTTTTTTAAAATCCAGGCTCTTCAGAGTTAAGCAAGCTTCACAATGATCTACAATATTAACACAGAACCTTTTCCTAAAGCCCATTTTGTATTTCACGTTTTAAGCAGACTATTCTGGTGAAGAACTTACATTGCTTAAGAAACTGGTGTGATTAAAAAAACAAATTCCCTATGTAGTCTGGGAGGGAAAGGGGATAGTCAACGAGGGCTATACATGTCAAATTCAAAAGCAACAAACTAAAGTAGACATCTACACAAAAGTTGTATTGTTTTACTTGTAGATCACTACAAAACACTGCTAAGACCAAATATCTACCAATATGTCCAAAGAGTATTTTGTAGGTATACTGATAAAAATACTAAGAGCAATTAATACCCATGGCAGTAAGAAATCTTTTCAGAACAGACAATAAACCCAGAATCTCAGGGTTTAAACCAGTACATATTAGAGATGATAATGAGTTCTATGCATGAAAATAATCCATGCCCAATGTGTTTAATGTGGAGTGTTATGCCTTCCTATGAAGCAACAGATGATGCTGACTGCTGTCAGAGACTCAATGTATAAACAGGCAGCCAGTATAGCAATTCCCTGCATCTCCTTGAAGTCTTGTGGGCTTCCAGAGAAAATCCCATAAATCACTTAAATCAGCCTTTCCCTATCTTTTTCTCTAAATTAGTAAAGCTTCACATACTTGAAATCTTCTCCGAAAAGATATCTTTCCTCCCTGGCCTTTGCCTTTTCATTTCCATCTCTGTTGGGAGCTACTTATTATTTCATTCCTAACTATGCTGGAGCACAGTATGGTGAGGTGCTAAACAGCTTCCCCTCCCACTGAAACCAGCAGAGAAGGGATGTCACATGAAGCACAACAGAGGTTCCCAGCACCTTGGCTTGGGCCTTCCTTTAAAAAGTTCACCAGAGAATGGTTTGTATGAAAGACATCAGTGATGTAAAATAAGGTTTCATTGTTCCGCTTTTTTCATCACATTCTGTAGCTACCCGTTATGAATAATGAAAGAGGTTATAAAAGACTAATAAATATTCAAAACTTATCATACAGAGAAATAATTCAAAGTATAACAGAATGGCTGTGCTTTGTATGCTTTTTCTTCATATAAGAATCACAGAATCGCCAGGGTTGGAAGGGACCTCAAGGATCATAAATCTCCAACCCCCCTGCCACAGGCAGGGCCACCAATCTCCTCATTTAATATTAGACCAGGCTGCCCAGGGCACCATCTAATCTGGCCTTGAACACTTCCAGGGATGGGGCATCCACAACCTCTCTGGGCAGCCTGTTCCAGTACCTCACCACTCTCTCTGTAAAGAATTTCCCCCACATAAGACCATGTTCCAAAGGAGGATAACGGAATGCTTTGACCAAGGACTGCAAAATGCAGAACTTTAATTTTTGCAAAACAAGAAATTCAAGCAATGTGTATGCTGACAGACAATATGGTTCTACCTTCTACAACAACATAAAAATCACACGAGAAACATAAAAAGGGATACCCATAAGAAATAATTCAACTGACTGCTACTTACCGGACCCTAGTGGAGATCAATACAGGGAAAAAAACCCAGATGCCAGAAATACCTTTTCCCTCTTGTGACAAAGAGACTCCAAAAATTTCCAAATATGTTGCAAATAATTTAATTAATGAAAAGAACATGAAGGCCAGAACAGTTCTCTAAATGAGAGTTTTCCTTGGATACAAGTAAATGCTTAAACACTACTCAGTAATGTTAATTCTTGTAACAGTACTCCCATTTTTAACAATCACCTATGACAACTCATGTTTACCTTGCACATAAACCCAGTGTCTCGACTCTTCTGAGTATGCCTTGTTAAAACTCACAGAAAGTCCACTCAATAGCACAGGAGAGTGACTACTTATCCCTAAAAGCTAACCTGAAGGGAAAGCATGAAAAGTACATGTAATTGGAGCCTTGGGACACTTGATGATTAAAAAAAGAAAGTAACAGAAAACAGTTGTAAGGGATCATCCAGCTTGCCCATTTTATCACCAAGAGTCAGAACTGGTCCTGGTTTAGCTATTTCTCACAGACTGTCTCCTCTGTTTTTAAAATCCTTTAGAAATGGATTTCCATTCCACAAGCCCCATACGCAATCTTTCAGCACTTCACTACTCTTAATGTTCAATAGGTTTTCTGAGCACTTGGTCTAAATTTCCTGCTCCGAAGTTCAGAGTTGCTATTTCCTCAGTAGAACATCACTTTTTCTATCCATATTTTACAATCTCCAGTAGATATTACACCCTAATCTTGTCTTCTTTAGAGCGCATAGACCCAGATCTTTCAGTGCTTTCTGTTCCCTTGTATTTTCTAAATAATTTTTATGGGTCTTCTCCTGATTATCTTCAACTACACCTTTCTTCAAATACTCGAAGCTCATGACAGTGATCCAGCACAAGCCTCATCACTGTTTTGGAGATTGGAAGAGGTTCATATTTATTATTCAAATCATGCCAGTTTACACCACATGAGAAAAAAATATGAGATGCCTTTCTCAACAACTAACAGTGGCCAAATGTCCCTGTCCTTAGTGAATTTTAGGTATTTTTTCCTTTCAGCTCTCAACAGCCATTCTCAATTGTGACTTTCACAGTACACAGTACACAGTACACAGCACATCTAAGTTGGGCTAACAATTATACAATTCTCTTTAGAAGTTGTTTGAGAAAGGACATCACACATTCCTAGAGAGCCACATTTATCCTCCAACCATTCAAATTTGAATGTAAGATTTCAGTGATTTCTTCAGTGAATTCTTCTAAGGTTCAACCTACTTGAAAACATCTTATTTATAAAAGCAGTCATTAATCTAGTCTTTCCTCCCTTTAGCTTAAATACAGAATACTAACATTTTCATGAAGTCTTCTAAAACTTCATATAACACCTATCCAACTTTTTGGTTTAGTTGTTAAAGAGAATTCTAATCATATCCCTGTCAAAAGATAGAGAAAAATCAAAATTGTGCAGAATAGGGAACTAAGTAAGATAGCAGAGCAAATAAATGACCGAATAAAAACTTTCATAATTCCAGTACTTATAATAAATTAAAAAAAGCCTCTACTTCGCCAAAAGGTAAAGCTGAACTCTTTTAGCAGCATCCATGTAGGTCGTGAAACAAAATGAACTCTACGTTTTACATTTTGTTCCATGTTTCCTTATTTCATAGAATCATAAAATGGTTTGGGTTGGAAAGGACCTTTATGATCATCTAGTTCCAAACCCCCTGCTATCGGCAGGGACATCTCTCTCTGGACCAGGTTGCTCGAAGCCTCATCCAGCCTGGCCTTGAAGGCCTTCAGGGCGGGAGCATCCACAGCGTCTATGGGCAACCCGTTCCAGTGTCTCACCATCCTCACAGTAAAGAATTTCTTCCTGATATCTAGTCTAAATCTACCCTCTTCCAGTTTAAAACCATTGCTCCTCCCTGTCACTACATGCCCATATATACAGTCCATCCCCAGCTTTCTTTAGGCCCCCTCCAGGTATTGGAAGGCCGCTATGAAGTCTCCTTGGAGCCTTCTTTTCTCCAGGCTGAAGCGTCACAGCTCTCACAGCCTGTCCTTATAGAGGAGGTGCTCCAGACCTCTGATCATCTTTGTAGATGATCATTTATTGCTGCACTTCACAAACTGACCTCAAAGACTCTACTGTTCATTCTGTCTGAAAAGTGTGTGTAAGAAACATTTAAACGACGCATTTAAAAGATGCTGTGGTTTTTTTTTATTATTATTTTGTTAAAGTTCAAAGAGGAAATAGAAGTACTGGCTGCTTTTGGAACTGATTATCAGAGAGATTCATTTTGTTTACTGATCAGTAACTGAAAATACTTCTGGCAATGCTCAGATATGGACAGAAAACTACAGCTTTTTTCAGTAAGAAAAGCAAGTCTGCATTATACAGTTTACATCTATATGGTCCAAATGACTTTTCTAGGCCTAAGGACCTGCACATTCTTTGCCAGTAATGGGGGAAATTTGCCCACCCACTCACTATCTTCATCTTCCAGAGAAAAAAAAAAAACAATAAAAAGGTAGATTTGACATAAAAGTCTACAGGTTTAATCATGTATATATGTGGAGTGTTGTCTCTGCAGTTCCAAAAAGCAGAGAAAGATAGTGCAGTGTGACACACACATTATGAGGGACAAAAGTAGGCTGAGGAGACATGTATGGAGGATACCTGGTTCCTCCTTCTTGTTTTAATGAGCTCCTGTTTCCCTCCAGCTCTACTTGCACTGCATTACTGTGGCAACTATAAGAAACTCTCCCAAATTGTCAGTGGGAATGTTTGAGCAGCAGGAAGCACCAGTGTCGCCTCCATGAGTTTTAAGAAATCATCATGGACTGCTGCCAGAGAGATCAGACACCTACGCTAGTGCCCAATTAATCCTGCAGCCAAAGAGGCCTTCACTGTCAGGAGATGCCATACAGTTCCTCAGCCACCTTCTCTTGCCAATTCACGGTACTATGACAAAAGACTTGGTTATTTTGTGTTATTTTCTGTTTGGGACTTTTGGCAAAGCTACCACAGAGTAGTATTCATCCCAGAAATGAACTTTCTGCTTTTTTGCAGAAAGTTGCTGTGGCAACATACAAAGCTCCTCAGTATGCGGCCAACTGGACTACTAAAGGTCTTTAGACCAAAGGATTACTCATTCTGAAAGACAGAGTAAAGAAACACTGCTGTTCCCTTTAACCAAACTAAAGCATAATTCCTAAGATCTCTGACAACTGTGTGATGGTCCATCCTACAGAAAGTAGTTGCATCCTCATCAAATATTAAGAGAAAAAAACAGCTGCAACAAGCAGGCGAAATCTTCTCTATCAAACAACTTCTCTATTAAAACCATTTGGGAGATGCTATAAATCCAAAATCCTCAAATAAAAAAGACAATTATGAAATGTTACAAAATAAAGCATGGTTTCATCTATTATGACATGCTTAATACAAAAAATCAACTTTATTATTTATGTACTAGCTACAGTTCATCTTTTTAAAATACATATCCTGAGCAGAATTAGATTATTTTAGCTGTTGTATTTGATAACCAGCAAATCTCCCTTCCTGCTACGTACCTTAATGCCAAAGCTAAAACAAATTCTATTACTTTTTGATTTCTTTATACCTGTTTAGCAAATAGTTAAACCATAGCTATGCTATCTTAAGTGCCAAATGGCTCTTTGACATGAAGTACCAAACTCTGGCACAAAGTGCCAAAATTAGATTTACTTAATTTCTCTTTACTGAAATGGTCAAATACAGGTCTGAGTTTCTTAGTGCTTAACCTTAATATTCGAATGCACCCAAATCTTCCTCTTGCACTGCCTTGAAGAACTCAACAGGGGACAGGCACTAGCATCAATGGTCCTAACCAGATGAGCACGTAAGATGAAAAGAAGACACATGCAGAATTGCACTTGTATGGTAATAGAGCCATTACCCAACAACATCCACTGATTTCCTGCAGGGTTTATAATAGATCTGGCTATTTACCTTCTGCCTTTAGTGACCGCCTCATAGAAAACAGCATTAGCTTGCTCTGCTGTGCTTCATGAATCACACCGAGGTGGCTGTAATTGCATGTCTGCTGGCAGGAAACTAAATAGCAACAACGAATGGAGACAATAACATGGGAAGGGAGCATATCACTGACTGTGTGTACGAGTGAATGCATAAATCTGGTTGAAGTTCACAAAATTTCCTGCATTTCATTCTTGCTGAAAGGTACAAGCACAGAGATAGAAAGCCATGCTCATGACACTTAGGATGCACAAACAAACAAGTGCTGCTCTGAGCTCCTCAGGGAAAGGTGGGTGGGTGACAGTACACACCTGAAGGAGGGGATACTGTAAAACATTTTGGGAAGGGCTGGCTTTTGTCTAACAGACTTGAAAAGATCCTTTCTGTACTATAGTAAGAAAATTTCTAAAGCACTTTTCACTGACATATTTAGCATTTGACTTGAAAGAGCAGAAGGAATCCAAACTACCACTATTTCCACTATTAAAGCATGGTAAGGCCAATATGTTACTTTGGAAAGCAGAAAGCAAACTGTTACTTGAATATTATCAAAATACTTACTGCCTGGTCCTGGGAGAACATGGCTATTTTCATTCCATTTCCATTTGTTTGAAGTGTCAACTTCAAACAAAAAAATACAAAGATATCTAATTCTGTGTTAAAAACACTAAGGAGCTTTCTTTCACACTGCACAAATTGCATGGGACACAATACAGTTGTGTTACTCTCATTTAACCCTAACAATTCTTTACTCCTTGAATCCACAAGTAGTTTCTTAAGAACAAAAAAGATGTACCAAAGAGTCAAAGTACTCCCAATTAAAGTAAAAGCAAAACTAATAATAAAACTCAAATAACGCAGAGCGGTAAGCAGATTTCTAGTGAGTTTTGCAAAGAGTTCCAAATAATTATTTCTAGGCTAAAGCTTACCAGACTAAAACCTTCAAGCAGTACAACTGACATTGAAGGGAATATGTGATGCTTCTTATAGTGTTACACAGCTTTGATTAACTGAAACATGCTCATGCTAGAATTTAATGAGTTAAAAGCTCCGCCTTATGTAGTGAAAATAGTACATGCTGTATTATCATCTTTTTTCTTTTCTGATAGAGCTCCCGTGAGGAGTACAGAGGCTCCTAAACTTTGAAGAAGCATGAAACAGTCTCAGTGTATTCTCATTCAGGCTGTCATGAGATGTAAGGCACTGGCTGTTAATATTTCAGATTGCTCTTTGGTTATGCTAAATGACATTCTTTCAATTTTCAAGGCAAATACAATAAATGTCCCCATCAAAGAAAGTAACAATGAATATGCCAGAGAAATCAGGAATTTAAATGAAGGAGGACTGTTCAATAAGCTCCTGCTGTTTACTTTTAGTGAAAATGTAATAATGAAACTTAAAAATATTCAAAAGCACATGCACTGTATCTCAAGAAAGGAGAGAGGAGAAAAAGGAAAAAGACTGAAACTGTGTATACATCCTGTGAAGGTATGTATATAAATACCTACCTATGTATATAAATATATTTATATAGGCATGTAAATGCATGGATACATACATAAGTATGTGACAATACATGTAAGTATACACACAGACATACACGGACATCCTCTTCTTCCCTTTAGGAAACAGTAGATATGTGCATTAGTCAAAGCAAGAAAGTACTGAGACAGCTCAAAGATGGAATGAGATTAGACGACTTCCTCTCATCAGTTCTGTTGTCTAATCTCATAGCATCTTTGGGTTATCTTTTGTCCAATCAAAGCTCCACTTCTGTATCCTGAAAGCATAAGTATCTTAAGAACTGGCTACATCTGCTGCACATGGTGGGATTATACACAGAATAGTTCTATTTTTGGTGTTTAAAAAAAAAAAAAAAGACATGCCCAGGCTATCACATCCACCACACAGTGTGAAAAACCACCCACGAAACAGAATCTAGTTACCTAAATAAATCAGCAGGCACTTCTTAAATGACTCACCACTTATATGTATTAGTTTGTGGGCAGAATTATGCAAAATGGGCAAAACGAAGACCACTACCTAGATGCAAGGATTAAAAACCATGCAATACACAAAATGTAAGAAGATGAAGAAGAGGAGGCACTACTCATTTAGATTGTAATTGAAAAAGTAACCAAATTCTATCCTCTTTTGAACTCTGAAATAAATGTTACCTATTTGTCCCTCCATCCTGTTCTACAAAAGGGAAGGAACTGGTTCTGCTTTCTAAAGTGACACAGACCAAACGCAGAACAGCAAAGACAGATAATTTACCTTTCACAAATCCAAGAAAACGCCAGCTACATCTAACCAAATGGAGAAAGTGTTCGAAGTTATAATATTTTAATCACACATCTGTATAAGCTTCAAAAGGCAAAATTACACTGAAATACAAAGGGTTAATTCTGAAGTACAGGAAGTGCCAGAACATTTATTCACATCTCTATTTCCACCACCATGGAGTGCTGGTTCCTGCACTGAAGCCTTCAGACACCAAGCTTATCTACTGATGGCAACACGTCAGCTGCCCAAGTCCAACACCGAACACCCACTGTTCCTTTTAACAGCTTAAGACGACATAAAATAGGGCTTCCCATCACTCACACAGTGGTACAGCAAGTTATATGCTCTCACAGCAAGCAGTCAGGAATCAAACATTTTAAAACACAGCAAAGGAAGAGCCACCCAACAACCATGTAGTGGTTAAAAAACTTCACTGAAATCTTCTGACATCCCACAGCCAGTGGCATCATAACACTTGAGATCTTAAAAGATACATCTTTTTTTGTTTGATCCTTCTCTAGCTAACTTGCTTACTATTTTTCTTTCTGCAGCAACAGCAATGAACACCAGGGAGCTTCACAGATTCACTGCAGCCTACAGAACTTCCAATTCTCTCCCTGCTATACTTCTTTCCATCTATTTCTCCTTTCCTGGCATAACTCCCATCTTTTCCCCTCCCTTCTCCTCTATTTTATGTTTCACTTTGATGTTCTTTCCATATTTCTGGATTACAGATTTAACAGGATATAACAGAACTAACACCCAACTCTGCAAATTTTAAAATCAGCAAACACGAACTATAGCAAAGAAGCTGCAAAAAGCACAAATATCTTCAGAGGAGTACACAAGGCATGCCTTAGTAAATTCTAAATTACCTATACCTTGCTAGACAAAAAAAAAAAAAAAATAGAATTAGCGTTTCAAAGCTTTCCAGTTTGCTGGAAATATCCTGCTGTCAATAAAACCCTGCACGTGCTGGCTCTTCAAGGAGTTAAAAAGCAGAAAGGTTGTTACATCAATCTACATATTTCCATCCAAACCAACTGAGAGCAGACTTGAAATTGTTGGGGTTTTTCTTAATCAAGCACAGATGAACAAAGTAGGCTGCATGCATTATATTAGGAAATTTTTCCATATTCACTAGATAATTAGTAACTATAAATCTGATTGAAGTCTAGTTTTCAAGCTGAAAAATGACAAGAGGATTTCAAAACATTTGGGGAAGAGGGGGAAGAAAGAAGTCAACAGCGGTAATTGTCACTGAATACGTGCACTATGATTTGACATACATTTTTTCACGACACACTGAAAATTATGATTAAAATCAGAGATCTGGCACAATGCAGACAATAAGAGAAAACTGCCATCAAAGTGTTACATAAAGGAGGTTTTTCCCCAATTCACAAGATAATTACTGCATATTTTAGGTACATGTTGAGAGGACTAACCGAACATTATAGAGGACGCTGAGACATCTGCACTTCATAAATTCAACCTTCAACACAAAGGTCCGAATTCAATGACATATCCACTAACCTTGGGGAGAACGGTTTGGATTTATCAAGATAGCTCTCATTCACCAAGCCAACCTGTGCAACAGAGAACTGATAGTCTCCAGGGAAACCAAAATCCTCTTGGCAGGTCACGGCTATATGTATTTTATACATAGCACTTCACTGCATATATACAAAGAAGTATAGATAGCTTCAAAATGCTTGAAGGCTTTTTTCAAAAGTAACCTGGCGATTTCAGTTCCTTTTCACATTAAATCTCCAGTGTTTCACATGCATTTTCCCCTTCTGTTGTAACAGCTATTTTCAGTCTATCCTGTAAAACCGTATTCAGGATGATGCTGTGTGCCAAGTTTGTTTGATTTTTTTAAAAGCTTGAAATGGATTTTTTCCAATCCTGTGACTAAAGACCATATATTAACCTGTTTCAGATGCTCTCAATTCTTGCTTGCATCAACTAATAACATTCTTTTGCTTCAAAAGCAACAGCACATACTAAGCACTTAATACTTTAAATTAGCATAAGTAAAGTATAGTAGTGACTTTGATCTTTTTATCTTTTTCTTGGCTTAGAATATTTGATTTTTTTTAGATAAAGAGATGACATTTCCTATTTATGTACATTTTTGTTTGGAACAGAACATCAAGTTTAACTTTTCAGGGCTCCTTTGGTGCTTTTTTAAATCAAATCTCTTTGTTTTGGTAATCTTGTAGTTTTTCCACAGAAGTCAGTTAAATTGTTTTCAGCTTTCCTGGCAAAACTAAATCAATGTCACAGCAGCCAAAGCGTGCTGCATGCATTGTTTAACTAAGAAAGCTGTGTTACTTGAAGGTATATTCTCAACTAAATTTTTGCCTCAGATTTGGTTATGTTGGGTAAGAAACTGCAACATGACAAGATTCAATACAAACAGGAGATAGGTGAGACAGAGAAACTAAATGTAAAGAAAAAGAAGATGTCAAGTCTTTTTTAAATACCATCCCTTAATGATGTTAAGACAAACACTACTGTGGGCACCTATACTCAGAAAACACAGAAACACTCAGAAAAGAGGTGTTAGACAATATATAGAAACAAAACGGACCCCCTCTAACCCCATCCTGACACACCTAACCCACAGAGCTTCCCAGGAAAACCCTCAGGTTTTTTAAAAATGAATAAAAAGTAATTTAGGTCAGTCTTCCTTTCCAATTATTACGCATGTCCGGGAACTGCAATGCAAAACATTCTCCAGAAAATATTTACCATTCCTCTCAGCATTCCATCCCCACACTCCTATTTTTTTTTTTTAGCTCTACTGATGTTGGGAATATTCTCCCATCAGTACAAATTTTAACACTTCTGTTAGGAACAAAATGTGAACTTCATGTTAAGAGTCTGCTTCTGCAGCTGAGCAGGATTTAAATTTTACTGTGTATCTCATATCACTGTCACAGCAGCTGCTCTCAAGACCAGCATGTAGCTGCACGTGGACACCTTGGCCTCTGAGCAGCACCAAAGGGACCAATCCCATAGGATCTTAAGCTGTCCAGGTACCTGCAGGAGAACAGGTCTCAAGAGGAAGATCCTATGATCCAATCCTCGCTGTTTACAAATGTCACAGGAAATGCTCTCTGCTAAAGCACACTTTATGTGCAAAGATTTGTGCGTGAATGTACAGAAGGATGGCAGTAATTCACACAAAGCAACCTCCCCATGAGTTCCTGATTAACTTGGCATGGGGAAGAGGCACATGTTACCTCATCTATGATCCTCAGAAAAACCACACAAACTAATTCCAGAAGATATAAAGCTAAAAAAAAAGTGGATTGGTTATTTTTCATTGTGTTAGGCAATCATGTCCTTCAGAAACGAGATACAAGAGCGTTACACCTATACCAAAGACAACGTGTTTTAGAGTCCGTGCATAGACCAGCTCCACTAGTACACACAGCTGATTATACATTAAATGAAAATCAGTTCAGAAAATAACACTTTTTGTTGAAACAAGTTTTTGCTCCCTGTATCAGTGCTATTATACAAATTCCTACACAAGCAATTCCCCACGAGAAGCACAACGAATGAAAAGTGATTCCCACTGATGAGTCCTTTGTTCTCCAACTCCTCTACTGCTGTAGCTCAAATACACCTTCTTTGCTAAGCATTCTGCCCATCCCACAGATTCTCTAAGTTGGAGAGAAGGCAGCACTGCTGTGGCTTTGAAACCACAAGCACTGGATCCCTGGCAAGCGAGCTGTTGCTGAATTGAATGGATGGGGCTAAGTGCTCCTCACCTTTTCCTGCCTAATGAAGGTTTCTGTCCTGTACGCAGCTGGGAGCAACAGAATTGTCTTTTAAAAGTCCTAGGAAGCTGGTTTTAAACTGACCTAGGAAAAACGTTCAGAAACAAAGCAGAAAAACCAACCACACTACCACATCCAAACCCTTTGAATTAGAAACAACAATAATAATAAAATCCTTCAAAAGTAAGGACCTGAAAGCAAAATCTTGCAGAAAGCACTATGGGACGCGGCCTAGAATCAACAGCATATTTAGAAGTGATAAGGCTTTCACACAGTAATGCAAACGGCTTGCAAGCAATAGCTCACCACTGGCACCTAAACGAAGCATGTCACTGCCAAACACACCACATCACTTCAACTTGGCAAGAAGGCTTGAGAGAAAGCCAAAGAGTAGTGGAAAAGGCTGTTAAAAGTTAACAAAGCACTTCCCAAAAGTACTATTTTGTTTTTTTAAGCAAGTCTGCTAGAGCATGGGTGATGGATTTACTACAGGAAAGAGTTTTTCTTGGCAAATAAAGCCTTGCTCTTTTTGCTTAGAGCAAATTTTCCTGTCACTCTCAAGAATCTGAACTCCTACTCTCTTGTTTCAGAAAAATGTGGCCTGTTCCTGTTTTATGTGAAGAATTCCCACACAGTGATACTGATAGCATGTGGATCTATTGTTTAATATGGGTCATGGGAAAATGGACACAAAATCAACCATCACTGGAATGGAACAACTAAAGTAGGATTATAATAATTTATTTTTTATTTTGCAATAAGATAATTGTTGCAATTCTTTTGAAAAATATTACAGAATTTCCCCCAGTGCTTATGAGAAAGCGTTGCTTTATCTTTATTTCAGTAAAAGCACATTTAAAGCACTTGCTGTAGAGACACCATAACTTCAAAGCCACCAAAGAATGAGTTAATGAAGTTATTACAGCCTAACCCCAAAGTTGTAAGTGCACGCAATAGTGATGTAACAGATGCCCTATCCAACACAGACAGGATTCTTTGACGGTAGAAAGATGGCAATTAGAAGGCATTATGAAGACCATCTAGAGATCTAAACCTTCCTTTGCACCCTGGACAGGTTCCCTTTCAGGTGGTCAGTGACGCCAAAAGAAATAGTCTCACAAATCTGACTGATACAATAATAAATACAGAAGTAAACAAACAACAGTTCCTGATAATAAGAAATACAGTAAGAAATATAAAATATATTCCAAGAGTGGCATGGTAGTGAATGAAAATCCATATTTATTCGCCAACACAGAACACCAGAACTTCTCACTATTGTTCTTGCTTGCCACTGCTAGCACAGACAGCACCTCAGGAACATTCCTGTGACTGTGCAAAGCACATTGTCTCTGTGCAATGGCTATTATTGTTTTCTCACTGTTCCTAACCCAAGGAGAAGTAATAAGTGGCCTCAAGGGGGTCTAACTTCTAATTGTGTGCCAGCCAGTACGCAAGGTGCTTTTGCCTCCATGCATTACAAGGTATATTCTGCAAAACAGAGAATCAGTCACTTCTAGAACCTGTCAGGTCAAGAAGAGCCAGACCTGTTACTTTCTTAATAACAAAACGCCACTGGTAAAATAGTCTCCTCACGCAGATAGGATCCTTAAATAATGACTGATTTTAAAAAAATGCAAAGAGGTGGTCTGAGTTTCCAACAGTAGTTTTGGAAGGGTTCCATGAAAATATCTGCTGATGAGCACACCAATCTTTCCCCAGAATTTACCGTAACAAAAAAAAACAAACAAACAACAAAGCCCACAAAAAGTGCAAAAATGCAGCTTGACAACAAAGTCTCAGAATTATAAAGTATTTTATTCTTTCTCTTTATTCAAGAGTGAACACATGGTGAAGAACAATGAAAATAATCCCACAGAATATGTACAATTTTATCTATTTGATCATTTGAAAGGCTTCATCAAGGCATTCAACCCAGCTGGGAGAATTGGGTAGAAGAAGGACTGCAGAGAAAGGCAGATGCTCCATCGGAGCTGAGCGTTCCTCAGTAAATAAACATCATAAAAAAACAAAAACAAAACAAAAAAAAACCCACAATTCTGACACAGTTCCAAACTCTACGAGACAATAACGTAACAAAAGAACATTTATTCTGTCACTCTTTTCGTTCTTTTGTTCTGTGATTTCAGATAAAAGTAGATGCTTTGTTTTTTCTTCCTTTGGCTTACTAATAATCTGTGCAATAATTGCTAGCGAATTAACCCGTGCAATTTAGCACTATTTGTCAATTCTTCTATCAGTTATAATTAAGAAGTTCAGGAAAAAAAATGTTCAAATAAAAGAACACCAATAAAGGGCTTAGCAACCAAGGAACTATAGCAGAAGACTGATGTTTATTTATATTTCCCCAGTAACCATGTCTTGGCTTATCTCTAACTTTATCAAAATTCCATCTATTCATTTGTAAACCTCATATCACATTCTCTTTTAGATTTAAGGCCTTTTATCAATTCATTTGGAAACATATGGCATCTTTAGGACTTCTCACATCCTTGATGTCTTTAATATTTTATGTACCATGTAGCATGCGGAAGCTTCTGTATTCTCAGAAAGAGATGAACTCTTTCAACTGATGACTGAGACAGGTAATATTACTTAGATAGGTAATATTTTTGCAGTTCTTAACTCATCTGATGACTGTCAAGCCTGTCTTTAGAGCATTGATCAAGAGCCACAGCTCACAGCAAAGGCTTAATGAGATTCTCCTCTTCTTGAAAAGGACTGTTTTTCAGCAAGTCTGCAGCTAATCAGTGCAAGTCTCAAGTTGAGAGCATGATTACTGGGGGGGAAGGGGCAGGGAGAAAGAAAGGAAAGAAGCTGAGAGTCCTTTACAATTTTAACTATACAATGCTCCGTTTATATGAATAATCAGGTTTTGCAAACAAACAAACAAGCGAAAAAAAAAAAAAAACAGAAAGAAAGAAAAAGAAAACAATTGGCTAGGAAGCCTTAAACTTGCAGGTTTTGTACAAGATCTTATTACAATGCCATTTACCACTAAGAGCCATATCAGTTAGATATATTGACCGAGTAAGCAGTGGACTCAGCTGAAAACTCCTGCATGCCACCCTGCATCTGGGAAACCCCAATACATTGCTGCTGACCTTAAGTTTATCACAGTACAGAGTGTCACAAGTATCAAGTCATTTGCAAAAGCATGACTGTAGACATAAGCCAAGAGTTTACTGGGCATACATTTTTGTTACAGGAAGTTGCAATTTTATGCAGTAATTACAATACCTGGACTCTTCTCAAGTGTAGGATATCCCCATTTTGTATGACAGCAGTAAGACAAAACGAAATCACTAAGACTTGTGTTAATGGTCATGCTACAAGGCAAAAAAACGTAACACATGCTAGGGTTTTGCTATACCTCAACTACTACCAGAGGAGCTTGTTCGAGAACTAAAAACAAGACTAGCACAGTGCTCAGTAAATGCCAGTACATTCGTGTCCTCCGCACAAACCATGGAAAATTTTCCAGACTGCCTCATAACTTAAACAGAAAAATGCAGAGGAGTTGGACTCAATGATCTCTTGAGGTCCCTTCCAAACCCTGCAATTCTGTGATTCTATGAGTGCAATCTGGAGGCTGAATCAATCTTTATCAGCTTTGTAATGTTGAGAGTGTAAGAGCAATTTCTGAACAGGATTTCACCGAGATATTACATTGGACAGATCTGAAATTGCTGCAGACTGACCATGAACTGGTAAACAGGGGCTGCATGTACCTGGAACTCACTCAACATTAAACTGATGTTTACTAATGGAACTAATGTTAACTAATGTTAACTAATGGAAAAAGGTGCGTTATGGCAGGCCCAGATGAGATGTTTACTTGGCAGTACATTTGCATATTATACAGACAGAATACTTATTAGGCTACATAATACACATACATGTAGGCACTGAAAAGCAAAAGAGAAATGATGGCCTTATGCAGATAATAATTACCATGAATATTTTCTCTATAGGAAGTCAAGGTAAAGTAAATGCAGGTCAGGCATTCACACAAAATCCATGGAAATGCCTAAGAAGACTAGCTTCTAGTACAATTAACACTTGAAACGCAATTATTCAAGTCTGCAAGCTACATTATTTTGCTGAGTGCAATATTCATAACCTTAATTTAAACTGTAGTCACAATTATGCTTGTTGCTAAAGCAACAATTCTACCTATTTACAGAACTCGACAAAGAAGATGAGAAATTCTGCCACCTCCATGCACAACTGAGGCAACAGATTCAAACCATTAAATGTTTTCAGGTTATCCTACAGACAGAATACAATTTGAATGCTGAACTTCCCTAAAATTGATGCCGCCTGAAGGCTTTAAAGTAACCTTTCACTGTTCAGTAATAAAACAAGTCTAATGCACTCACAAGTTGTTTTTCATTACATTTTCAGATTTAAAAACAAAAGAAGTTATTGTGAAAGATCCAAAAGGGGTCTGAACCCAGAAACACAGGTTGCCTTCTTCAGTACAAGACTGTGCGCATGCATACAATTCTGTGGATCTTATTCATGCAGGATCAACAGCAAGATGACAGCCACGCTCTGGGTTTCACTTGTATTAACTCAACATGAAGGCATACCTCCAGCAACAGAAGACTCTCAAAAGTGAAAACCCATGCAACATCACGTCTTCTCTTGTTACTCAACAAATCAAATGATATCTGTCCCTCCATTTTTACCATCACCCATCACCCTCAAGGTTTTGCAGTTCATCTGTTCAACTTCACCTGTCTTTTAATATTCTTTTCCTATTTTATCTGCTCTACTTCCACTTGATGCCCTTCTCCCCCTCCCCCTTTCTGAACACCTTGGCACCTTTTTCACCACCCTCCATTTTACAACACAACCTTTCCTCCTGCTGTCCTTTCTTCAGAATGACACCTGTCACTCAGAGAATCCAGCACAGTCCCACACAGGGCATTAAGGAAACAATGCTACTTGTCAGCCTCTACCAAGGGAAAGCCAAAGCTTCTTGGGCATGAGCTAATTCAGTGACATTATCTGGAGTTGCCAACGTGATGAATGCCTTTAGGCACACAAGGACTAACTGTCATGTAAAGTCCTCTTAAGCTTCCTGATAGAGATTGATGCTGCTGTGAGGCCCATATTCATGAAAGGATGTTGGGTACTGACTTGTTTTTACTCCCCATTTCAGCACACAGATATGATGCACAGTGTAATCTCATCATGCCTAGATTGGGCTCTGCTGATGGGTTTTCACTTCAACTAATCTTCTGAACATGCCAGCCCACTTAAGAAAGTTTTTCTTGTAGGCTGTGGCAACACCTCATCATCCTTCCTCTTGTCTTTGTCCAGAAGCCCACTTTCCCTCCTTTGATTATTAATTATAATATAATTATAGTATTTATTAATTATAATATTAATTAAAACTTTTGAGCCTTACTGGCCTTCTCCAACACTACTGTCAGCTGGTGAAGGTGTTGCTCAAACTCTTTGGCTGATATATTCTTATAGCTGCAGGTGTACCTTCTACTCACCTCTTTCAGTGGAGGAGCCTGAGACTACAGTCCTCCCAAACTCCTGCATGTTCTATGGTGCAGCAGAAGGAAAACTATGGCAGGGAGCCTGAGCTAATGATGTAAAAGACCATCACAAGGCTGATACAGGTTTTGGTTGCTGTATTTTCCTGAGAAAGAGGACAGACGCAGTTTCTAGGATTGAAGGATTCTGCCTATAAAGATGTTCTGGAGCAGGTACATGAGATAACATGAGCTGAGTGCAGGCAGTCTGCCAGTCAGCTGACCGGGCACGGCCCTGCTCTGAACAGCCAGAAGTCTAAGAGGACTGGCAGCCTGCAAAGGGTAGCAGGGAAGGAACAGACTCTTCCCAAGGAGGGAGACATGCTACCAAGAATAGTGGAGCACTGCTCTCTTATTCTGCAGGACTTGATCTGTTTGCACTGCTTCCCACACCCTTAACTGTATCTCCTCTCCAAGACAGGGAAATAGGACAGATTTTTTCACTCTTCCCTTCATCTGTTCTTGTCATTTCTCAGAAGAGCAAGGCAAAAGCATATGCAACCTCACTCATTCTTTCTCCTGTATAGTGTACTGCAGCTACTTTTCAGCTATGCTTTTCCCTAACTCATTCCCAATCACTAAACTGTGAGGTTTCCTGAGGGCCACTGAGATAGCAGTCAAAGGCATCAGTAAACAGTGAGTCAGCCTCCTCTAGACACTCAGCTCTGCTGTGCATCCATGCAAAGAGAGAATCTGCAGGATGGCATGGAAAGCTTGATCTTGACTTTACCCACTACAGATGTGCCTTTCCCCCCTCCCCCCAAACTGGTTAGCCACAGATCAATAGGTACTACAGTCATGAGACTACATACAGTGACAGCTTTTGATACCTTTCAGCAGGTTTGGACTCTAAAAGTTCCATCCAACGATGGCAAAGTCACAGCAGCAGCTTTGAACAACAGCAAGTTCAACCCAGTAAACCAGCCTCAGCACAGAGAACCAACAACTAGCCTTATCAGTGCAAACTTGTGTCCCATACCCACGCCTTCCAGTGGATCAAGGGCAAAGCACATGCAACAATGAAAAACTCAAGAAAGTAAAGAACAACCCATATCCTCCTTCTGAGACAACAGACGTGAAGGACAGTGTCAGCTCATCTGGTGCATGCTGCCAAAGCTGCAGGAGGAAGCCTGCTGTTTCATTATCAACTCCATCTTTGGCCAGTGGGAAAAAATGTCTAGTAGCACGCATGAAAAAGCAGATACAGAAATGAATCCAGACCAGAAGTAACAAAATTAAACTGGCTTCTGCATGTGAAATCTCTTTACAAGCATCACTGGCAGAGACAATGACAAAGGTGTTGCCATTTGCATGAAGAAGAACATGGAGACAAAATGGCACCTGTCTCAGAAGAAGGACTTGCAGACATTTGTCAGATACCTTCCCTTGCTCTAAGACACATGTAGTGGGATGTTCCACTTACAGGAGCAAACCATCTCTTGTCCAAAGAAAAATCCTCATAATGCCATTAAGCATTTTAAGAAGCAACTGTCCCAGTCTGGCAGTAAACTCCTTTTGCACCACAGTACTAGATTAAGATATACACAATTGGATACTGACCAGTGCTGAGCCATGCAGATGCACCAAGAAACAGCCCATGTGAAATAGCTGAATGTCCACAGTCTCCGTGACAATAGAGATTCTTTACTCTTCAGATAGGAAGATTAGAAAAATGAATGCAAACAGAAACAATCCCTCACAATCAAAGTAGATCTGCTCAGCATTTTCTTTTCAGTACAATTAAGAAAGGTAAAGAATAGCTGACACCAGCAATTCTTGTTTTCTCTCAAAGAGGTATCCTTCACTCAGGATAAACTATTCCAAATCTTTCATCTGCATGAGATTTTAGAAAAACAGCAACACTTATTTACGAAGTAAATCACAAAGAACTCCATTAAAATTAAAATATCACGCAGATTTTGTATATCATGTTATATCTTGCTGACGTCAAGGAATCTGCAGTAACCAAGTCATACAAAGACTAAACAAGTTACTACAGAGATCATGCCTAATCATTTCTCTCCCATAATAAAGCCATGAGACATTTACTATTTAAAGTTATAAGTCATTATGTGATCTCCTGTTCCAGTTAAACACAGGGGAAGTTTTGTTTCTGGGAAAAAAAGGATTAGACCTGACTTAAAGCATTTCATCACTTGACCAGAAACGCCTGTCTACCATCCTTGAAGACTGCCAAATCTGGCTCCTTGGCTCTTGAGCAGCATCAAGAGATGAAAAACACATGAAGACTGGAAAAATGTGCAAAGCCAGAGGCAAAAGAAAAGACAAGGCCACTCAGAACAATCATGTGCAATTCCTTAGTTGCTGCTAGGATGGAAAAGCTTTTTGGAAGTTCAGAGCTCTTTTTAAATAGATCTGCAACTATTTTTCCATTATGTGAGTAAATTACAATTAACATTCATTTACGTATGATGTATGGAATGTATCTATTGTAAGAATTCAGTAATTACATCCAGCTAGTAGAGTAGATAAAATCAACAACTGCACTATAAGAATGGAGTACTGTAGCTACCCATTTTTACATCTAAGAATGAATGCAGACTAGGAAAGTTAAAACAAACATGCACCCGTATTTTTTCCACAGTGGAACACACATTAATAGAAAACATCTTGCAGATATTCCTTCCCTCCCTCATCCATTTTGCATTTGCCCACACCAACTGCCCAGCTGGATGTACAGAATCCAAGTGGAGAAAATGACCATTCGAAAGCTTGGTGGAGTGGTAAGGTGATGGGATGAGATTCTATAGAAGCATCTAAAGTAAATCTTTTTTTTTCTAACCACAATCTGAAAATACTGGTCCAAAATACACAATATGCACATTCTTCAACATATCTGAGATTTCTAATCCAATTACCATATTGTATCTAAGTTCCCAGCTAGCCTATTTTAATACAAAATAGCAGTACCACAGTTCAGCTGAGACTTCAAAAGACAAAGCCATACCTGCAACACATTTTTCTATTCAAAACTATACGAAAGGTACAGATTTTTTGCAGGTATGTAGCTACTGAAGATAGGGGCTAGGAAAATTAATTCATAAGCAAAAAGTCACTGACATAATTTATCTGGACTTCAGTAAGGCCTTTGACATGGTCTTCCATACCTTCCTTCGCTCCAGATTGGAAAGGTACAGATTTGACAAGTAGACTGTTCAATGGATGAGGAACTGGTTACAAGACTACCTGACACCCAGAGAGTGATGGTCAAAGGCTCAGCATCCAAATGGATATGAGTGACAAGTGGTGTACCTCAGAGGTCAGTACTGGGACTGGCGCCCTTTAACATCTTCATCAACTACATCAACAATGAAGTTGAGTGGCCAGCAAGGCGAGAAAGGTGATCCTGCCCCTCTGCTTTCCACCGGTAAGGCCTCACCTGGAGTACTGTGTCTAGATATGGAGTCCACAGCACAGGAGAGACATGGACCTGTTTGATTGTCTCCAGAGGAGGACCACAGAAATGATGCAAGGGATGGAACACATCCCCTTCAAGGACAGGCTGAGAGAGCTGGGGCTGTTCAGTCTGGAGAAGAGAAGTCTCTGGGGAGACACAGGATCAGCCTTTCAGATTCTAAAGAGGGGCTAAAAGAAGGGGACAGTCTTCAGCAGAGTCTCTTGTGATAGGACAAGAGGAAATGTTTTCAAACTAAAGGAGGGGAGATTTAGACTGGATATAAGGAAGACAATTTTTGCAATGAGGGTGGTGTTGCACTGTAATAGGTTGCCCAGAGTGGTGGTGAATGTCCTGTCCCTGGAAACATTCAACATCAGACTGGATGGGACTCTAAGCACCCAATCTGGCTGTTTATGTCCCTGTTCACTGCAGGGAGGTTGGACTAACTCAAATATTTCTGTGATTCCATAATATTGACCAGCTTCTTGCTCTAGATTCCATGAGATGGCTGGTTTTAAGGCCACGTTCCAGCAGCTAGAGAGCTGGATTGAACATTATCTAATTCTGTCACAGTCATCAAATAGGGACATGGTTTAGTGAGCATGGTTCTAACAGGTTGATAGTTGGACTAGATGATCTTAGTGGTCTTTTCCAACGTTAATGATTCTATATAGATTCTGTGTTCTACATGCCTTTTGATAAAGCTCTTCCTACTTTGTGTTGTGGGGCAGAAGAGAATTAAGTACAGTCATAAAGCAAAACCTAATAAGACAGCATGTTTATATCCGTATGTATTACCCATCCTGATAAATGTGTACACAATACAAATAGATGCATATGTTTTACATACACATAAGCATATCTGTATCTGTACATCAGTAACACTGCATACAGTCTACCATACAGTTCAAAGTTCAATATAAATTATTTAAAGCAAACCTTTATTTAGAAACTGGAATGTATCTTACATATTTTACTTAAGGTATGGATCTTCAGTTAAAAGCAAACAATAGTAAAGAAGTTCAAGTTATTTCTAACAATTCTGTAAGCAATTCCATTTATGGTGTAATTTATTACATTTATTAAACTCCTAACGTATGGAATGTTCCCTTTATGTCAAACTACAAGTTTCCCAAGACATACCAGTAAGTTTTATAAACTGCTACCAGCACAAGCATTTCATTTTGCTGCAACTTACAGTGGCAAGTCCTGAAAGGTTACATACTACAGACTGCAATT
Source organism: Chrysolophus pictus (assembly GCA_037305975.1). Classification (NCBI taxonomy): domain Eukaryota; kingdom Metazoa; phylum Chordata; class Aves; order Galliformes; family Phasianidae; genus Chrysolophus; species Chrysolophus pictus. Next base: position 34,056,851 of record JAYKPI010000006.1, read on the forward strand.
CAGTTGGAAGAAAATACCTGCACACTTTAGAGAAGCCAAAAAAAATATTTTTTTCAAGTTTGCATTAATGGAGGGGACTGAAGACCAGACCAAGCAAACTCCTTGTGCTGATTCTTTTTATCATGTACATATTTTCAAATACGTGCAATCTAAGTTGAATGGAATCTGCACATGGACCAAGCTGAAATGAAAGGCAAGCACTAGCAGAATCTGAACTACACTGAAGTAGTTCATTGGCCTTTTTTACTCATCATCTTATTGCTCTTAACACGCAATTCGACTCTCAAACAATGTTTTCGTCTGTGGTACATGATCTATATGCAGTCTGGTTCAAGCTATCACATCATATTAAAAACCTAGCAACATTTTGCCTTGCTAATTTTATTTCATCACTCCTGAGGACAAAATGACGGTAACAAACCCGGGCAACTGGAAATACAAAACTGGAATGCTAATTTCATTTATGTTCCTTTGCTTACAAAATTGAAAACAGGAAATTAAATAAATTTGCCAATGGGGAAACAATTGCTTTTACTAGTCTTAAATCAAATCAAAACACCTGCAAACAGTGGGTCTTTCTTCAGAGATAGAGCTGCTTGCTCAAAGAAGGGTTTCAGGTTTTTTTTTTTTTCCTTTTTCTCCTGCTCTCAAATGAATGGTGAAGAGAAACAGAAAGCAGAAACAAGGCACAAATAGCTACTTAATTCAATATAGAAATTACCAATAGGAAGAGATGGTAAGCACTGATGTAAATAACAAACTTTATGTTCTATAACAGATGGAATTGCCTGCATACAAATGTAGGAAAACATACAAATTCTGTGGGTAAAATGCCTTCCCTATCCCCAACTTGCACTTTCCACTGTGTGACTCATTTTAAGATATAATTACATATTTCCCCTTAGTTTTTTTTAATTAATGTAACTATGCAAGCTACACACAACTAAAATGTAACCTTAAATTAAGAGTATGCCCATACTTGAATGCCTCTTTAACTTTTGGTTCTAATACAATTATGTTTTTTATGAATGTTCACTAACACATTATATGCACCTTTATTAGAGAAAAAAAAACCAAAACCAAAAACCAATCAAACAGAAGCCCAGCCATACCAATCGTAATAAGACCCTAACAATTTTTTTTTTAGTAGCAAAATTGTCCCTAAACATTACTATATAATATCCAAAAGCTTGCCAGAATGGGAAAGTTAGATACACTCTCAAATTCATATATATAAATACTATATATATATATATATATATATATGCACAAGTATATGCATACATACAAGAATATGTACACATATGTATCAATGCCTCAAATCATAACTTTCTAGCTTGACAATACAGCCCTTGGGCAACAACACTTAAGCAAAAAGAATAGGTCGGAAATGTTGAAATATAATAACCTTACTTTTTTTTCAATAATTGTCACTTTGATTTTTTTTTCCCCACTTGAGAAATAAATTATCAACAATAAGGATCAAAACCATATGCCCTTGTATTCACATTATGTCTTCAGAACTTCTCTGGGACATGTGAAGTACTGTTATTATTCATCCCATCAGTCAAAACATCTGGATTTTAGTGGTTTTATAGCACAAATGGCTTGTTCAGATTATAGCCTTTCCCCGTTTAAAAAAAAATTTATATCCCCATTTCATTCTCATTGCATAGCTTGTGCATGTTTCATGCCAACTTTCTTCAAAGTGAAGACTGTCATAACTCATCAGGCCAATGAATTACTATAGGAACCTAAAGCAAAGCAAATAAAATAAACAAAAATAAAATAAAAAAGATCCGATCAAGTCAGTTAAAACAAACAAACGAAAAACCTCTACAGTAATCTGAGGGGAAGGGAAGAGATAAATGCCTCAGATTCCTTGTTTCTCTCAGAAGGTCATCATAACTGAAAAGAGGTAGAAGAACTGAAACAAAAGACAAAGAAGAGGCAGAGGCCAGTTTCTGTACGATCTGTCAGTCCAAATGAATTTCTCTAAACTAGGTAGATTAGGTCAGAACAGGGCAGGAGCACAGATTATTTAAACATTCCCCTTTCAAATCACATAACAAATCAAGCAATCAGTGTTATCCCATTTGTTAGCTTTTGACCTCTGCACCATTTACCTCCTACTTCCAGTAAAACAGAAATGTATGGCACCTTGGAGATGTAAGGTATAAGATGATCACTACTCACTTCTTATTCTTTTACCAAAAAAAAAAAAGCAAAATAAACAAATTTTTATTGTTGTTTGTTTTAATTACAAGAGTGACACAATTTTCTGTATTTTTTTTCCCAATAAAAGTCTGTGATATACACACACAGATACTAATTTGTCACTTCTGGCTTTGTGGGAAAAGGTTTTACTGGAACATTAACCTAATGTTACCATCTTCTACCTCCATCAAATTCTTTGTTGTTATAAAATCCAATTATTGTTGCTTAGCGTTGTATCATCTGAACACAAGAGAGAAGGCATCCAGTTGAGCCACTCTAAAGCAAGATTTGGCCAGCAGGGAGCTTGAGAACATTCAACCTGCAGACAGAGCCAAGCAGGTTGTGAACAAAGCACACAGCCTCTGGGAGGGCTTGCCTGCAGCAGTGACATGCCACCACCAGGGCAGCAGGTCCTTCAGCACGACCCAGGGAACAGCAGAAAAGGGAATACCGGTTAGCACACACTGCAAAGCAAACATGAGAAAAGCAGCACACCCTCCTCACAGTTGTAAGATGCCCTCACAAAGCGCTCCTCGCTCCTCCAGCACTCGCTTGCACTGGGTGGAAACCCTACAAGAATCACACCTGATCAAACAAGTTGTCACATCTAAAGGTTTTATTCTGATGAACCATAAAAATTATCAATATTGTGGCACACGGTGGAGACTGATGAGTTCTTCATAGCCTGCTTTCTTTAAAAGCTTGGGAAATCTTTCTCTGGACACTCTACTTTTTAGTACATCAATCCCTTAACACTGGGAGATGTCAGACTTGCAGCCTTAATTCAGCATTTTGCATGCATGTATTATTTATACAGTACTTAAACAGGATATAAAACACTGTTTTCCACTGGACATCTGCTACAGCGTACAGCAAGGCTCAAGTCTGGAAGTGAATAAAAACATATAATGTATTATAAAGGAGCGTCCTTCCTCAAATTCCTTCAGCTGTGTGTCAGAAGGTAACACATAACCAAAGACAGCAAGTTTCTGGCTAGCAGCAGAGAAATGACCAGCAGAATGGTACTTTATCCCTGCTTTCAGCAGAGCGATGCTAACAAAATGAGTGTGTGACAGTACCAGCTGATTTATAGGTGCCATCTCTTCCTGGCTGTACACACCCCACACTTAAACCAATTCCAGAATTTGTCAGACCCTTCCACAGAACATTGATCTAAGAGAGGATAACCAAACACATCTGTATAGCCTTCTGCCAGATTCATAAATAAAGGAGTACACAGAGATTACAGAAGATGAGAGAGGAGCAGCATCTCCTCACTTATAAGAACAGAAAACTCACATCCACTTCACTGCCTACTGAACTGCAGTTAAAACAGACATAAAATTCTAGAAACGATCTCTGATTTTCTGGTTACTGGATTTGAGAATGCATGCAGTTCCAAACTGTGATCAGCATCCACACTTTTATGTCTGGAGTCCATGAGAGCTGTTTTTAGAATACGCAAAAACACACTGTGGACTTGAAAAACTTCAGCTGTGTATTAGCTTCCACGTGCAATGTGGAGACCATCACAACTTCTCCCCATTCAGATTAAATTATTGAAAGAGATACAGGTATCAGAGCAGTAAACATAAAAGTCTCAGATAAATGAGATCCACTACTGTGCTAAGTAAGGCTCAGAGTAATGATGCAGTAAAATATTACACAGCCACTCATAACTCAGCAGGGCTTATTCTAAAAACCAAATGAAGCAGAAAGCCTATGGAAAAGATGATGTCAGGATATACATGCACTGAAAGGGCTAAGGTGGATTACAATCCAGATTTTTTTTTTGCCCAGCTGAGAGCAATTTGTTTTTAGAAACACCTGAATGCATGCAGGCACAGGTGAAACCTTCATCATTACCTTTGTTTTTTTCTGAGCAAAAATATAAAGGAACCAGCCATTTTCTCACTACTAAGAAAAACATCCTAACCCTGTGCAATAGGACATGAGCCTTTGTACAGCTGACATGAACAGGGGAAGCTGCACAGCTGTGGGCTGTCACCCTGCCCATCCCCAGAGCACACAGCCATGGGCGATACTGAGGAAACAGAGCAGAACCACAGCTCTATCACCTCTTCTGCCCACCTGCTGGCATCTTCAGAGACTGGGGCAATGAGATACAACATGCCAAAATCAGAACGCAGTCAGAGCCAAATAGCTTATACTCTCTAGAATGCCAAAGAATTTGACAGAAGTACTTCCAGTCACAGTTTCTCTAAAACCATGTCTCCTAAAATCTAGGCTGAGCGAGAAAAACCTACAAATGTGCTTTACAACAAACTTATCCACTTAACTGGACTTACAAAGTCTGGGTTTAATTCTTTGCTCTGTGCCTCGGGGAAGACACGTCTGCTGCATGTGCTGGTTCCTCAGCACCCAATGACACAGACACACACTTCATGAGGAACCAGGAGGATGTGCACACCAAAGCTTGTGAGGTATTCACACAGTTGTGATGAACATCATGGAAAAGCCCATACAAAATCCCCAGTATTAATTTTCACTAATTCTGCCTCAGTAAAAAATGTCAAACTATCACACAACAGAAACTCAAACTGCTCAGAGTATGAAATAAAAATGAACAAATGCAGAAACAATTGAAACACAAATATGAAAAAAAAATATTAAACACTACTTCCTCTACAATTTGTTTCGTGCTCTCAGTAACAGCAGTGCATTCCAGTTAGTGTAACAGCAAATGGAAGAATATGAAAGAATGAAAGACAGGCACAAAGAAAAGCCTGCAAAAACAAATTTCTCTGTTCTCACACTGCCTACAAAATCACACTCCTGTCCAACCACCTACTCCACACCTCCAGCTTTTCCAATCACAAGCCCACTTGCAACAAGTTTTGGAAAAGAAGAAACATTACCCTGGGTTGAACGTGCTGAACCGCACAGTGTGAGGTGGCACACAAAACAATGTGCTAGCAGCTCTTTGTCTCACACAGACAGACCTACCGTCACCTCTTCCCTGGACCTGACTTGCAAAACATGAAGTAGCAGCACAGTGCAGGGCAAAGCACAGAGGCTCTACATGGCATCCAGCCAGCTGGCTGTAACAGATTTTGGTACTGTGTTGGTTTATATATAGCAAGAAGCAGGTCCCAGCCTTCTGCTCAAGCTTCAGATTTCCAAATGGTGTGAGGAGTAATTGCTTGCAGAACAGGCTAATTTTGAAGTGAAAGAGGGCACAGGCGATAGTGTGAGCAATACTGGCAGAGATGCTTGATGTCAATCAGCAAGGAAAGAAATGAAATATCTACAGACTGTCATACGAATCGAAGCAAACTACTTCAGATCTCAAAAAAGGTAAAAATGGCATGAGACTGGACCATTATTCCTTTAATGTTCTAGATCTTCAGCGCCCCTCATCATTGTTTCCACCCATGTGAATGTACATACAGGTGTTCGTAACCACATAAGAGTTATTTAAGGTAAGTTTGCAAAACTGAAAACACTAACTTCAACCTCTCAAAATAGTCCTGAGAGAGCACAGAGAGCAGGAAAAAAAGAGCAATAAAATGTGTAACATACCAGACTTGAATCACTTTACCATATGAAACTTGCATAAGATGCAAATTGAGAAAATGAAAATACATCCTTAGAGTAACAAAGGAAAAAAACAACCAACAAAATGTGGGTGAAAAGAATCTAAAATCTGAGAACCTACAAATGAATTTATGGTCAAAATATTCACAGAAAATTCTCAGGAAGATTTCTGCACGCAAACATGACTGGAGAGAAGGCATTTACTTAAACTAAAAGACATCTTAAAAACTTAACTATTACATGTACTATTCTCAAACCACTACTGAGCAATTAACTTGCCAGTCCGAATAGCAAAAAAAAAAAATCTACAGAAAAGTATAGTGTCCTTACCATCATTTAGTGTCGTGAAGTCCAGGAATCGATATTCATAACTGACATCTATCTTGGTTTCTACCTGGGGCCTCTTCAATGTTGAATAGATGTTACCAGGCCGTTTTTCATCATGCTTCTCTAGTTTGTTCAATCCACAACCCATTTCAGCAGCTCCTGATACAATCAGATAAGAAAAGGGAAAAAGGAAAATGACAAATATTCATTTGGGTTTTTTATCTTTGTGGTTTCATTCACTGCAATATAACACATTGGTGATTTCTGTTTTTAAACGCAAGCTACCCACAAAATATATGAAATAGTATAATAAATATTCAGATAATAATTAAAATATATACCACTTATATCAAGCCCTGGACATACTATTATTTTAATGTAGAACTGATGGCTTAATGCATGTATTTTCCATCTTCCAAATGTATGCAATTGTATACTTTGGTAGATACACTGCCTGCTACAGAAAGTGGCTGAAAATGCAAAATTATTTGCTAGCATACAGATTTAACAACTTAACCACAGTTTTTATTTAAGAAGTTACTATGCAAGCATATAGTATTGTCTTTCACACAAACCTCTGTAATATCCAAATGATCACTGAGATTTGTAATTCAAAAGAAAAAGCAGGTTTGCAGAGAAACCAGCATTGAGGAAACTACCTCATTTCCTTCCACCCTGTTTGTTCAGGTTAGGCACAGGAAATAATGGCTTTAGAGAAGCCTTCTTTAAAACAGAAGAGGTCCATGATGACTGAACCAAACTAGATAAATCTGGCTTTCTTTAATAGGCAGTCAGTCCATAACATTGTACAGGATGACTCTTGACAACCATTTTGGCTACACCTTGAAGGTTTCTCAATATCCTGCTTTATTGTGACTCATCTGAGCGTGAACAAATGGAAGAACAGCTTAGTGAAAATATGTAGATGATTGTAGGAAACAAATCACATCTCATGCTACAGGATGAAGCTAAATACTCTTATTCCTCTTCAACAACACTGCCGTGACCAAGGCAAAGGACCTGAAGCAGTTGGTAGTATCAGGAGATAAGACATACCAGCCAAGCACCTGGATTTTCATCACAACCCACTGAACATCCTGTCCCCGCCTACAGAGAACTCTGCTTCAGGGAAAGGAACAACCACCACCTCAAAAGTCTCTATCACAAACCAGGGCTGCCTTTACCTTGGCAAACAATTCATAAACCTGAAGTGGAGAATGAAAAACCAGCTCAGGCTCCCCTTCTCCAAAAGTGTACTTCTACACATAGGTTACAGCTTCATCCCCCAAGCAGATAGCAATTTTCATCAAATTTCCAGCACAAATGTATCCAGCAATTATGCGAGTCTCTCTGTTCCCTTCACCATCCCACCAGCTCATCTGCATCATTCCTCATGTCTCTATTTGAATGCAGGTGACCATATGTTCAAAGTGAGAGCCTAACGATGCCCCTTAAAACACCATTAATGCTTCCCTCTCTCTACTGCAAATCACATTAGCATTTCTCACAGCTGAATCCCAAGTACAGCTCACTGTCATCTTCCTATTAGCCAAGGAACCCATTTATCCTCATTTGTATCCAACACAGCTAAGTGAAGAGTACCCAGCCCTAACAGATCTCCACTCACTCCCCATTACTCTCTGCTCCCAGCACTTGGCCATCGTTTTGTCCAACTCCTCCCACACCCAGAGCTGGGATTCCTTTTGCTATTGGCAAAGCCGCCTGGCTTCGCACCATCGGCAGATTCCAGACACAGCCTACATAACAAAGTCACCAATAAAGATGTCAAAATCGGACTGACCAATGCATCAACCCTTAAAAAATACCACGTAAAACAAGCACTCAGTCAAGAGGAAGCACGAAGAACATTTGCTAGCATGACCTCTAGCACCAAGAAAAATGGATATGTCTTATCTGTTCCCGAACTTTAAATGTTTTGGGATTCATCCAACAGAAAACAGCATTCCCTCGTTATTTTGGCAGAAATACTGGATGTGAAAGTTGAAAACTTGGTTTGTAAATTTAACATTAAAAAACCTCAGGGCCTTCCACTGCTCCCCATATCATACTTGCCTCTATTATTTTTGACTGCTATTATTATTTTTTTTTTGCAGTAACAATTGATATATTATGTTAGAAGATAGTTATTTTTCATATACACAGCAGCTTCTTTATTTGCTTATGCAATACAACCAGCACAAGTCTAAAACATTATTTTCATATATAAATGTATGTTGTATGTTAATGTGCCTAGCAGGATACTACAAGTATCTTCATAGGCTGTAATGGACCACAGCTTTGTACCTGTTCATAAAGATGATTTCACAAGGAAGTATGAGGAAGAGAAAAAAATTATATAAGCCAAAGCACAGTATGTATGAGTATAAATAAATAATTATTTAGTATTTTGCATAGTGGAGAACTAAGCTAGCAGTAAGCATCAGCAACTCTATCATAGAAGCTGGGGGATATACGGCTAGAGCACAGCCCTGCTGAAAAGGACCAAGGAGCGTATTGGAGGACGGTCTCTTCCAACTCAAATGATTCTGTGATACTGCGATTTCAAAGATCAGTGATGGCCCTATAGCTCTTCCACACGGTAAGCAGACAGTACAGAATTTCATAAGGAAAAAATTCTGTTTCAGAGGTCACTAAGCAGCAATGCCTGCAAACACCAGTTGCACAAACCCACAGGATTCCTCAGACAGCAACCGCTGCAGAAGGAGACCTTGGGGATGCAGTGTTTTGTATCACGAAGAGTTTTGCATTCTTTCCTAAATTGGGGTTAAAGTGCTAGGAAATATAAGGCTGCTTGGCTGGTGCCAGCTGCAGGCACTCTGCTGCACTTCTCCACCAAATCTGTTTCAGAATACAGCCACTTAGAAGAGCTCTCCACCTGCACCGTCCCTTGGAGGGGCTCACCAGCAGCAGCAACTGCCGCCCTCCCCCTGCCCAAATAAAACATCAATTAACATCCCTGAGGATAAATACTTCCCCACTGTTCTTTAAGTACAAAATTATATTTATGTTACTAAATCAAACAAAATATGAGGGAGGATGTTTTCATTTAGATCAAAATGGTATTTCAGTAGAAAAAATAAGTTTCACAACATCACCATCTTTTCCACAGTAATTATGATTCAAGTGATGTAGCAGTAGAAAATAAATCTTAAAGAAATAAAGTTCATACTTCGATACAGGAGTCTGTTAAAAAATAATAATGCAGAGATGTATAAATACTTGAAGTTTTCCAAAAGACGCTGATGGTACATGTAGGACAATCCCTGACTCACCGAATTCCACTCAGTGTTATCCCACAGACTTCCTACTGGGACAGTTTGTGTTATCACCTTCCAGCTCTTTCCCTTCCTCTGCAGCAATGCCATTCCTGCTCAGAGTTGTTTCATCCTGAAGTCTGAAAACATCTCTGTGAGTTTTAGGTAGACATCTTGCTGTCAGCAGGCCATCATTCTTTAATTTTCTACATTTATGTAACTGAGCAGTGCAGTACAAAATGTTTTATTATTGATGCTTTCAAAGTAATCTCAACCCACTTCAGTTTCTTTTTCAGCAGCTCTTTTGTTTTGCTATCAGAGATGCTTAAAGATACTATGCCACATTTATTTATCCTGGCTTTCTCTACCTGCATGTGAATTCTACATCTTTTATTCTGTATCAAAGCAAAATATGATCACTGAATAATATTCACTTTCCAGTACAGTAAATCTGAAGATGATTCTTCAAGAACACTGCAAAACTGTCAGATATTTCTGTTCTTCAGAAGGTTCTAAGACAAATTTTCTTATCATCGTTTATTTAAAAACTCATTTATCAGCCCACTAGTTCCATACTTAAAAGAAGAACCCTGAGCAATAATAAGTGTAATATCCAATGAAGAATGTTAACCAGATTTAGAAATTTAGTTACGGGCTTTTGCAGGTACACGTGGTGGAAAAACCAATTTCATCTGCAGACTCCTTTTTCCCCATGAATTAACCTTACTGTCTTGACAGTCTCTTAAACTATTCTTGTGTTCAGGCACATTATAAAACTTGAACCGAAACCCAGATCAAGAAACAGATTTTTTTTTAGTCCATATCTCATTTCCATTTTTGCAAAATAACAAAAGTGGAAGCTGCAATGAGTTGCAGAAACACAGCAAAGCCTATGGTCAACTAATGCTAAGTTTGTCTCCTGAATGGCAGCAAATGCCCCCCCTCTGTGGAGTTAGGGAAAAAGTGCTTTTCTTCTGCAAACCAAGGTCAGAAATTAACCTGTACTTTGTGCATATTAGGAGAATTCCCAGTTGGAAGCCAGGGGATGAGCTTCCTGCTGCCACCTCCTCCCAGTCCCTGTCCTTAACCATGTGTTTTAGGGGTAGAGTTGCTCTGGAGACTGGTAGAATAGTAAAGAAACACCTCCAACATGGCAAATACTGACCTACCCCTGAATACTGCTTCCCAATTCAAGTTTTACTGAAATTGGTACCACTTTTTGTCATGAAAAACAGTTGCCAAACAGTTAAAAGAATTTGTAGTCAGCAGGAAAAAAAAACAATTCCCATTTTTAAGCACCTCCATGATCCATGACAATGAGCATATCTTGAATAAAACGTAGGCATTTTTATAGCTCTTCTGGAGATCTGCCAAGTTTTCAGCTTCTCACCTTGGCACCTAATCAAAGAATCACAGAATGGCCAGGGCTGGAAGGGACCTCAAGGATCATGAATCTCCAACCCCCCTGCCACAGGCAGGGCCACCAACCTCCCCATTTCATACTGGACCAGGCTGCCCAGGGCCCCATCCAACCTGGCCTTGAACACCTCCAGAAATGGGGCATCCACAACCTCTCTGGGCAGCCTGTTCCAGTACCTCACCACTCTCTTGGTAAACCTCCCCTGATATCCAACCTAAATCTTCCCTTCTTCAACTTATAACCATTTCCCCTTGTCTTGCCATTATCTACCCTTTCAAAGAGTTGATTCCCCTCCTGTTTGTAGGCTCCCTTTAGATACTGAAATGCTGCAGTGAGGTCACCCTGCAGCCTTCTCTTCTCCAGGCTGAACAAGCCCAGCTCCCTCAGCCTGTCTTCACAGGAGAGGTGCTCCAGCCCCCTGATCACCTCCGTGGCCTTCCTCTGGACCCTCTCCAACAGCTCCCTGTCTTTGCTGAACTAATTTCAACAGCTGGGCTTTGCCTTTCCACTTCCCCAGCCTTGTTCCAAGCAGATGAAACACACACAGCAAGTTCAGAACCACCAGAGCACAACAAGAAGTACAGAACAATGCCATGCAGCTCACAATTCATTTTCTTGCTAAGGGCTCAAGATTCCTTTTCAGGCACAAAGGGAAGAGAAAGCAACTTTCTACATGAATTTTTGACTCTCTTTGTTTTGGGGGGAGGGACAACTGGAGTTAATTTCTTGATTTATCGTCCCCTCCTCCATACAACTCTGTAACAATTTATCTCCAAAGAATAATAATGAAAATTACACTGAGACGTAACAGAACCACATGGCTAATGGAAGCCTGAATAGATTACAAGGCTCATTAAGGGATGCTTATCAGCTAAGTATATATTGGCTAAACAGTTTATTTCAACTGTATCAACATTACGGAATGACTGCTTACAGGGGGGATTTTCAAAGACTTCCTAAACAATTCTTTTAAATGCATGTGGTGTTGGGCACAGCTCTTGGTGTGGTGTCTTACAGTGCACATTCAAATACTGCCTAATAAAAGTACATGTACAACACAGCCACCTGAAACTTAAGGTAATTTTAATATTTACACGACCAAGGGACCCAAAGGAAGCACGCTGTACAGGCAGGTTACGTCACCATCAGCTCGGTTTTAAACACAATTAGTGGGAATAAGCTCACTTGCATTACCACGTTTTCAATGTTTATCATCCAGAACTCGTGACCTCCTTTTGTAAGCCTCACCATAAATTATTAATCACTTTTTAAATACAGATCATAAGTTACTGAAATTCTTTCCATAGATTATGAAGTGCAGTGTTCTCACCGGTGAGTTCAGCAGCTGGGAAACCAGACAGCTGCAGTGCATTAATAGGCTTTCTCTCCCGATTTTGGTTAAGTCCTTTCATCCTAATTCTACCTTCTGTGGGTAACACTTAGTTACCTAGTGCTAAAAGGCTTTTATAAATAATGACAGGACTTCACATTTGTTGTGCAGTAATGAGATGCACTTATTTCCTTAAACCCTCACTCCTGCAATCCCAATCTTTCCATGTTCTAAACAATAAGCACTCCATGCTCAGCACAGTTCACTTGCTGGCATGTGGTCATTTAATTCTTGCATTTTCTGCAGCCTGCAAAACACCAGAGTATTCCATCCCATTCAGCCCCAAACAAACCCTGGGAGAGCCTGCAAATGGTGGGTGATTATCTTTCCCAGAAAAATTAAAGGAACGAAGCAAATGACAAATAAGAGGGTAAAAATAATCAGGCAGAGAAGCATCAATGAAGCAGAGAACTGGAAACACCACACCTGGCAAACAGAGTGTGCAGATAAACAAAGAGAGGAGAACAGTGCACTCAGGCAATGCTTTGCAGACTCCCAGAACACAGCCACGCTCCCGTGTTTTCCCTCTCATTTGGCACGGCATAGGCTTTGTGTGTGACATCATGAAGAGGGGAATTTCTTACCTACACATACCCCAGTTGGTCCTTTCTCAGGAGCATTACCATACAGTAATGGTGTAAGCACATATTCAATACATGCCACAAAAATTTTTATCTGTAGGAGGGGAACAGCTTTTTAAGTAGCCAACGTTTTCAGAGCAATTTGGAAGATTCTGAAAGACTTTATTTTGTAAATATAAAGATCAGATAGTATATAACAGTCCTGTCCATGTCTAGATGTCACAGCTGACCGATTTTTTTGCCATGCAGTTACCAGCAATATCAGGATTTACACTTGCAGTTGGTAAGTAAATCTCTGCTTACTGAAAGGTTTGTGAAAGAATAATCCCAGATTTGTTCTTTATGATTGATTTCATTTAAATTGAATGGCAAAGCAGCCCAAGTAAATCTGCAATTAAGGTCTTCAATTTCAAAAGGCAAATCCCAAAAACGAAGGGAACTCGTTAGGGAGATGAACAGGAATGAAAGGCTGGAGGACTTGAGCACATGGGAGGTCTGGAACATGTTTAAACTACAATGTGGGTATCTGCTAAATGTGTAACCCAAGGAAGTGGCGAGAGAATTCATACGAAGGTTTCCAGATCCAGCGAGATGAATTACCTAATAAAGAAGGAAAGGTGGAATAAGCAGAGAGCTTTCAAGGCACAGAAAGAAAGCTCAGCAGAGGAAACTACCGCCTCAGTTAAGAAACAGTAGCATGAAGCAAGAAGTAACAGAAGTTGAGCCCAGTTAGGCCAAAGGCACCACAACTGAATGGAGGTAGAATTCAAACCCGAAGGAGGGACTAGTCTCAAACCCAGTGCTCTCAAAGAGCCGTCACAGTGCCATGCAGATTCAGTTGCTGGAGGTAAACAAACGAGTGCATCGACCTCAGTACCACCTCCCTAAGAAAGAGACTATGTGAAAGCAATAGGAAAACATAATTTGGTCAGTTTGGCCAATTGCTTGGTCTAGCCTTGAGTCTGCTAAGCTTTAGGAAACTTTACGACAAAACCAAAATAAACTACAGATAAATACAGCACGGATACAGAAGTCAGAGCTTACCACCCAGACAAGTGAGGGTAGGAAAGAAAGCACATTCCTGGCACACAGCGTGTCAAGTAACACACCACAGCAGTAACAGATTTTCCCAAAGTATTATTAGGTGCGATCACTTTTATGATGTTGTTCACAACACAGCTCTGCACGCACCGCGTTCCTCCGCTCTGGCCCTAGGCCTGCAGCCCGCAGGCACTGCTCACACACAGGGGCTGCCGCCCACCGGGAAACCTTCTGTAGGAAACCACACTGATTCACGTGTGCCTGTGTGTGCACGTGGGCTGGAGGATGAGCAAATAGGGTCTGGTAATCAATAGAGGTACGGGACAACGCTGTGCCGGCTTTGGGGAGAAGCCTGAGAGCAGCAGGTTAGGGGGAGAATCACACGCATTCCCAAACCTATGTGCATCACCCCATGATTTTACCCAGGGGATTTAATATGCGGTGGCATCTCAATGCCCTGTTTCAATGCAGCAGGAGATTCAAAGGGCAGCACCCACTTCAGCAAAACAGTTTTAGGAAAGGTATTTCTATTCAAAGCAAAAAAGAGTTAACAGTCCCAGAAAACAAACTGGTAACATTTTTCCTGAAGCGCAATTCATTCTGCCTCATGAAGCCAGAAGGCTACTGAGGTGCCAAAAACTAGGAAACTACTCTCAAAACTAGATGGAACCTAAAGCAACAAATGCTTGCTGCCTAGAAAATTAAAGACTGAACGGACTCGACAGAAGCATGCACGGAACGTCAGGTACAAATGAAGCCTTCCTTTGAAGTTGAGCCCACACTTCTCTGAGCCCACAGCAAACAGAGAGGAGGAACTGAAGCACGCTGCAGTGCCCAGAACACAGGGTAAAGCCTCAGCAGAACACAGGGCTGCAGAGCCCCACATGTGCTGTCCCGAGGCAGCCAGCCACAAAGCATAGTCCTGGCAAGCTGACGTGGGTAAAGAGGAGCACAGAGCCCGGTGTGAAGCTGTGCAGCAGGGAAATGGCAGCGCTCACTGGCAGAAAGCCCCTCGTCCAGCACAACTAACTTGAGGTTAACTTGAGATTCCTGAAATCGCTGTTCATTCTGCGACTGCTTCTTTTTCCTTAGGAAAAAGAGAAATTACACAAACGAGACCGCTAGAATTGCGAAGTGATCACCGCCGTGATTCAATGCCCACAGCTGAAACGGATCGGATTCCTTAAGGATAAGACATAAAAGCAAATGGACGGAGGTCTCTCGTTGTACTGTGGAGATCAGCCGTGCCTTGACAGCGTTAGTTATCTCCCTATTAAATCGAACAGCATAATTCATTTTCACGGGAATACAAACAGCAGCGGCACACGCCCGCCCCGTCAGGCGCGCTCACTTCACGCCCCGTCGGGGGGCGCTGGGACGGGACGGCCGTCGGGGCCCGCGGCGCTCCGAAGCGAACTGGAGCGAACCGGCCGTCAGCCGCGGAGGCCACGCGCGGGCAGTCCCGAGCGGCACGTCGCCGCCCCTCGGTTCCCAGGTGCGCTCCCCTTTCCCCGCCGCGCGCCCACCGCTCCGGCACGCGGAGGCGATTCGGGCACGCGGCAGCCCGCGGCCAACGCCGCCCCCCGGGGGACTCCCGGCGCCGCCGCCTGACAGGACGGTGTCGGCACCGCCGCCCCACGAGGCCCAATCGGCGCTCGGCTCCGGACCGGCACGGCCCCCTCGGAGCTGCGGCTTTATCGCAGAAAGCGGGACCTGCCCCGGAACGCGGGAGCGACGTCCCTCCGCCCGCCGGACGCCGCCCGCAGCCCGCTCAGAAGCGGCGCGCCCGGCCCCGATTCCGCCAAACTTCAGGAGCGGAGGACCGAGAGACGAGCGCAGCCCCGGACTCCTCCGCACCCCTGCCCGACTGCCACCCCCGTCGTCTCCCGCTCCCTCCAAGTTTCCTCCGCCGCGCCAGGCGGGTGCGAGGCGGTACCTGGGACAGGCGGCGGGCGAGACGCAGCCCGGCGGTGCTGAAGGATGCCCGGCGGGCGGAGACGGCCGGCCTCACTGACAGCGCTTCCTCCTCCTTCTCCTCCTCCTCCTCCTGCGCCCGCCCGCCGTGCTCCGGGGCCGCTCCCCCTCGGCGCCGCGGCAGGGAGGTGCCGGGCAGCGGCGCGCCGCCTCACGGCCCCGCCGCCCAGCAAAAAGTTTGTGCCGCGCGGCACGGGGAGGCGCCTCGCGGGGCCGGGAGCTCCGAGCCGAGATCCTCTGCCTGGGGCCGCGGCCACTTCCTCTTCCTCCGAGCTGCCGGGCGAGCCCCGCGCCCTGCCGGAGCCGCGGCGAGCCGGGGGCAGCGCCTCCCGCCCACGCTGCCTCCGCGCCGAGCCCACTGACACGAAGCGGGAGCGCTCCGCCTCCCGGCCAGGGCTGGAAGCCCCTCGCACCGCCGCCGGCACCCCGCCCTGCCCCGGGGCTGGCGTCTCCTCCCCATCGGGCTGCACCTCGGGGCTTCCAGCCCCACACCTTCGAGACGGAGCGGTGCTCACCTCGTCAGCCGTTTTCACCAGCCGTAGGGGTAGTTCGGCAGGAACGGACCCCAGGAAGGCTTTGGACACGGCTTTACCGTGGCAGATCTTGGAGAATCCTCCACAGGCACAAACCGCTCTGGGCAGCATCTGCATCTCAGCTTAGCTGCCCTCGTAGTGAAAAGCCGTATTATACCCAGTGCCCGGACCCCCCTGTCAATGTGTCCATCTCCTTTCATCCTTCTTCAGCCAGGCTAGAAGCCCTCCCCCCCTCCTCTCCCTAGCCTCCTTGCATGCCAGGGCCTTTCTTTCCCCAATTCAGCATGTACACCTGTTGTATGGCAACAAGTCCATACCTACCCTGGTACTTGAGCCTGATCAGCAGGCATGCCCAGGAGATGCCATTGCAGCCTCATAAATAAGGAGCAATTACATATCTTGCCCTCACCTCTGAAGCCTTGATAAAGACATTAAAAAAAAACAAAACAAAACCCAGCAGTGCCCCTCCTGCTGGGCTCTAGGCAAAGCAGAGGCCATTAACCACATTAACCCATTACCCACAACCATCAGGGCCTAACCCCACAGCCCCCTCTAGTTGCCCACTCAGACTACAGGATCCTAAGGACACACAAAAATAGCACAGGAGCCAGAGCCACCTTAGTAAAGTTGCCATAGCATCCACCACCATCCCCTGGTCTACAATCCAGCCATTCAGTCACAGAAGGCAAACAGTTGGTAGGAGAGGATGACACCCTTTACATTCACATATTTCATGCATCTGGGAAGTCTGTTCTAAGAAACTCAATGATTTTTCCTGGGATTGAAATTCTTCTGGGTTTCCCAAAATGTCTTTTTTTTTTTTTAATCTGTACAGTATTTGTCTTACTGTAGTCGTTTTTAACCTCTTCATTACAAGAAAGACGCTGAGGTCCTGAAGCAGGAAGGACAACAAAGCTGCAAAGGGACTGGAGTGCAAGTTTCATGGGGAAGTGATGGAGTCACTGTCCCTGGAGGTGCTCAAGAAATGTGTAGATATGGCACCGAAGGACGTGGTTTCACTGGTGTGGTGGTGATGAGTTGTCAGTTGGACTTCATGATCTTAGTGGTCTTTTTTAACCTCAATGATTTGGTGATTCAGAAGAAAGAAGAGCAGCTGCTCTCAGCCATCAGCTAGCTCTTCTCAGCATCCTCACACAGTGCCCAGCTCATCTCAGGTCTCTGTACATCAGAGTCTCTGGAGTAATTCCTGTCTTGATTTTCATTCACTGATGGTAGTTCTTCTCTTCCCTGAGACTGTATTCTCAACGCACAGTCCAGCAAAACCAAAGTAAATGAAAAAAAAACACCAAAAAACTCCAAGTTCATTAGCCTTAGTTGTGCTCACATTCTGTGACAGGCCTATCCGTTACTCATTCAGCCTTTTACAGCTAGCAGCTGTTGAGGGGAAGAGGAGATTCCATGAGCCCTTGTGGATGTCAACACCATCCCTACATGCCTTGGCAATATTTCTAATATCCTTCAATGGTTTTGCCTCTACCAGACTAGCTTTTTCAATGAAGTTCTGTCACGTGTTGTCTGTTCAGCCAAGCTTATCTCCCAATTCAATTAATTGTTTTCTTGACTAAGTGGGATCCACCACTCTTGCATACAGAAAAGACTCTCTTTAGAAGTCCGCCAGCTTTCCAGTGCTTGTTCACCTTTCAGAAAGGCATGGGAGGCAGCTTTAAGAGCTCCTCAATTAGAAGAGCAAAATTTGGTTTAAACCCAAGGACTGTTTGCGTCTCACCATTACCCCTCCAGCCATCATGGAGATTAAATCCTCCACATGAATTCTGTAACCTATATATGTGCTTGCTTTCCTAAAGATTTAATTGGCCATCATAACCCTCTGGTCTGTAATTCTACCTAAATGTCACCTTCAGTGGTCTTTCCTTTGATGCCTACCAGTCACACCCAACCTGTCATCCATCTAAGAGATACACACCAGAGAGGAAAATCATCTGCCTTCATCTTCCCTGTCTTTCCAGAAAAACTTGCACCTATCCTAAGTGTCATCTTTGAGGGCCAAGTCTGGAACTTCACTCGCTGTCTTTATCATACTTCTGGCCTGTTCAGTGACTCCTGAAATACCCCTCATTAACTCTCATCTGCTTGAAACCCTTGTGTCCTGAGTGTACTGCTACACTTCATCCACTTGAGACTCTCCCTGCTGCGTAGGTGTGTAAAACAAATTCAATTGCTATTTAAAAATAAATAAGCAAACAATTCATTAGCATCTCAGCTCCTTCGTAACTACCAGTTCCATATTTAAGCCAGATGTTGTGAGGGATTCAATGTCTGAAAGTACTCTCTTCAGCTACAAGAGAACATGAAGGTTGTCCGGAGTGGCTTTTGTCTATACTCAAGTCCTCTTAGCGTGCAGCTATCATCACTGGTTAAATAAGCCAACAGCCAAAAGCATAATATCAAAATAATGGATATGAGGAAATGAAGTTACTTCTTGACCAGTGCTGAACTACAAAGCAAACACCAATAGCACATTTTGTGTGTTAACTTCACCTATCCCCTTCTGTGTTTTTTTCCTCCCTCTCCTCATTCCTTTTAATTATTCGCTCAGTTTTTCCTCTTCCCTTGTCCCTCATCATTTTTCCTCCACTCATTAGTTTCTCTGGGTTTCCAACTGTGTGAGAAAGCAGCATGCATTCACACCAGGGTGCCATGTAATTGAGCTGTTTTTCTGATACTACTGTTAAAGCATATGGGGAAGGATTACTAAGTGTGTGAGGAAGAAGTGAAAGTGCAGTTTTCCCTGTATTATAAGGATATCAGGTCACAGATGGCTCCAGAACAGACATCCCAGGCACTGAACCTTGCTGACACCACAGGATTTTCTGATCGACACCTCATGGTGTGAATTGAATGGACATCTGACAACATTAGAAACTTCTGATGGTGCAAAGTCTTCTCAGACACAGAAAGAGACACTGACATTAAGAAAATAACACTGGATGACCACAGATTGGTGTGAGGTAGCAGTCCTGCACAGACAAAGAATATTTAAAATCAGTGATTACAGTGGATCACAGTACAGACCCAGACACCACAACCTGTCTCTCTGCTGTCCACTTACCAGACTCAGACACATCTGCAAACTCAGAGCTCAGAGATACAAGTCTTTTGACACAGATTTCAAACTGGAATTCCTCCACCCCAGGTTAAATATATGCAAACTATTATGACATCTATTTTTTAAATGAGGACAATTCTTACTGAAATTGTGTAATAGTTTTTTTTATAGTCAAAATAATGCTCATGTCAAAAATTCCATTAAAAAAGCAACAAATTAGTAGAATAGGGTATAACTAGTGTCACCTATTTTAACTTGTCTATATTAACGGTAAAATAAAAACAATCTAAGTGCTTGATAAAAAGGCATATAAATGGAAACATACTATCTAAATTGATGGTGTACATCTAAGCTGTTGTTTCTGGACTATCACTGTGATAAACTCCAGAATTCTGTCTCATACACTGTTTAAAATATGCATTATTCCCATATTTTGGGATAATTGGCCTCTTTTAGAACCATTTTAGTACAGATTTGATTTAAGAGAGGATCTCGAACTTATTTGGAGCACCACATGAAATACTTCTTATAGTCAAAGAGGAAACATTCTTCGAGAGAAATCTTGATCAATCAAGATTAACTTGAAAACTCCAAAATAAGCATCCTAGACATTTCATTTTAAATATATATACATGCACAAACTAGTCCAAAGCACAAGACGATATGATAATTAAATCATAAAATTCCTGCTCTAACAGCCATTTAACTAGAAAGAACTGTGGAAGACCCTATTGCTATGAGCTACAGTAAGATGCTGCCCCTAGACACCATACTATTAGGCAACATTAGTTTACTTTAGTGAGTTAAAAATTCTTTGAGACCTTTTACTTCTATTTCTATCCAGTGCAATTTCTCTTACAAATCCCCATACTTCACAGTACAGAACTCTGTAACCAGGAGTGATCACATTTTCCATTTGCACTTTGTCATGCCAGGTGCAGCTGGGTAAAACAAGTTCAAAGTAGGTGTAAAATTCTACTGCTAGGGCAAGTGAAGAATTCTGCTTTGCCAAATATCTGCACTTACTTTGGCACAGGCAGTGATAATTACGCATTGTGAAAAGTAGCAAGAAATCGTATGTAGTGTTTCTAGATACACTTTTTGATAATCCCTTGATTGGTAATTCCAAGCCTTATTTGAACAACTACTTGGAAAGATCCACCAAAGTAATAAGCAATTCATGTTCCAAAACCCTAATTCCAGTTACTGGTATTTGCAGCATAAGGCTGAACTCCAGTATGTAAGTTAGTTCCATCCTATTTCCTTGCTTTCACACACTAGTATGAAATACTTAAAGCTATTTTAGAACAATATTTATTTCCACTTTGTCAAAAGCCAATACACACTTGCAACACCACACTGTACAAGATTCAGCAAAAGCTTAAATGACAAAACGATGAGGTTATGTATCTACAACTTTGCAAAAAAGTATTTAATATCTACTGAGATTACTATAAATAAAACTATATATGCAAGAAAAGCCAAACCTTCAGAGACAGAAGAGATGCTATGACCCATAATGGTTGTATGGGGCTGCCCTGAAAGTAATGCCTTCTATTTCATTATGCTGGCCAGCAATGTTACAAACAGATGTTGGTAGTATGGCAGCAGATTTTGAACCTTCCTGCCAATATTCTATTACATTCTGTTGCAATGAGACAGGTGGCATTAAAGGGGCAGTCTGACAAAATGGCATCCAAGTGGAAACGCACATGAAGCAGGGTTGTGTCACTGAACTTCACCACATGGAAAAAATGGCATTCATCAGCACTTGCTGAACATTTGATGTGAGGAGTTTCAGTGAGCACACTGGACCAAGACCCAACCTTAGTTACCAGGGAGAAATACTAGAAGGATAATGGGAAGCTACAATGCATACTGTACAGTTTGGTTTATGCTGGAATTAGCATCTCAGAATGTGGAGTTGTTGATATAACTGCGCAATCTTTGGTGGACTCTCCAAAAGAAAGCAATTGTACAGCTGCACAAACACCCATACATTCGGTATAAGGGACAGTGTGACACTGAATGACAACTTGGACAAAGAAAATTAAGATGGGTCAAGGTGGTCTGCAAGTACTTTAATACTTCAGCAACTCTGGAAGTTCCTTATCTGCACAGGCAATGTTGTTAAGGTGAAAGGCTGAGAAGACTCAGGCAACTTTAGGATTCGTAGCAAAGGAAAATCTAAAGAAAAGTGCAGAATTTTTGGAAATTCTCTTTTAAAGACAAAGTCTAAGTATTAACTATGAGAAAAAGTTTTGTACATGCTGCAAGACTGAGTAAAAAAACTCACAGCCAAGCCTCCAATCATTACAAATTCACATAGGGATGAAGACTACTGATTGCCGGATATACTACTTGTGCAGGATCTAACACAGACTCCTAAGAAGCAGAGAAAGCACCAAAAATCACTTTATGCCAGATCTAACTAGAAATAAGATGCCTGGAAAGACTAGCCTTCAAGACATTGCTTAGGTATGAGGAGAAAAGCACATCAGCTACGTGTTAGACTTGCTCAGATTTTGAAAACTACAGTCATACAGATCTAGACAGTTCCATTATAAATAGATTTAATTACATATTAAACAGCCTTACACTATCATCAGTCACACCAGAGATGGAAATCAAACAGTGTTGATGAAAAGCTGCATGAACACAGGACAAATTACCAAAGCAAGTGACTAGCACTAGAACAGGATAAATATGGACGCTACACTTGCTTGCACTACTTGCCTATCTATAATCTTATACTAGTAAATGAAAACTGTAGCTAACTCCTACTGTAACATAAAAGCTATCTTCTACACATTATTTTAGCTTCCTGGGATGAAAAAGAGGTACAAAACTTTGTAAAAGTCTCTAGAAATCTTATTCTGCTTGCTATGCACTCAGCAAACAGTATTTGCTCTCGAGGAAAGTTTCATCCTTGACCTTACAGTTAAGTACATTTGAAGCATATCCTTGTCATAATTAACAAGAACAGTAAGAAAACACCGGTGGCATTTGTGCGTCTGGTTACAGCAGCTGCATTTTCCCAGCTAGCTCTACCTTCTCTTTATCACTGGTTATGAAGAATAACTCACTAGATGAAAGAAGAGATCATAAGATTATTTAAAATTAAGTATCACAGAAATCAAATTTGCAAATTTGAGTCTCTTTGACCTCTTAGGAAACTGAAGTTCAACCCTTCATGTGATTTAATTTAGATGAAAGTAGAATCAACTTTGCTCCTGAATAAGGTGGAATAAAGATTATTTGTTTCCCACTCTAGCCCAGTGCTTCTTGCAGGGGGCATACGAAGGGGACATTTGAGCCAAATACCCTCTTAGCAGCTCCTATGCTAAAAACTGCAACAGAGTTGTCTCCAAGTAATTTCAGATTTCTGCTTTCCAAGCTGGAAATAATTCTTTCCAAAATAGTTAATGGTACTATAATACAATTCAGTTCCATCCTTGACTTGCACATATGTGAAGGAACAGACACAAATATGAATTTTATAGTATCTGAAGCTGCACTCTGCAAGCCAAACAGGCTGTCTTGGCATGGGAGAATACATCACCTGCTGCCAAAACACAGACAGACCCCTGCCATTTAGATTAAGAGATCACTCCACTAGCTGTAACTAGATCTTCCGCAAGAGCTCAGTTGAAAAAGAGTCACTTCTATCTGCGTCCCATACATTTACAAGAATCTTTTCACAGCTCATCTTGTCTGAATGCTACCTGTGGCCTCAGCAGCGATTTCTCATTCTGTAGACAGTGGATCTTTGGGTAGTTAAGCAGCGTGCATACAGCGCTTGAAAGCTACCACACACAAAACAAATACTGAGTACTTCTAGAAAAGTATCAACCATAAATACAGTATTAGCTACCACCTCCTTCTTTTAGGTGGTTGTGGGTTTTTTTGTGCATATTTTATTTATTACAGAATTGAATTATTTTTAACACTAAGCATGGCAAAAACCTGCTGATGAGTCCTAATGCTTCATAGCCTTATTTTTTTTTTTTTAAATAGTGTCTTTGTTGTGTGTTAACGGACTTAAGTAAAATATTACTAGGTCTGTAAAAGCAAGGATGAAAACATAGGGTTCATATAGCAAATAATTCCTTTTATTTACAGCTGCACTATGATGTTGTGGCAAAATAACACGATTACAGCCTGCCTTGCTAATTGATTCAGTACACACCAAAAGGAAGGATCAAAGATGACCTCTAGCTCAGAAATCCTGGGCCCCAATCTGCTAGAAGCTGAGCACGTTCTTGAGGATCTCTTGCCTTTTATTTTTCCATTTACAGATACCGTTCTGACAATGGCCCACAACACTGACTCAAGCAAACCTTGATTTGGCCAAGTATAATGGTTCCTAACCAAGATTCCAAGATTTACAAAGAATATAAAGTCAGCAAAATAATAATTCATTTTTTGCTTCTTTAGTGGTGCTTTTCGAACAGCAAAAAAAGATATTTAAATGAAAACTCTTTTTAGAGTCTGTTTGCTGTTAGCTTCATAATAAGTCAACATGAGACGTATATTGGAAAATGTCACCCAAGAAAGCAAACATTTCAGAGAGCTCACAATTCCCTATGGATAGCAGGCTTAGCAACAGAAAATGAAATAATTCGAAATCTCTGCTAGATGATTCTTTCTAATCAACACAGAGGGACCCAGTCCTAGGAATCACATCAAGAACCATCAGCAAACACTAAGCACTGGTAGCACAGGTAAACTACACAGCTGAGTTTCCCATCTGCTGTCAGTTACTGGGTTCCACCTGTAAGAACAGAGATCACAAGTAAGTATCAAGTTTAAGGAAGTGTTCCATGTTCTTACTTATTTACACCCAAAAGAAAAAGGAACAGAAATGAAGTCTGATGTCCATATTCAGCATAAATGAAGATTTTCAGGTTTTACTAGATGCCTTTTTTTTTCCCCTCTATAAACACTGTTTCTTATTGTAGAGTATATAATAAGATTAGATGTGCCTGGAAACACAAGTTTTTTCTTATACGCCTTTTTCTTATACGCCTTCAAAATATGAGTCAAATTCTTTGCTGAATTCTACAATAAGCATTTTACAGGTTAATAGAGGAACTGAGAAGAATTGCAAATACATCAACAGGAATTCTTCAGCTACACGTTTGTGGCTTAAGCTTACCTGCCCTGCTCCCCTATGGAGTGCTCACCTCTATCCTGACCACACACTCAGAACCAATGTCAAATCTGTCGCACCCAGTCTTCCCCCTTAATCTCTCACATTGTAACTTGAGAGTCACTACTCTATGAAAGTGTTCTCACTGCACTTCTTACAGCTGTGTTTTTACATGCACAAATGAGTTCTCCTACAGAAGTAACTACTACATTCTGCAATGGACAGCTTTTACTACAGAAGGACAGGCTTTAGTATTCCACAAGAAAAACATTTCTAAATTACAGTATTTGGTAGGTTTTTGTTAGCTTAACGCCCCACCTGCTGGCTGATGACTACATTACATCGTGACAGCTAGCAAAGAAGTCACATGCCTATTACTGCCACCAGTCAGCTGCTGTATGCTGTCATGGCAACTGGTACAATGCAGGGAGAGGATGCACAGCTGGGTCCAACAGCATGCTGATTAACATATGGAAGTAAAACCTAGATGGTTATAAAGCAGTCTAAAACACTAACATCCATTCATATAGATCACACTGAAGTATCACAAAGCATAATGCACTTAACAACTACTACAAAGACAGTGAACTCATCTACCTTTACAATTCCTATACACCTCCAGCTGCACCCCAAACTCAGTCGCCATACTGGGCTCCACCACAGCCACATAAATAGTTTCTTGAAAACTGATTAAAGTCTCAAAGACAGGAAAGAGTAGTCAAAGTTTGTAGTGCAAAAATACTTCTCATTTTTGAGAGCACTGTTTGAAAGAACAGCTTTAAAGGTTGGCTTATTATAAAGAATGAATATGTACCACCAATCACTTAATAAGCAAATCTCACATGGTCAGAGGAACTCTGCTTTGTGCTGACCAGGTACAGGATCTATTCCTTTGAAAAAGCATGAGTAAGGAACCTTCCAGAGGCCAATGCACCTTCCTGCCTGCCTCCCTGAATCTCATGCAAATACAGTCAGATGCTTGGTCAATTCAAAAAGAAACAGCAAAGCAGACACAAGAAATGTTTCTCTAGCGGTCTTGAATATAAATGCAAACCTAGAAAATATTCTTTCCAGATGTACAAGGCTTCGCTGATGTACCATTCAAAGTTTATTTGCTATTTCAATTCACTGATGCCCCAGCACAAGCATGGGTCTCTTGCAACTGCCTAGAAGTGCAGTAGATAAAAGCTGAGCCAATATAAATTGAGTTACAGGTAGCAATTCAGCATTCCATACTTGGGCTTCCATTATCATGACAGAAACATTCAGCATTGTCTCAGCATTCATTAGAAAGCATGCTTCAGTCTAAACCGTTGAACAGAAGAGCATCTCCTCATCTTCTAGTGGCCTGCAATTTCTGAGCATTCTGTCCCTTATCAAAGCCCCCCACAACGAAAGAAGGCCGATCAGCACAGAAATCACAATTTACTAGCAGACGCTGCACTGAAGTACTTCTGAAACACCACTGCTATTGATTTTATTGATCTTTTTCTTACTTTGAAAAAAAAAATGTTTTAAAAACCTCTTAGCAGAAATCACACTTTAATTAAACTACCACAGATCCAAAAGAGCAGAAAAATCATTTCTGTCTCTTAAGTCAGTGAAGACCCATCGTAGCAGTGAGATAGGTGCTACTGTCAAGTTTTATGAAAGCGACTGCAGCATTCATGTAGAACAACTACTAAGACTTAATTCCCTGTCAAAAATAGATGGAGTCCTGTATTTACAGTAAGAATACTATCAATAAAGATCTGTTGGCACAACTTTATTCCCCCACTTGGATGAGATTCAGTAAATAAGTTGCTTAACACCAAGCGTAAAGACCTCTATTTTAGTGAAAGTGAAAATGATCTCAATCAAATGTTAGCATTCCTAACATTTACTGCTGTAACTTTAACTGCACGTTGGTTTGCTGAATAGGAGAAATAAGGTGAATATTTATATAAAATAATATATAAGGTGAATACTTTTGTTTAAGGTGAAAGCTTTTGTTTGTTTTTAAGCCTCTGGGGCTGTAAGCAAGTAAGTTTGCTATTTTTCAAAATAACGGTAACGAACAAAATCAATAGCAAGGAAAATAAGGGAAACTATTCACAATGTAAGGCTTTCTCTACAATACTACATATACCTTCCCCAAAGATATTCAGAGCTGAACTGCTATCTGACTTAACTACAGAGCCATCTTTTAATACAGTATGGTGTGAGCCCTCTAATGGTTATGGTCAAATTATCGTCCATAGAAGGCATCCAACTTACCTAAATCACAAGGCAGCTGCTCAGTGCAGCAGTTAGGATTTGCAAAGTGACAGAACAACTCTGAAGAGGATATTCTCCCAGTCACCCAGTCATTAGTGACTTCAGCAGAGATTTTCATCTCAACAAGCACGCAAAAAGATGGAAGATTTAGTAACGCACCTTAGTAATCAAATGCATACATTAGTCAGAAACCACATAGTAATGGTAATGTGGTATGTCACAGCCATCTTTATATCCTTCCAGCAGCCACAGGCCAAAGCACGTACCCACTCAACCCACTCAAGTAGTGCCATTAACCATTACAGGCCAAAACATTTTCAACTTCCAAGCATCTTTCTCCCAGGGAAAAGCATGAATAGCCTCTTAAAGGGCTGTTCTAGTCCTAAATTATCCTAGGAAGTCTACCCAATGAACACAATCAGTGTACCAAAGGTACCAGCACAAAATAAATATGAGAAAAAACATTTGGTTAAGTTTGTCCTTAAGCTCGTCCCAGACAAAACCAGACAATACTCAAATATTATTCATTGAAAATTAAAATACACAGTACATAGAGTATAAAGCTTGACTTACAGCATCTTGGATGGGACAGAGGGAAAAGAAAGCAACATTCTCAATAGTTCAAACACTACTTTAAAACATATACAGCCGACTTACTAAGTAACAATATAAGCAAGTAATGATGGTAACTCACAGGAACATTACAGAGCTGTCTCCTGTTACAGAATCCAACCCAGCTGAGGCAGTACAGGACAGACCGCTCTGTCCAACCCACCATGCAGACAAAAACCACAACCTTCTGCAGTAGATGTCTTTATTATGTATTTTGAGGCTCTGAGAGCATTTTTGTTGCTTTATGCCGACAGCTCTAGAACAGTTATCTATATGGATACATACTTTCACATTTTTAGCTCTGACATTTTACAGTAATGTATTTTTAAAATGAAAAGTCTGCCTTCCTCATTACTGCACTTAATAGAGCCTCACAACTGTAAACTAAAAGAACAGTCCTTTCTCACCAGTTTGAGGAATGTTTTGAGTACTAAGTACATAAATTCAAAGCTTTTTCCACATAGTGCGAACTTCTATCCACAGTAGCTAAAGCCAGAAGAGTCACAGGATTAAAAAAGACCCAGCTTGCATCCTCCTAAAAAGAGTTGCATTTCAAGTGTACTTCAGTTCCCCTACACCCTCTTCTCTCCCCTTCCTCCCCAACTCAGAAGTTTAAAGTAAAGTTCATCACAAACTGGAGAGCAGGAATGAAATACAGTATGAAGCAAGAACCCATCTAGATTGTGAAGCTACTCAAACTTTTTCATTGTAGAGATACTTACTGATCCTCTCTCTTTTCAATCTGAATCCTTTTGATTACTTCCTCAGACTTAAAGTGGGAGACACTACAGCTTTTAATTACAGTACACCTATCCTGAAATGCTTGTCCACCAACACCTTCCTGCATACATCTACAGGCTACAGATGAGTGGACTCTGAGAAAATAATTGCTTCACTGACACTCATAAGAAAACCCTGTAAAATACAATTAAGGAAGCATTCTTTTGTTTCTTTGCAGCATTCAAGTATCAGATAATCTTCATGTAAGATAGAATTTGGCATCTTAGTTTAATGCACAAATACCTAGAAGGAAAAAAAATATTTCCATTTTGACAGAAAATTCCTGTCTGTGCCAGACAGACTATCATTCCAACAGAGATCCAAGAATACCATCTGGCTGGCTGTCTCATTTCAAGACTAGTTCTGTCAGGTGGCAAGGCTTATGAGAAGAGTTTGAAAAGGCCACAGAACCAGACAGCACACTAGGACATTTCACTTAAAGGGCCATATAATAATCAAGTGTCTTAGCTACATAATACCACGTAAATGCAAACACTGTTTTGCTAGCTTACCTAAACAACTAATGCAAAAACAAAACTAATGCAAAAAGCTAGCTTACTAATTACAGGAAACTTGCATGCTTTCGGATCCCACACAAAACATACCTGAGTGTCCTGATTTCTGCTGGCATGGTTAATTTTCGCCACTGCAGCTGGTATGATGCCAGGTTTTAGATCTAGGAGGAAAATGATAACACCCATCTTTTAGTTATTGCTGAGCAGGAATTTCTGAGCCCAGGAATTTCTGCTTCTCATGCTGCCTTGCCAGCAAGGAAGCTTGAGGTTCACAAGGAGCCAGGAGGGGACACTGCCACACTGCTGACCTAAACCAGCCAAAGGGATATTTCATACTACATGGCATCATATGAATGAAACTGGGCAGTCAGTCGGGTGGAGGAAGTGCTGCTGAGTGAGCAAATTCTAAGTAATTTGTTTTGTGTATTTGTTTTTTCCCTACAAAACTGCCCTTATCTTGACCCCTAAGTTCCTTTCCCCTCCTCTCCCCTGCCATGCTCTCCCTAATCCCACCAAAGGAGGGACTGAACAAACAGCTGTGCTGTACTTGCCAGGTTAAGCCACAGGGACAAGTCAGGAAAAGTTTGTTTTGCTTGCACAAGTTTTTTTTTTTTTTTTTTTTAAAAAAAAGGCATATCCATAAGAACTCACTATTGTACCTACCAGCTCCCAATTAACATGGTCCACTCAATTTAGTAACACAGGTGGAACAAATTTGCAAGCAGCTAATTGTACACCTACTTTCAAAATGCCTTCAGCTACAGCCATACTCAACAGATGTTTTAACTTTCCAAATGCAACACAAAAGAGATTTACCTACTACTTTTGTGTTATGCTTATAGAGTACTCCAAACAAACATTAAAGATGTATGTTCTTAGTTATAACTTGTTACTTTTAATGGTATATGCCACAAAATGTACAATTCCCAGATGGGAATAAAAAAAAGATAGTGTTTCCTATGGGTGAGAAATGGCTAACAGAAGTAGCTCAACATGATCTAATGGAAGAGAAAATAAATGGTGCTTGTAAGGCCTGAGCTATGCATTTCGCTATAAGCCTTCTCAGCATGCTTATAAGAACAACTCATATCTAGCACCAACCATTTCAAACATACTGAACAATCAACTTGCTCACCAGATGGTTTTTATCAGAAACACTTGGTCAAATAAACATAAAATTTGCACTTTGTTTAGATATCTTCTGTTTTTATCTCTTCATTTGGTGTTGGGACTCTTCAATGAAAGCTACATACAGGCAGATCATGTTTTCTTATAGCACAACATAAAGAATCAAACACATCCAAGGCAATTAAGCCAACAAGAACATTAAGCCAAAATGAATTCTGCATTTGCAAAGAAACAATTACCTTTGCCAATAAACTGACACCACAGCTGTAACAATCCAAGTAGGCTGCTGCTTAGGTACTTAAAGATGCAAAGGAAAGGGTCCTCATACTCAGAAAACTCCAAATTACTTGTATGTGGAGTTTAATTGTGTACGATTGAAAACCATCTACACAGAGGCTGAAAATGTGTAAGTATATCAAACGAACAACACTATTAAGGCAATAGGTTGACAAAAACATGGTCATTGATAGTGCAGAAACACACTTAAGGACACAACATCTTTAGTGATAAGGAACAGTCTGAGCAGAGAAAAAAGTTAATAACTGTAAGTCAGTTTATGCTGCCAGAACATTGTTTCTGAGTAATTTTATGTAGAATTGCATCAATTATTGCTATTCCCCAAGCTCTCCCCCTCTCCCCTTCAATTTAATAATCTCATCATGAACACTCCTACGCAACAGTCCTGGGACATTTTTGTGCTACATCTTATAGTCCACCATCCAGGTCTGTAGCATCTCAGCTCTTATTGCATTTTTCACTGATGCCTACTTCTAGACATTTGAAATAGGACATGCCATTCCATTCATTCATTCACATCTACAAAGGAGGAGTTATTTCCTTTTTTATTTGGAGAGATAGGGTAGTAGTAAGAAAAATAAAATCAGACTAGGACTCAACACACATACAAGATTGAGTGCTGTTCTCAGTTGTACTCTTTCAAAATTGCAGGTAGGAACTAATACCAAATATGAAAGTTGTTGCTATAAACTTGTAGTAACTGGAATTCTTATGCAGGGTAATAAATCTTCAATATTCCTTCAATAAATATTATGCTGCATGCCCTTCTCAAAGCTGCTTAAAATTAAGCAGTATTATATTAGGATGTCACTCACACCAGGAAGATTAAGTCAAAATAAAAAAATTTATTGTTTCAAAATACATGACTAAAATCTACATAATTATTATTAAAATATGCTTACATGTATTCTTTGATTAACACTTTGCATCACAAAGTTAGGCATATTTTAAATGCAGTATTTTCTCACAATTTTAAGATACAGGTATTGCTAAAATTAATCCAGTAAAAAAAAATCATACTTCACTGAGCAGCCAATGTAACAAATTACATTCTTGCATCTTAAGTTACATACAGGAATTCTAGGATTCACACAGATAAATTCTCATTAGCAAACAAAGACATTGATTATGTAGTCTAAAGAGAACCAGGACTTAAAAGGGCTTCAGTTGAGTTACACCTTGACGTCTTCTGTTCCACTGATTAAGAGCTCAGTTTTAAAATACTCCATCTTGGACAAGGAACTGCTTCAACTTTTGAACTGCAAGAGGTAACTGGTTGACATTAGTAACTTAAAATTGTGGTTTAATAAGAATTAAATTTTAACATGCAACAAACTGTACCTTAAAGCTCAGAAGAAAATCCACATGTACCAAACAAACAGTGTTTTTCTTTTCCCTTTCCCCATATAAGTTCTTTAAGATTAGCATTTCAGTTAGTTAGTGGGAAAAGCATGCAAGCTAGTAATAAAACCTGGAAGTATTTCAACTCTTTACAACTTCAAACTTCAAGCAAAAATAGCTATTTTGGAACAGGCAAAACAGGAACACAAACTTCAACTCGAAGCAACTTTCTGAAAAAAGGTTACACTTTTTACTACACATCTTACTAAACTGAACTGTAAGAACATCAAAGTAATACATTTATGTACTTCAAAGTCTTTGTTGATCAAACACTTTTGAGCACTGCTCTTCCTTTTCTGAAGTGATGCGCCCTCCTCTCCTGGAACAGGAGAAAAAAAACAAAAAACCACGTTTCTAGACAACAATCACAACAAAGCAACAAAAGCATCACAAACATCTCAAGACATTCTCTGTATCACTCAGTTCTCTCTGAATCTGTCAAACACAGCTTCTCTATTCTGGCCTCAAAGTACAGGTGCCTAGTTCACATCTGTCTTTTTAAAACAAAAAAAGTAGCAGGCTTTTAAGTATAATGTTGAAACCCTAGTATAAAAGAAGAGAATGTAATCAGAAACCACACCTCTATGAAGATTGAATGCACAGCAAAAAAACTTTCCATTAATATCAGGTACTGATGATCAGGTACTGATCTAACTATAATCTATTATAGAAATTATCTACTTTTTAACCACGGTACAGATAGACATCCTCAGTGGGTGCTTAAGTGGAGAAAAGACCATAAACATTAACTCTATTCTCTTGTTTACAAGATACAATCTGCTTACCGTTCAGCAGATTGCTCCTGAAGAATGATTAGCTCTAAATATCCAATAGCTGACTGCTCAGCAGTTCTTATGCAGTCTATCAATGCACTTAAATCCACTGAACTCAATTCCTGCAGTTTTCTTTCAGTATTAACCAACTGAAAGCTAACCATTCTCCTCAGTGCACATACAAAAATAAAAACTCAAGCAAATACAGATCAATCTTTGTCTTTATGGTATTATGTATATGAACAAAGTTAAGATCAGCTGCTTTTAGAGATTTAGTTTTGCTTTCATTACATACCCTGAAGTAGTCTTCTTGTGATACAAAGGTGTTCTTCAGGCGGTTTTCAGGATTAAACAGACAAGATACTACTGTTTGTATGCTCCTATCCACAGACTTCTGAAATAAAAGTTCAGAGATGCATCTATAATTCTATCAGTTACCCCACTACTAGTAGTGTGAGTCTGTCACAGGGTTTACATCTCATCCAGAAGTCCTTTCAGTTCTCACTTCCTGAATTTTAATGTTGTTAATTGGTTTCAATGCTCCCAGTTGTCATTGATAAAAACATTTATGTTGTAAATGACAAGCCAGTACAGCTGCATAAGAGGCAGACAGGAGAGCAATAAAGTCTTCTTTAAAGAAAGGAATTCAGAACTAACTACTGGCCAAACAAAGATAGCTTTTCACAAAAGCAAGCAGAGAAGAGAAATAAATTTCACCCATCTACATTTTGAGACTCATAAATCCGAGTAAGATGGGAAGTGCTACCCAATCTGCCGTTTTAGTACCTGCAATTCTTCAATAATTCTTATCAGATTACAAAAATCTTGACACACTCACATTTTACATATCCCTACACTACAGACTAAGTATTAATAGCTTCAAGAAAGCAAGATAGCCTTCTGAAGTCACACAGAAATTACAGTGTATTAAATAATGGCTGAAATGATGACTACAACCTTAATTCTAGAGGTGATAAAGAGGTCAGAAGACCTCTTCACCAAGTCACGTAAGCCATGGGAACAGGTCTAACAACAGAAAACACTGAGAAACAACTTACTTTTTGTGGACTGTTACCAGACGACTGTGTGGGCTCTGGAGCAGCACATTCTGTCTGTATAAACTCTGGATCCTCACTGTAGTGATAGTTTACTGAAGTATAAACCTGCATATTAAAGACAGTGCAGCATTTTAGTAACACTACAAGAATATGCATAACTATGTTGTCACTTTTCCCACCTATCAAGAGGCAATGCCGGCCTTAACCTTTTGGTAAAGCTTCGCAAGTGGGACAACTGTATCCAGATCTGTTTTAAAGACAGTTCTATCCCCTTCCAAAAAGAATACTTTCAAATACATTTCTTTGTACTTGTGAATTACTTCTGAAAGCTAGCTCCTCAACACAGGTCCTCCATATATAAGTTTTGTTGTTAAAATTATTTAGCAAATACATTCCCTCACTAACAGAAATACAGACTTCCCCATAACACAGAAAGGCTGAAAACAAAGCTTAGAGCACATGATTTGAACTAGGTAGTAATAAAGTTTTCTTCTAATATGATCAATCAAATGAATGCCAAGAGCAATATATACGCATAAAGTTTTGTTTTCCGATTCTCACCTCTCCCACATTTACCTTCCGGAGTCTACAAACATCGGCTGGGAATAAGCTTGAAAGATACTAGCTCTTAAAACACTTCATAGAAATAGCACTCTAAAAATACAGTATTAGAACTCAGGAATAGGAGATGCAAATTTAAGATCCAGTGCCAACCCTGTTAAAGAAACGTTGTATAATTTTCCTCTCTTGTGGATGCCACTTGTGTGAAGTCACAAAAAGTTATCTCCTTGGAAGCCATCAGCCATCTAGTCTCTAGCAACCTCACTAACTGCTCAGAAGAGCTCTTGAATCAAAAACATTATCTGCAGAGAAAAATATTCTAAAGACTTTCACAAGTCTGCAAAAGAGTTGGAACAACCAGTAGTATTCTATAATCTTAAAAATACAGCTTGTGCATTAGACAATATTATCCTTCCTTCAGCTTTGCACGAAGAACCAATCTTGTTTCCACATTAAAATTCCAGAATTCACTAGCTAGTAACAATGTAAAACTGGTAGTTCTAGTTCAGTCATACAATTTCTAAACTAACGCATCAGAAGGAAGGCCTAAACAACTTTTTATGTCAGCAACTATAGAGTTGCCTAGACTGGATTCCACACAGACCTGGTAAACCAACAGTCTGATTTTTTTTTTTTTATAAATTATTAAGACACTTAACTAAGAAATCTTCAAAGTAAACACTGCAAACTTACCGGAGGCATAACATAGTTTCTTTGCTCCCCAGGAATCCATTGTGGTGGAGCCTTAAACAGAAATTGAAGAATAATCAGCTTTTATCTATCCATTTCCCACACAGGTAACTGCTCTTTAAGAGGCACAATATATGTACACACCATACTTCACACCTGGATTTTTTCATTCTTACAGTTCTTAGTGCAGCATGGTATCTTTTTCATGTGGACCTCACATAGTGCTTAGCACAAGGTCTGTCCTATCACAAATTCCAATGGCCTCCTACCTTTTCTCATTCCAAATTTAACAAAGATTTCTAAAGATTACTAAAGATTAGGAAAAGAACCAAGTGCAGTCACAGCAGCCATACTGATAAAACATCTTACACCTTCAGTTTCTACAGTTCTAAACTACCTCATTTACTCTGAAAGAACAAAGACAACCTACACATTTCATTACAAGCTTAAAAATGGCTACCAAGTATATCTTCTGTACATTTTTACAGCTCAAGAGAACATTTTTTACTTTGAATATATCCCACAGTTTTAAGTCTGACTAGCAATTATGTCTATTGCATGAGTAGTTGATTTTGTTTACATTGCACAAGTGCAAAGTTTCCTCCCATAAGAAAAACTATTCTAAATGATAATTTTTTCAAAATGAATGTTGCCACCTTTCAATACTTTCATCAATATCATTAATCTAATAACATGAAACTGGTTTAACTGTTAACTTTCCTTAAAAGATTCTTTCTCCCTGAAAACAGCTATAGTGCTGAGATTCCCAACAACCTTACTGATCCAATTTAAAGAATTACATACCTGATAGTTGTATGCTGGCTGATATCCTACAGGAACTTGCTGCTGTATCAATAATGCTGGTGAACTGTATGCATACGTCTACAAAATAAAAGTTGTTTTTTTAATTCAAGTTCAAAGCAAGGTGTTACAGTATCTACTGTGACTAGCACAAGTGTCCCTACAAAGACAGCAAGAAATAAGAATTTGCTTTGCTAGGAGAAGAGTAACACTGCCAACTTCTACTTCCATAATCGAAAACACTGGATTTTAAAGTCTGTGGTTTATTTCAATAAGACAGTAACACAGTAAATATCTGGATGCACGACAAGCAGCAAGTCCACTGAAGAACTATTATTTAATTGAATGCTCTACCTACAAGATTTCTTGTTTTCAAAATAAAAAGTGTACAATCTTCCTGCATTCTGTTTTATAAAGAATGATTAAATTAATTTTTCAGGCCTGTTGGGAGTTCAAGTAGTTTTAAGTTAAGACCTTTATTGGGAAATAAAGGACAAAAGTGAGCAGGTAAGATGAGATTGGAATCTTTATACAGATTTGAGAAGGCGTACATAGCTTACACTTTCATGAACATTTAACTACAACACCCAAACAGCAGCACAAATAACCTTACCTGTACATACTGAGTTAGTGGGCTCACCACAGCTT
This sequence comes from Chrysolophus pictus, assembly GCA_037305975.1. Classification (NCBI taxonomy): domain Eukaryota; kingdom Metazoa; phylum Chordata; class Aves; order Galliformes; family Phasianidae; genus Chrysolophus; species Chrysolophus pictus. The sequence continues at coordinate 34,092,927 of JAYKPI010000006.1, forward strand.
GAGGCTGCACATAGGTCTCTGTATTTTGATTACTCCATACACTATGGAATTGTGGTGCAGGAGGATTGAAAGCCAATGGTCTAGGCTGCACATAAGAACCTAGTTTTAAGACAAACAAAATATTAAAACATTTTAAGGAATATTTCATAAATATTTGAATTCAACATGCAAAAAATTCTTCAACGTTTTGACTTTTAAATTCAGCTCCGTGACTTAACTATATTGCACTTTCAGCTATTGTGCTCCCAACCTTCATTCAATTTTATCATCAAAACTGTACATCCCACAGAGCGAGGCTGTGATTTAGAACTGACATCAGTTGCAACATGCACACTACTCTGGAAAAAAAAAAAAGGACTTGCAAGAACATTGATGTTTAATTACGAAAAAACTAAACTTATAATCTAACTTCATATATACTTACACAAGTTTTGTTGTTTTCTAATTGCTGGTCCCAGTTTCAGCCTTTTACCATGGACACTGATCTGTGACTGAAAAATAAGATACTCCATAAGCTGGAGAATCAGTAAGGTAGGTGGTCAGTTAACTTTCAGGAGACCATACTTCATTTCTGTACTACAGTATCACCAACTCACAGTTTCAAAGAGCCTCCATTTTCCTTCTTTTCCTTCTTTTAAGCCTTTTACCTTTAATCTCTTGAAATGCTCTGTGTCTACTCAGGAACTTCACAAACCTTGTATCCTTAAATTACTTATCAGAGACTGCCAGTCTTCATTCTGTTTTATTGCACACTATCCATGCCAGTCTTTGTTCTGTTTTTATCACTGCCTCAGTATGCAGCCACTTTTCTTCCCCCAGATCTTACAACAGACCCAAGACTTTAAATTACACCAAGACCAGGACTACATTAATTCTGCTTCTGACTTAATATGCAAAAAGCACACAGCAACAGCAGCAGGTATTTTAGTTTCAGCTGGGACAGAGTTGCTTTCCTTCAGTGTCTAATATGATGCTTTGTTTTGGTTTTAGAAAAAAAACTACATTGACTGAAACACTCTGATGTTTCCAGCTGTTGCTGAGCAGTGCTGCATGGAACCATTTTAGTTTTCTCAGCTTCTCCTACTGTCCTGCCACCAATGGCACTGCAGGGACACAAGGAGTTGGGAGGACACAGAATCAAGACAACTGACCTAAACTTGCTAAAGGGATATTCTGTAACATATGATATCATGTAGAAGAAAAGTATGAAAATGGGAGGAATTAATCAGGCAGCCTGCCACTGCTCAGGGACCAGCTGGGCATTCCTGGTGGGTGGTGAGCATTGCTTGTGCATCACCTGTTTTTCATATACACATGTAAAGAATAACAGTTACATATATACACACAATTATCACAACTGCTACCCATTTTTCCTCTTCCGATTCTCTTGGTAAATAGTTTTCATCTCAATTCACAAGCTCTAACTTGTGGTGTTTTTTTGGCTTTTTGTTTTTTAATTCTCTTCCCATATTGCTGGGAAGGAGTGCAGTGACTAAAATACTATGAGGTACCTCACAACCCAGTGGGTTAAGTCACAACAATATTTAAGCACATTTACTTCAGAGCAGTTCTAGTCTCTCTTTTTTCTTTTTACTTTCCTCAATAGGACTGGTTTCCCCTAACCACACCTACAACCTTCACATGAAAAGTTCTTCTGACAACTTAAGACAAAAAGCTTACTTCTACTATTTTTTGAACATCCACATTGTCCAGGAATGAAACAAATCCATACCTGAAAAGAAAAAAAAATATCAACTACTACATTTTGATTTTTTTGATAACTGTTTTAGTTTAAAAAAAAAACAGCTAAAAGAACATTAACTGATATTAACAGGACATTAATATATAATTCAGTATCAAAGTGCATTTGCTGCTGACTGACAGCACACTAGGCCAAATGAAAGGAATTAAATGCCAGATTCAATATTCTCCCATGAAAGTTACTCAAGTGAGTACTGTTGTTAATATTAGTAGCATCAAAAAGCCAAAAGCTCCTTTAATTATAACGTACTAAATTCTGTACTGCAAAAGCTTGAATGAGAAGAGGAACTACAGGAATAATTACACTATTGGAGGAAGTGATCCCAAAAGAGGTTTTCAATTTATCTCACTACCTGTTGTTTATTTAAGCCTTAATATTGGAGATAACAGTCAGAGAACTACAGAGTATATCAATCAATGGGATATGGCAATTTACCAATAATCAGAACATATGCTTGCTAATCACACATTAGAATTCACCACAAAGACCAGGCAAGGGTCATTAAGCATTAATATCTTCAGCTCATTGCCTATGGAAAAAAATGCTATTTTGGAATCTGCTCAGAGTAACAGAAAACAATTAGCACACCTTTAGAGGTGAAGTCTTCCTTGCAAAACAAGTCTGATTTCAAAGCTGGGAGAGCTTCCTCTGAACTCAACGGGACGGAGTCCAATCATCTTCACTTAAGTTCTTCACTACAGATCACTACAGAGTTCTTCCTATATACCCAATGGGAATGTCTCTATAACCTTCTACTATCCCTTAAGTTTCACTCACCACTTGGAACAGTTTGATTGCCTCCAACTTACCCCTGAGCAATCAAAGACTGCAGTCCAACTCCCTCCTCTCTCAATTACATTAGTGGTACTACACTGATGCTTAACTGCTATGGTCATCAGAAAAAGTCAAAGTTTCAACCTGTGAAAGCACAGCCTCCACAAGCATCCACTAAGTTTTATGCTTTGCTCCCACTGGTTAAGTGAGAATAACACTATTTTCCCTCAACAGGTACACCAACAACATAAAATCTGTCCCATTCTCAACTATAAGACTACACACATTTAAGATCAGTCTATTTTACATGTTTCATTTAAATTCACTTTAATTTGAAAGGCTTAAGCATGGTAAGTGAGCAACTACTGAACGACAACATTTATGTTAGAATTACATCTACATAAGCAGTAAGTAATGACATTCTGCTCACCCTTTAGAAACACCAGTTCTGTCGGTGATAATTTTCACTTCCTTCACAGTACCATATTGTTCAAAGTAACTCCGAATTTCTGCTTCATTCATCTAAAAGAAACAAAGTCTTGAACTATTTCACAGACACATTAAATTGTTACAACTGGGTTTAAAAATAGTACTTGTTGCTTTAAAACATCTCCTAATATTCCAGGAAAATTTTATTGGTCTATTTCAAAGTTCTCTTACCATAATGCATTATTTCAAGAGCCGTAAAGACTCAATTAAAAAAGCCCTCCAGAAGGTAAAATTCCTATTTCTTTCCCACTAAAGCATATCATACGTAGTTTGAAAACATTGAAAGTCTATAAATACCCTTATATCAATTCCACCAACAAAGACTGTATTTGGCATGATTTTTCCTTCTGGTAAAACATATCCTTGGCAGGTTGTTGACAGATGGGTATTATCCTCTGAGACACTTCCACACTGGGCTTCCGCATTTGCAGACTGAAAAGGTTAAACAGAAATATCTCAGTCACATTATAATACACTTCTAGGTAAGCCTTCATCTTCCTGTAGATACAGTTTGAGACCACAAATATCAATAGCATCTTTCCAGTTGCATAAAGGAAGTATTTACTGCAAATGGAACACTCACATGGACAAGTTCGAATCAACTCTTCTTTGAGGTTAAGACTTCAGATCTAGACTCCAGCTGGGTTATATTAAGCAGCCTTGCCAGACTGGAAGCTTCACAACCATTGTTGCTACCACCCAACTTATAAGGAGAACCCCAAAATTATTTATCTCAAAGTTTTACACAATTCCTTTTAGATGCAAGCAAGAAGTTCTTTAATTCTTTACTGTGAATTGATTATCCAGTGAATAAATTCCATCATTTTCCTGATCAAAAGCCTGAAATGCTCAAGAAGTGAGTAAAGCTTACGAAACTCTTTGGAAACTATGGTACAGAGTTGTACTACAATTTTACTGTGAGGTAGATAACACTACCTTGATAAAATATTCACACCATTTATTTGCACCTCAGAAAAAAAAAGCTTGTCAGTTTAACTACAAGAGAAATATGAATGACTATGGACCTGTCACTGAGTGGCAAGCACCAGAGCAGGATCTAAGGTGTGCACTGCACTATCTACATGGTGTCATGCAATAACTACAGCCATCACGTGCTCTGCACACCCACATTCCACATGCACCTTTTAACTTTAATATAACTCACAATCTCAAAGTTTCCCATTCAATTCAGATCAGAGAAAAATGGATTATGGATTAATGTTTATGTAGGGAATCATTTGCTTAGACTACATACAATTCCATTTCTTGTTGCTGATGCCACCAAGATGCGTTCCATACTCCAAAACACGCTCCAAACATTATATAAAGATATTTGCAAATACACCACATACAGCTGAGACTTTGGTTCCTCATCTTCTTAACTGAATAAATGGTTCTAGGTACATGCCATTCTTTACCTACCTTGTAGAAAAAAAACCTACTTTGACAATCTCAGTAGTGCTCATTTCTCTGTATCAAGACATCTCAAAACCTTTTCCCTACAGCTCAAATGGTGTGACATTATCCCTATTTCAGATACGCAGATCTTTTGATTTAGTTGAGGTTACTGATACTTTGAAGCCTACTAATAATTTACAATCACTAGCACCCATTTTTCAATGTAACAAATTACACGTTTAACACACTTATTTAAACTGTAACTGTAAGTGATCAATGTTCATTCAAATTGGACACCCAGTAAGGGAATAAGAAAATTCCAACAACCAATCTGTCCACGTGGCACAATTCAACCAGCAATTAATAATGCCAGAAGTAGAATTCAGCTTTCCACAAGAATGATTTCAGCGTGACTGAATCAAATTAACACCAGACTACTCCTAAAAAGCAAAGACAATTTGCCCCATCTCTTCTCTTACACCTCTTCTGCACAAGATCCAACAGCTGTCAGTTTACACTAAGCTTAGTTTCTAAGAATAGCATTGAGAGCAAGTTTTGACCAGATTAGTATTTTGTTATTTTAGACAATAAAATCAGCTTACTGTGCTATCAGATAAGCATCAGATCCACCTGAGATTCAGTGGATGCAGAAGAAATGAAGATGGAAAAGACCCAATCTGAGAGGCACAGTCCAACAGCATCTCATGAAGCTAGACCTTGAAGTACCTGGCTCCATCACATTCATGTTCTTGTATGTAACTCCGTTTACTTCACCAACTATATGCTACCAACTGCAAACTGTTTAGTAGATTACTTCTGTTGTATGCAGATAAAAAACAGTCTTCCCCCATCCTTCTTATTGTACCAGGACAGCTTTTTATTCCACTGCAAAGATAACAGGGCTCTACATTTCACAAGCAAAAAATGGCTGTAATTTTCAGACACGTCTGCTTCAGATCCAAGCCCATTCCACAGTTGTGTAAACACTTGCTCTAGCATGAGAACACATGACAGCGAGAAGGAAACAAGAGGACAGCTGGAGACCATTTATTTGATCATACCCCCAGATTAAGAACATTTTAACTCCAATATGAGACCAACTCCGCAGCAACCTCGAGCTGACCTGTTAGCATTTGTTCCCTCTTTTTGGACCTGTTTCAGTGACCAAAGCTCAAAGAAAGCTGTGCAAATTCTCTGGCAACTTCAAGCTGGAAGTAGCTCACAGCAAATGCACCCAGGAGAGCCAGAATCAGCACAAGAAAGTGGGTCGACATACAGATACTGCTGACACGCAGGTAAAAAACAGCCTTGGCTAACATGGAAGCATATCATTAGTTTCTCACAATAACAATGCAGGATAAAACTTTCAAAGAAAATGCAGCTCTTTAATCCTTCTGCACATTAAATACCTAAAGGGGCAAATAGGTTCCTTAGGCATTGTGACAAACTTTCCAATATCAAAAACAAGCTTTAAGATGCTTAATACACTTATTTCTCAGAACATAAAAAGGAGCTTCTGATGAACATGATGAAAAAGTTATCATAGTATGAAGACATGAAACAATGTCTTTCTCCTTTCGAAGTTACTTTAGAAGTCTTCAGTACTACAACGGTAAGCTGTCAATTCAAACAAAGCATCACCCTTATTTTATCAGCATAAAATGTTATTGTTATTTTAATACCTAAAGCTGCCTTACTTCTGTGCATACTACAGGCAAACTGCACTGCTGCTGAGTCAGTATCCAAAGCCTAAGCCATTTCCAATTCCCAAAACTGGAAAAAATGCTACGCTTAAACAGATGAATTATATACCATGAAGCACCAGCTAAATCATAGGATAACCTTACCTGGAGAGGACCCGTAAGGATCACTGAGTGCAACTAAGTTGACCCAATCATTCAAAAATACCTTAAGCAGAGCTTCTGTCTCCGCAGCTCACAAAGTAACTCTGAGAACTAGTTTCCAGGTGTGAGGAGACTCACGGTTTATTCAGTTTTTCAACCTACTCAAATTTGTTTCCCCCTACCCTTTTCCCCTGTCACAAGGGAAATTAAGTAATTTACTCTTTGCACTGTTTCACAGAGCTTCGACTTCAAGGCAGGAAAATGGAATAACCCCTTAATTACAGCAGGGGGTGGTAAACAAAGAGGTGGGACTGCCTAACTGAGTGACGCCCGCAACTGTGTCTAGGGAGGGAAAGCCCTCATTTTCCCTCTGGCCACAGAAGCACTGCTTCCTGATGTCTCAGACTGCTTCCTCCCTGAACTCACACGGGGTTTATTTAAAATAAGGAGCATACAGCGCCGTATTCACGCCCGCCCCCCGCCTTCGGTTGCCATGGCAGCCGTTGCGGAAGGAGAAGATGGCGGCGGCTCCGGGGCGTTGCGCCCGCCCGGAGGCGGCAGGGGGAGCCATGCAGCAGCGCTGCTCAACTCCGCTACCCGGTCCTGCCTGCAAGTTGCTGAGGGGTCAGCCTAACAACAGCAGATAGCGTTCTTATTTTAAGAAAAAAAAAAAAAAAAAAAGGCCGAAAATAAAGAATCTCTTGAAAACACAGCACTGCGTGCAAACAGCTCAGTTTCAGCTGCCGGCTCATATACCAGAGCGCAGTCACCTCGACAGGAACGCCTTACGGCTGCCTTCACCGCACACGTTTAGCACCAACCAGAACTCTACCCGGACCCGGCGACGCCAGGCTTCGCCCCAGCGGGGCCCACATCAGGCAGAATATTCTCGAAGACGAAGGGCACTTCGCACGGCACGGCCGCGTGCGGAGCCGGGCAGTATCACTGCGGAGCGCTGCCGGAAGCCGCCGGGTGGGGCCGGCGCTCCCGAGGTGACAACGGCCCGCTCGGGCGATTTAACAGCTCGGCGCCGGGAAACGGGCTAAGAAAAAGTGCTAAGGGGGGGAAGCGGCAAAAGGCTGCGGACGGCCGGAGCTGATGGAGAGCCCGCGGTGGCAGGGCAAGGCGTCACGCCGGGCCCGAGCGGGTGCGGCTGCCGCCTCGGGGCGCGGATCGGAGGCGGCGGAGCAGAAGGGCCGCGACTGTGCCTTCCTGTGCCCGGAGTCACAAAATGGCCGCTCGCGGCACGGCGCGTCTCACGCCTCGAAGCCCTTCTCACACCACGGCTCTGACCATGACACCAACTCACGCCTCAGCCTTCTTTTATTATCATTTTCCCGCAGTATCACTGACATTCACACCCTACGTGCAAGATTCTAGAACCTATTGTAAAAGGCACTAATTCTCGGGGGCTCCGCACGGCGCCGTGAGGCGGCAGCGCCGCAGCTGCGGGGCTCCCCGTCCCCCGCCCTACCGCTGCCGCTATGCTGCACGAGGCCCCGCCAACCGCCCCCCAGCCCGGCGCGCCTCACAGCCCGCTCTCCACCCGCCCGACTTACCATCGTTCCCCGGAGATGTGACAGCGCCCACACACTTAAAAACAAACGAAGCCTTTAAAACAACAGGAGCGTTGGGAAAACAGACACTGAAGAACCCCGCTTTTTTTTTTTTCGCTTTTTTTTTTTTCTTCTTTTCTTCCTTAGGGGGTAAGGGAGAGGTGTGAAAGAGGCAGCTCTTTTCGACGGCCGCTCTTCTCCTTAAGTAGACCCCGAGGGAAGGGGCGGGGAAAGCCCCACCCGCCCCGCTGACCTGGCCTGGTCCGGCCCGCACCGCACCGCTCGGCGGCCGTGTGGGGAGTTCGGCTCTCGGTGCGTTTCGGGAGGGGGCTGCAGGCGAAGGGCGATGAGCGCTGCCACCTTTTCCTTTGTTAGGAGATTAGGTAGGGCCATTGTTTGAGGCCCTGCTGTTGAGAGAGCGTAGTGGTAGCGCCTTTCTGTCAGCAGAGCTGCGTTATGTGCTCAGGAGGCTTTGATTAGAGTTGCACACTTTGAGGCAAAGCTGAATGTTTTAGCGATGTTTTCTCACGACGACGTTATATGGATACTCCGGAGCAGGCTGGTTCCATTACACATACTGCCTGTTGTCTTCTCACTAGACTGTTAAGATCTTTCCAGAACGAAACGTCTCCGGAAGCTTTTCTTTTTCAATGTTAATAAGGTGCTTCCACTGCCTCTGGAAGTTGGTTTTAAATACTCATTGTTTTCTTCTGTTGAGAACGTATCTAGATTTTCAGACGCTTCTGGGGGAGGGAACTTCATGGATGCTGTGACAGAATAAACTCTTGACTGTGCTAGTTTAGCAACGTTCTGTAAGCGTCAAATGTATAAGACTGATTAATCTGGGGGAAAAAAAAAGTCCAAAGTTAAACTGATCAACTGGAGTGCATATAATAAGCAAGCTGTTTTCTCACATGTGACTTTATTCGGTCTAATTCCCCATCTTTTTAAAAGTGAACCACATATGCATCTTTTTGAATGCTGACACTAATAATCCAAAATAGCTTGTTGCACTAGATATACTTGGACCCAGAGTTGGTTTAGATAAAAGCAATAAAGAAGCTTTTATAAAAAAGTTATATTTATGTTCACTATAAAAAAGTTATATTTATGTTCACTATAGGAGGAATTTTGATAAAGCTAGTGGGGCTACCATACTATCTAAACATAGGCGTCTGCATAGGTTTTCATGCAACAAATGTCCCTTTAATAGAATCAAAAATGATTTGGGTTGGAAAGGGCCCTTAAAGATATTCTAGTCCATCCTCCTTGCCATGGGCAGGGACATCTTTCATAGAGCATGTTGCTCAAAGCATTGATCAACCCAAGTAGGAACACTTCTAATGATGGGGCACACAAAGCCTCTAGGCAACCTGTCCAAGTGTCTCACCACCCTCATCGGGGGGGGGGCGAGTGGGGGGGGGAGGAGGGGGAAGGGGATGATCTACAATACTGTATCTTTTCCATTTTTGTTTCAAACGGCTGAAACCTTGAAAATGAAATCCAACAGTGAAAGGAAAATACTTACCTTTTCAATTAAATAGATTCATATTTGATTTCAAGAGTGGCAACACATTAGTACCATTATTTCTAAAGCACGAAAAGAGTAAATCTGCTTGTACTAGCTACTGAAACTAAGCTTGTTTCATTATGCCAAGACAGAGCAGACACCAGGTTAGGTTGTTTTTTGTTGTTGTTTTAGAGAGGGGAGGAGTGGAGGGCAGTTGCCATCTTTACACTTCTATTATGGCCCTAACTAGAAGTATTCTTAAGGAACAGGTATCTCCTGCTTGCTGTTAAGTGGAAGATGCCTGTCTTAGAAGGAGTGCTACAAATACTACTTTAAAAAAAAAATATATATATACACATAATCAATTATATATATATATATATATTTTAGTTAGTAAACTAGTTTTGAGGCATCCTCTTAAAAAGAGTTCAGTATTTTGGTAGATAGAATAGCTGAGGTATAAATAAACTTTAAGAGGTCATCTGGTTCAATCTGGTCATCTGGTTCAGCCCACTCAAGTAGGAATGCCCAGAGCAGGCTGCCTTGGCCTATATCGAGGTGGCTTTTGAGTATCTCCAAGGAGGAGACTCCACAGCCTCTGGGCAACCTTTGCCAGTGTTCCATGACCTGCATAATCAAGAAGCATTTCTGATTTTCAGACACCATCTCTTGTGTTCCAGTTCATGCTCATTGCTTATTGTCCTGGCACTTGCCACCACTGAGAAGAACCCAACTCCAAATTCCTTCTCTCTTCAGGTTTATACACGTCAAAAGACCACCCTAAGCCTTCTCTTTTGGCTATAGAGCCCCAGCTCTCCCAGCCTTCCCTTATAGGAGTGGTGCTCCAGTCCCTTTATCATCTTGTTAGCTCTTTGTTGGTCTTTCTCCAGTATGTCTCTTTTGTACCAGGGAGCCAGAAACTGAATACAGCACTCCAGGTGTGACCTCACCGGTGCTGACTAGAGGAGAAGGATCACCTCCCTTAACCTGCTGACAATGTTTTGCCTAATGCAGCCCAGAATATCATTAGTCTTCTCAGCAAGGGCACAGTGCTGACTCATGTTCAACTTGGTGTCCACCAGGACCCCAAGATCCTTATATGCAAAGCTACTTCCCAGGTGCAGGACTGCACTTCTCCTTGTTGTGTTTTATGAGGTTCTTAAAAAGATACAGTAAATTTCTGAATGTGTAAAATTCATGAAAAATTAATCATAGAAACATAGAATATCCTCTCCTCATACATCTTGTCCTCTAGACCCTTCCACACCTTTGTAGCCCTCTTTTGGACACTTTCTAATTGCTTTCTCTCCTTCTTACACTGTGGTGCCCAAACCTGCACCCAATGCTTAAGGTGAGGTTGCACAGTGCAGGGCTGAGAGGCACAGCCCCTTCCCTCATGTACAGACCGTGCTGGGCCTGATGCACCCCACGGTGCAGTTGGCCCTTTGGCACACTGCTGACTTAGATTCAACTTGTCATCAACCAGAACCCCCGAATCCTTTAACGTGGGACTGCTCTCCAGTCTCTAGTTATTTTTATTTCCTTGACTTGGATGAAAATGAGAATATTATTTTGAACATTAATTTAATGACTTGTCAGGGGAATTCCTTACGGGGTTATTTTTCTAGAAACTGCAATATTTTAGAACACTTTAATTAGCCTGATAATAAATTAAACTTGATACAGTAGGCACACAATAATTCAGTGAAAATTCAGCATCTAAACCATAATACTTGAGTAACCCATAATCTCAGCTGGGGCAATGCTGAAGTTATCTCATTAGTTTGTTCTGTGGTCAAGATTATATTTAACACTAGCAATTCACTGTGATTAGTTTTAGGTATTTAAATGCTGACTATTTAATTAAATTTAACCTGAATTACTTTCCTGCTGAAGAAAAGGTCTCTGATTTAATTTGTACTATAGCATGTAGAGTGACTGTGAAAAAAATTATGTTTTGTACAGGTATGAAATATTCTTAATCCAAACATTGTATATGAATGAATTGTACAAGTACAGAGGAACATTTAAAGATGGCTCTGTATGGTCAGATCAGAAGTCACTCTAGTTCAGCATTTTTGTTTGTAAGAGCCTGCAGGAACACTCTGAGAATGGATGCAAAACCACAGCCAGAACACAGTGATTTTTTTCCTTGTTACTTCTCCTTGTGTTTGGCCACTGAGAAAGTGTTATAGTATTTGATAACACTTGATTTTTCCTGAAAGTTTTCCTGACCATTTCTGAACTCAACTTATACATGGGCCTGCACGGTAGTTTGGCACTGAGTTCCACTAAGTAAACAGGCATTGTTTGAAAAAAGTACTTGTTAGTTGTAAGCTTTCAGTATCTAAAAGGGGGCTGTAAGAAAGAAGGGAACAGACTCTTCAGCGGAGTCTGTTGTGATAGGACAAGGGGAAATAGTTTGAAACTGGAAGAGGGCAGATTTAGATTGGATACAAGAATAACGGTTTTTATGATAAGGGTGGTGAGGCACTGAAACAGGTTGACCAGAGGGGTGGTGGAAGCCCCATCCCTGGGGACGTTCAAGGTCAGGCTGGCTGGAGCTCTGAGCAACTTGATCTGGCTAGTGATGTCCCTATTCACTGCCGGGGAGTGGGACTAGGTGATCTCCATGGGTCCCTTCCAACTCAAACGATTCTATGATTCTAAGCTTTTTTTTCCTGATAATTAGTTTGATCTCATTCATGTCTTAACAGCCAAGACTGGAGTTTTTCTCCTTACTGATGCCATTTGTGACCTTATAGACTGTTGTCATATCTACCTCCAGTTGTCTAGCTTTCAGAAAATCTGTGCACTGTCTTTGCTTTTCTCCTCAGGGCAACGGCTGTTAGAATTGAGTGTCAGCACCAGCCCTGTGTTCAGCCTCTCACAAGATAGCAGCTCACATTTCTGTTTAAACAGATTCCCCACCCTCCTTCCCCCCGGCCCCCAACCCCCACGCCTTGCTGTCTTGCATGGCCTGCTCATGTGCTCAAACAAGGCTTCATCTGCAGCATGCAATCTTTCATTTAAGGCCCAAGGTTTTATGCCACTCTGGAACAGAAACCTGGAATTGCTTAAGTGTGACAAGACCACTGAATGAGCTGCAGCTCCGAAGTAGGTACATCTAGGTCTTGTCATTCAAGTGGGTCCATAAAAAGGTATGTAAGCCCAAAAGGCTGTCTTTATTTGAATTAGTAATTAAACAGGACAGGGATTTTAAGACTATTATTCATTCACTCATTTATTTACGTATTTAAGGCAGTCTCCCCCTTGCTGCATCCTTATTTCCATGCTTAATCAGCTTTGAGACCTGGGAAGCCACTGAACTGATTGGAACTGAGCAGACAGGCAAGTGCTACTGTGAATTACAAGTTGTACACACCTCAAAGTTTTAGAAGTAGGTTTTTTTTGCATTGCAAGAGGAGTCTTGACTGTCTGCTTTTCTCATCAGCTTCTTAGGCTCATCTGCCTCTTGTGAAACCCTGCAAACTTCTTTCTTGAGCATGCTAAAAAGTGTGAGTAGCTTAGTGTCTCATCTTTTGGGGAGTTTCACCTCATACAGTGCCTCTCCTGTCAACAGAATGCAAAAGCTAAAACAGGGATGTAAGTGCTGTCCAACACATAAAGGTTTCACCGAGTACGATGGCATTACTAATGTAACTCTGTCAATTCCTAGCAGAGCAACACCCTTCCATGTGTTATATGAGAAAGGAGGAAAAACAGAATGGAAAAACACCCATGGCTCAGAGAATTATTTTGGCCTTGATTTAACATATCTTTTGCCCAGCTGTTGGCTTCTGAAAGATTTCACTGGGCCTAATTAGTGGGTGCTCACATGATACACTACATACTGTGGATAGTTCTTTTTGGAGAAACACTAAAAATCCCCATCGTGCAGTTATATTGAGGACTAAAATGTTTATCCTCTTATGCCACTGAGTCCAAATATACCTTTTTGCTTTTAATTCTTTATAGCTTAAATTGCAACCCAGACCTCAGCAAAGCAAGAACTTCTGCAGACTTTGCATTTTATATTTGATTAAAACCAAGACTTTGGTTTAAATCATTTTTTATTTCTGTATGCATTATCTGCTGAAGAGATGAAATGAATGAAAAAGTGAAAAAGCACATAGGCATTTGACATGTGGCCTGCAATCTTATATGCATATCCAAGCTCTTGGACACTGGTATATAAAATTGGGAAGCCCTATAAAGAAAACTTTGCACATTGAATCTACAAGTTACCATTCATCTTTTGAAGCTTGGACAAATTGTGGGCTGTTTTCAGCTGTGTATGACTTAAAGTCCACAAGCCTATTTATCTTCCAGTTTCTCAGATCTCTTGATCCTGATTTCTAGGTGAAGTTTATGAGACTCTACTGCATTGATCTCTGCCTACTGAGACTCTTACATTCCAGCAAACTGCATTCTACCTTCCTCCAAAATTTTTAAGCCACGCGTTGACACTATGAAGAGGAAATTGAAAGAACAGGAGTGGATCTTTGCCCCTTTTGCTCCTATAAGGAACACTGCTATTTGATATAAATACTCAGTGCTGAGTTCCTTATATCAACATTGTCTGCTCCCCTGCCCTCCCCTCCCCCCCCCTTTTTTTTTCTTTCCTATCAGCTTATGGCTGGACTCTCCTGCCTGCTAGAGCAGGGATTAAAGCTTCTCTCTCATTTAGGAAGATGATGTCCCATCTGTTATGTACTAAGTCACCCAAAACCTTTCCCTAGTCACCAAAGAGCAGCATTTGGTATGGCATTGGGCTGCTTGCATATATTTATAGATGCCATTAGTTTCACCTCTTCCTGAATGAAATGAAAAGGAAGAGGACAATAAATGATATTTAGCACCTACTGAGCTCAGTAGGGGGATGACATATTTACAATAAACACCGCTTTTCTTGTTTGTCTTCTTTCTTACACAAAGAAACAGTCAACTGTAGTATATGTGAATTCTCATTGGTTATTGAAGGGTTAGACGCCCATCGAGTGACTCTTTTACAGCTATTTGAATCAATAACTACGGACTTTTTACAGATCTGTAGTAAATGGTTGGGGATTATTTGCATATGACTGTCCACAGTTTAAAAGTCTTGCTGGTAAAGCTACCCTTGTGCTGTGGACTGCTGTCTACATGACAAAAGGGATGGAAGACCCATTTGACCCGTTTTCTTAAATGAGCAGTGTTACACTAGAGACATAAAGTGTGTTAACCAATTAAATCATTCAGTATAACTGCACTTGTACTTGAACTTCCAGCTGAAATGTATACGCTGCCCCCTGAAGAAGTTGCAGTCAGTATAGCAAGTGTATCTACAGCAAAAAATTTTGTTGTATGAGTAAATGCTGCAAAATCTTTTGCAAACTCAGTATTTAAGCATGTTTCCTAATACAGCTTTAGGAAACATGCTTCTTTAGGAAGGACAAGGGCTTCTTAAGCATGCTTTTGCCAAAGGGAGCCAACAAATATATTCAGATAGTTCTGTTTGTACAACTTTTATAAATATAAGAAAGGGATACTACATTTTGTTTGTTGCAGAGCTGGTAATCACTAAGCCTGAAGTCATTAACTGCCTGCAACTCCCACACTCATCATTTGATTGTAGAAAGAGACATTTTTTCAAATCCTTAACATTTTTTTTTTTTAATCTAGTAGGAGAAAATCATATATTTAAACCATGAATTAAAAATCTATAGGATATTCACTACATAAGAAATTATCGTTGTAGTATATTTCACAGAGGTGATGTGTATAGGGCTATATAAAATCAGAGTGCATATATATGTGTATATATATATTTTTTCTCCACAGGATCACAATACCATTTGGTGATGAGTCATCTGAACAAACAGCCAACATCGTTATTTTCAACCATTCAAAAATGTTTGAGTCAAAGGAAACAGAACAGGAATGGCAAGTACTGATAACAGGCTATGTATCAGTCTTAGAAAAGTATTGCCAGCCTAGACATAGATTATGCCAAAAATACTAGGTGGTTTTATTATTATGTTATCAGCAATGCTAATCTTGTGGCCTAACCTCCTCTGAGACCCTTCCTGGAAAACTTCTGTTATGGACATTTTCTTCTGGTTGTTGTCCCCTTCCATTTCAACACTATGAGGCATATCACTCCATCCTTTGTGTCAGGACAAAGCCAAGGTGACATGCCTGATGACATTCTGAGCCAGGGTATAGACTTGCATAGAAGCTCCTTTGTTGCACAAAACAGAGGAAAACAGAGAAGTTCTAGTCCTGTGTGCCATCTTCTGATGTAATCTTTATCATGCAGTTACCGTGGACTATGAAACAGTCTTGGCTTTGAAATAAGATTAGATTGTTTATGGTTGTGTCTGTCCTCTCACATCACAACCTCTGAAACTTAGAAGCCATCTTCAAAAACATGTATTTTCACAGTGGTGTATTTCCTCACTTTTTTTTTTTTTTTTTTTTTAAACTATATTCGCTGGATAATGAGAAATATCACTTGTTACCAATTATTCTTTTTTTTAAATAAGATATTTAGTTTAAGATACCACTCTTACAAATTGATTCTTAAAATCACACCATGAGGCAAGTACAAAACTTGTTATGAATTAAAGTCTACAAATTAAGTCTCATTTTTTTTTAGTCCTGTTTGGTCACAAATAATTAAAATAGCCTACAAATTATTCTGATTAAGTTCATGTATAGGCATTCTCATTCCAGAACAAACCAGCTTGTTTTTAACTAAAATGGAATGAGGCACTTCTCTCATCAGAATAGCCCCATACGGAATTAATCAGGAACAGTTCCATATGTAGAGAAGCCTTAATTAACTTTGAATGAGTTTCATTTGCAATAACTTTGCTGCCATGTATATCTGGCTCTAGATGTATGTGTTGGGATGCTAAACTGTGTACAAATCGTGCACTAAGTCTTTGATATAAAGTTTTTGCCAGAATGCAATAGTGATTTGTTTTTTCTTTTCAAACATCTTATTATATATCGATGGGGAAAAAAAAATAGAACAAGAATCTATTCCAGTTTTCAGTCAGTATGTTATGCTGTCTATTTTTATGTTACCTCAGTGGCATTTTCTCTTACTCGAGTACTTACTTTTGATTTAAAAAATTGCATAGCTTACCTGTTTTTATTATGGAAATTAAGTAAGATAAAATATACTGGACTAAACTTTCATGCTGTCAGCTTTCACTGCCAGAATGATCAGAATTTTCTTTGTTGAGCTAAATTCTTACTTTAGCATGTCAGTAGATGTTTGCTTGTTTATAGATAAGTTTAGTGTCTTTTCTATGCTGTTTGATTAAAGACAAAAAGATACCATCATCTAATGTTTTAGATTTGTTTTGATTTAAAGCAGGTATTTGATTTGATTTATACCAGTCTTATCAGTTTGAAGTATAGTATGGTCTATACATTCTATGTTCATTAATTTTGAATCAATAGTATTGTAAATCATGTTATATTTGTTGTATCTATGAATATTATTTATACTATTATATCTTTGTTATAAAGAAGAATATCTAAGGTTAAACGAGAGGGATTGGACCGTTAGAGACCGGAGTAAATTGTTTATACTTCTGAGTGCTTTTGTATATAAAATGTATCCACAATTTCACTAATTGTTTCTTTAAAAAAAAGAAGTCTCCACTTACCCTCTGCTTTCAGTATTTTCTGTCCTTAGGAAAGAAAATTGATGTCAGGGATGTTTGTGACAAGGCAAGTGACTAGTGTCCCCTGTTGATGTGGCAGCTGACTTAAGAACAGCAAAAAAATGTCTGTCAAAGTTGAAAGCAAAACCTAAACAGAAGAAAAACAGCAAGCAAAAAAACCAACCAATCAACCAAAAAAAAAAAAAAAAAAAATCCCACCGAAGTAAAACAAAAAACTCCCACAACCTTGGAGCTGTTTTGCTCTGAGTACTCTGGTTGTTGTTTTGTGATCAATTTAAACTCATCTAATACCATGCTGCCACTAAAAAAAAGCAATTTAATTCTGCCTTTCGTCTCTTAACTATGTGTCCTTGTACTTGTGATCAACTTCCTGAAAACTTGTTGGGAGCAAGAGAAGGAATAATTTTCAGTTTGACAAGCATCCATTATATTGCAGAACTGTTTGATCACTACATGAGTCTCAAGGAGAATGTGATGTGTGCCTGTGGGGGTGGCCAAAAGGCTGTTGCTCGGAGTGTGTGAGAACAGCAAGGTCGTTTTGTCTTGAACTCAGTATGTTCATTATAAGGTATAGTTTCAGGCTGCTAATCTGACAGTGAGAAAAGGTCAGGTTACCAAGTAATTAATATAGATCAACAAATCAATTGTAGCATTTAATGACCTCCAAACTCTCTAAACTTTTCCCTTCCTTGTTTATTTCCTGGAAACAACAGTGACTGCTCAGAAAACCTTTGGTTGACTGAATTGTCTGAATTAACGTTTACATGACCTCTTTGTGTTCTTCATTGTGCAGGCTTGTTGATCAGAATTAGGTGACTGAGAAACTTTCTCTGAGAATCTGAGTGTTCATAACTCTGTCTATCTACAGTTTTTCAAAGCCTAGATATCCCCACAGTTGCCACAACAGTCTGGAAAAGAATCAGAGAGAACAAAGTAGTTGCAGGTTACCATAGCCACAAATGGCTGAGCTAAGAAATAGCAAGGCATTGCAAACTAGACTTGAGGACTGTAATGGTGTACCAGGCTAAGCTAACTCAAATGTTTAAGCCTTGTGTGAGTTGTTTAACATAATTAAACAGGTTCTACTGTATTTGAGACCTTTTGGCTTGCTAGAGATGAGCTTAGAGCAGCCATGGCCAACAAGCAGCCCATCTTCTCCATGCAGCCCAACCCCTGCCTCGTGCCATCATGCCAGTGGCTCTTTCCCAGTGAATGGCCCGGCCTAGCCTGGCCCCAAGTGCACACCCATCACTCAGCAACAACCATATAGTGGTGTGTCATCAGTACTGTCTGTGCTCAAACCAGGACATGGGAAGGATGCTGTACAGCGCTAACTCAAGTTGTGGCAAATAATTGAGTGCATTTTGGTATACTGGCAAACCACAGTCCTGCGAACAGTGAAAAATACACATCCTTGCTCTC
This sequence comes from Chrysolophus pictus, assembly GCA_037305975.1. NCBI lineage: Eukaryota > Metazoa > Chordata > Aves > Galliformes > Phasianidae > Chrysolophus > Chrysolophus pictus. The sequence goes on from JAYKPI010000006.1 coordinate 34,111,364, forward strand.
TGTTTTGATAAAAGACTTTGAGAATAGATATCAAGATTTCCAATATAGTCAATTCTCGAGTTTATTTGCAACTCCATTTTCAGTCAACATAAATACATTACCTGCAAATTTTCAAATGTGTGGAGTTGCAATCAAACACTCAACTCAAAGATTTCATTATGTCTCTTTATCAGACTTTCATAAGCCCTATCTTACCAGAAAGAAATATCCCTCACATTGCAACCATGCTTTATTCATGTCACTGCTTTTTGATAGTATATACATTTATGAATAGCAATTTTTCAAGGATGAGGCACAGGAAGTGTAAAATTTCATCAAAGATCTTGAACACTTGAGAGCTTATTAAGAATTGCAACCACTGCCATCAAACCAGACTGATGCATTTTTTTCACAAAAATAAGGTCAAATATTCCATCAGTCTTATGTTTTATTGCTCTTTTTAAAATATATTTTAATAAAAATATGTATATTTTAAAAGTTTTGTTACGTATGTACATTATTATATATTTTATATATGGCCCAGGATAACTCCCCTACGCTTAATGCAGCCCTGGCAAGCCAACGGAGTGGACACCCGTGGCCTAGGGGCAGCATGCAATGGTTTGGAGTGAGACAAAAGCCCATCTGGACTGCATCTACACCGATGCATGCAGCAGGGGCAACAAACAGATCGAGCTAGAAGCCACTGTGTGGCAGGAGAATTATGACTTAGTTGCCATCACTGAAACGTGGTCGGATAACTCTCGTGAATTGGGTGCTGCAGTGGAGGGCTGTAAGTTCTCTGGAAGGAATAGGCAAGGAAGGAGGGATAGTGGTGGTGTTCTCTATGTTAGGGAGTATTTCTATGTTGTAGAGCTCAGTGCTGGGAATGATAAGATCATATCCTTATGAGTAAGAATCAGGGGGAAGCCCAACAACACTGACATCCTGCTGGTAATCTTACAGACACCCAACCAGGATGAAAAGGCAGATAAAACATTTTGTGAGCAGTTGGCAGAAATCACATAACTGCTTGACCTTCTTCTCATGGGAGACTTCAACTTACCTGTCATTTGCTGGAAGTACTGTACAGCACAGAGGAAGAAGTCTAAGAAGTTCCTAGAGTGTGTGAAAGATAACTCCCTGAAGCAGCTCCTAAGAGGCACTGGGCACTGTGGCAGTGCCCTGCTAAAGTTGCTGTTTACGTGTTGGGAGACATGGTGGTCAAAAGTTTTCTCAGGCATAGTGACTACAAAATAATAAGAATTCTCCATTCTTGTTGAAATCAGCAATGAGGTCAGCAAAACTGCTGCCTTGGAGGGCACATTCTCAGCTACAAAACACTATTTTTTAACAGAGCCACCACCATTAGCTGTGCATTTTTTTGCCAGTGATGGACAAAAGCCTGCAAGCCATGCTCGTAAAAAATCTCCATCAGTAGAGATGACCCACTGTCACTATCACCGCTGCTGAAAAACACTATCCACTGCTTCACTGAGCTCATGTCCACTGTTTGGTCTCCAGAAACATTAAGCAAAAATTTGACAAATGTCAGTGGGTATAATCTTTTCTGCATGGAGGAATTCAATTGCACACCTTTCCTTCAGACACACCATTTTGTGAGATTGCCCTTCTGCTGCCATCTGTCACATCACAATGAAATGTAATGGGATATTGGTGGGAAGGTTCAATCTCTACTGCCATACCACCAGCATCTGCCTTTGACGACATGGGCCACTGTAATAAAATAATAAATTACATTTGGAGCACTCCTTACATATACACGAACATAATAATAAAGAAACTGGAGATTTTTTATGTGTTTGCTACTAAGAAATACAGAGTTGATACTTATTTCAGAATGAGTGTGCAAGATCCTGGAGCTAAGGCTTGCTATTCTAGATGCACTTCACTTTGCATTTCTGTTGAGTCTGAAAGTGGAAAGAAATGACTAAGCATAGATTTTGATAAAATATAACTTTGCATTTGATTCATTGCAAAGGAATTTTTGTTGTGTGCATTGAACAGAAAAAAAAAATCATGTGTGTAAGACAGTGCTGATACAAATGACATTCTTTGCACAAAATATAGAATTTGAGAGAAAATAGTGTAGCTGGCCAATTTAGAAGAAAAATGCAAGGGATATATGTGTACAGCAATGATGTTCTGAGTAAGCAGGAATTAAATTTGGATCCTGAAACAGCGGTGTGGTTATTAATCACACATTTTACAATTTTTCAGAGTTTACAGCACTTTGTATCAAATTCTCAGATATTTGATCTATGAATGTGCTGAAAAAATTGTTTTTCCTTAAATTTATGCAACACCATTGAGGTGTGGACTCAATGTGTATGTAAAATTAAGTAGTAGAACCCTTCTCAGGATTCCTAGGTGACAAAATTCTGCTAAGAATGACAGTGCTGAATTCTGACTTCTTGTCATATGGATTGTTCTGTCGCTCTGATCCCTGCATGTGATTGGGCCTTAGAAAAAAATCTTGATATCTTGCCTGTGATCCTGATTCATGTTGTTATAATACCAACATCTCAAGCATCAGAAAACATTGGTTAGGTTGGAAGTAATCACTATATAGCTTAAAAATCAGAAGCTTGGAAAAGAATCACATTTCAGGAGATTTTTATTGATCTTCCTTCTTGTCTTCCAAAGCTTTGAATTTTTCATTTTCAAGCATTTTTCAACAACCAAAAATTGGAACCAAAGTTTCTTCCAAAACCACATGTTCAAAATAGTATATTGGATCTTCAAAAGTAATTAATTCTTCAGCTACAGCATTTTATAAAAATGTTTCAATATATATTTCTGGTCGGGTTTCAAGCTTCTTCTGTGCATATGCTTTAGATTTTGGAGGCCTAAATGCCTAATAATTGGACAGGAAATTGTTTTTTTTTTTTTTAGAAATTTACTATTCACATTATTCTGTTGAGTTCGTTAAAATTTATGATAAAAAATTACATCTGTTACTTTATTTAATTATGCATCTGTTTAATTCCTGGCAATAGAACAAGGGAATCTGGAAATACCTGTATCAAACCCATGTGAGGTGTAATTATTTAGCTGCATCAAATAAAAATAAAATATGGAAAACAAAATTTTTCCTTTATATATAGTTAAAAATCAATTTCTGTTGCAGAAATTAGGATCTAAATGTAGTGGTTACACAGACTATGATGGTGAATGTTCTAGAGGTACCAAAAATACAGGTATAAGTAGTAATGCTTGAATTTAATATTCACGTCCAGAAAACGAACAAAAGTAGATGGTCAGTTCTAAATGTAAATTTGTGAGTTCTTAGTGCAGGCCTGCTTGGATATTTTACGTGAAATTTGCACCTATCATAGAACTGGGAACTGTGACTACAAATAGTAGTAGTACTCCATACTAGGTACTCTGAATAGTAGTGTTTGTGCAGGCAATAGGAAGTTAGCTTGATACTTAAAGTTTTCTTATTTCAATTTAAAAAAGTGTGATGTGAGAATCTCTGACATTAGCTCAGTCTTCTTGCATTTACATGGCCAGAGGTTGGAAGTAATGTGGAGGTCAGCTGTGATAACATGGTAATGATTAAATGTATTGGCAATGCGTTAATTCAGTGATATGGCACTGATAACAAGGAGGGGCCATGATCTGCACAGCTCATTTAGCCGGTTGTGGCTCATTCTTTGCTGTCTTCCTGCCTACTCTGTCTCCTAAAGACTGAGACAGATGGCTGCTGGCCCCTTGGCTCTGCAAAGCGAGGGGATGGAGAGACAAAAATTAGGCTCGCTTCTCAACTAGTATGGCTTTTCTTTTATGTGATAGACAGAGTATCTCTGTGAGATGTAAGAATTTGGAAAAGAGTCTCAGCACAAAAGCAGGTAAATGAAGTGGTACTTTTGAAAAAAGTTGTACATGTCAAGAAATAGATCAGTGGGTTCCTAACACCAGCATGCAGCCACCTCCATCACAAGAAGAAATCTTCCTCAGTATATCCTGATTCTTGGCAAGATCTCAATGATGAAGAAGCAATAAGTAAGAAAGAGACTCTTATGCCTAGCCCTTGTTAAAAGCACTTATATTTTCCTATCTTATATATATGCCTCATGGGAGAGATCATCTGTTGTACCACTTACTAGATTTTTATTTCAGCTGGTATGGTATTGTGTTTTCATTTAGTACCGGGGTATACTTTGGCTAATTTATCTTTCTTATTTTGTCTCATAAAATTAAAGTGACTAGAAGTCACTAGATAATTTTATGTGGGAGCTTGCCTACAGGGGAATGTTTTCTTCATGTTGATGTCAATTACTTTACATTGGAATGATCTAACTCCCTCAAGATTTATGGAATGATTCAGGAAGTTCTGTTGATGAAGTATTTCAGTAAAAGTATTTTCAGACTTTTGCTAGAGATCATCAGGGGAGTTCTGAACTAAGATATTATGCTGTGATCTTAGCCAAGATCTTGTGGCAGGTCAGTAGTAATCGTATGAAATGCCCAGGACTGAGAATGTTCAGTCTACAAATACTGTAGGAGACACCAGAACTGGTAAGTAATTGTTTTTGAATATTATGAATAATCATTTTTCATGCTTACAGCTACTGTTGAGTTACTTTCACAAAGTGCAACTTGACATAAGTAGATATGTGAGTCAATAATCAAACTCCAATAAAAAAATAAAAAATAAAAAATAAAAATTTGATTTCTGCATGGTAAAAATAGGGACTATTGGGAGTCCAGCTGAAAACTATCACGACAACACAAATTTTATACTTTACTTCACTAACCTCAATTCTTGTAACAGTAAGCCTGGTTCCTTTTCCTGCTGCCTCACTGTGATATTTGGCACACCTAATTTTAAAAAGTCACCATAGAAAATCAAGAACTAACCAGTACTTTAAATTCATGTCAAAGTATTATCACAGAAAATACTACAATGTCAATCAAATGCAGTGCTTATAGAAATCTTCCAACTATGAAAAAGCACATTTTTAATGCTACAACATTTAAGGTGGTGTCTTCCTTTCACATGTGAGGCCTATGAAAAAAGATAGAGAGAAATTTGTAATCTTAATCACATTGACAAATTATTGCAGTTTCATTTTATTTTTCTGTATTTCACTTTCCCTCAGCTCCTAAGGAAATCAAAATGTAATGCTAGGTGCAAAAACTTCTTAAAATCTCTCCCAGATTGTTTTAATAGTCCAAATCAGAGCTGCTTTATCTTTTATATTCAGAAGAAATACCTATGACATTTTCAGTCCTTCAGAACGTCACATGGACAATATCAAAGCATATTTTCCTGGACTTCTTCTCAGCCTTCATTCGCATAGATCAGCATCACATTTTTCAGTGTGTAAAAGTGCATGTGTATTTGCAAGTGCTATCACTGTTCTCAAAATTAACGACTGCATTGCTTTAAAGCTCTGCAATCATCCTGTTGCAGCACCTTTTCAAAAATGTGATTGCAGTTGTACATTTAGTCTCTGAAAGCTCTGACAAATAACTTTCTACCATGATGCATGGTAGTTGACAAATCATAAAGGCTGGACTACCTGTGGGCTTCCACAATTAGATAGGTATCTAAGAAATGGAGCAAGCAACAGGCATAGTACTAAATCTAAGCAGCCATCCATTTTGACTGTTGAAAGATGTTGTAGAAACTGAACAATTTTTTTTTTTTTTTTTTTTTTTTTTTGTGACAGTTCCAATGCCGTCACAGCTGTTAATGCCAAAATTTGGTGTTGTTTGCCCATAACAAAGTACTTGAAGGCAGTCCACCCACTCATACTGCACTGATGCAGAATGTTTCTGGGCAGCATTGTGGTTTAATTGCTGGCAGCAAATGCTCCAAAAAATACAATCTTTAGCAAATTCTGGAGTCACATGAATGAAAATTGGCAGTCTATCTGGATGACTGTGCCTGAGGTAGCAAATAATCATTGACAATGTTATGACAGTGGGCTGAAAAAAAGTAAAGAAGTTCTCCTGAAGTCTACTTTGTAATTCAGATTTATTGTGGGACTAGGAGGTTGCCAATGATATAGTGAATGCAACAGTTTAGTTTGGCTGTCAACAATACGAGAAAAGTTTTGAAAATTGTAATAAAAATATAAATGGTGCCTTTTGATTTTGTAATTGTGTCCTAAAGTTTTATTAGGAGTGGCTGAGGGAGCTGGAATTGTTTAGTCTGGAAAAGAGGACGCTCAGGGGAAACGTTATTATTCTCTACAACTGCCTGAAAGGAGATTGTAGCAAGGTGGAGAGTTGGCCTCTTCTCTTGGGTAACAGTGACAGGATGAGAAGTAATGGCCTTAAGTTGCACCAGTGGAGGTTCAGGTTGGATATTTGGAAAAGTTTCTTCTCAGAAAAAGTCATTGGAACTCCCAGGCTGCCTAGGGAGGTGGTGGAGTCGCCATCCCTGGAGGCATTCAAGAAACGTGTAGATGTGTCGCTCTGGGACATGGTTTAGTTTGCATGGTAGTGCTGTGCTGGTAGTTGGACAAGATGATCCTAGAGGTCTTTTCCAACCTTAATGATTCTATCATCATATTATTCATTCTTGAAATTTTCAAATTAGCTTAAGGACCATGTGTATACACAAGTAACAGAATATAAAGAGAAAACAATATGGCACAGAGAAAGTGGTATTTAGTGGAAGTGAGCTGAAACATAACCATGCGACATCTACTATGTCAGTGAGATACTGTAATCTTTAAATTTATCCCTTTCTCCCCCCAGTTATTATAAAGGTTTTCTGCAAACTAATTATTCTGCTATACAGCATTTCTTGTCTTTGACTGCATATCTCTATTTGTATGTCTTAAAAGTAAGCCACGTTCAAAATGTTAAATCCAGTCATCTATTGATGGTACTGAGAAAGGGAAAAAAGAGCAGTGCATTAGAAAAGAATACAAGAGACTAAGCTGTGAGAAAACAAAAAAGGATGCCTACTAATGGAAAGTGAGAGACTGTGCTGAGGAGATAAATGCGGCCACATTTGGAATTGCTATTTTCAAATTAGAAAATATGAATGGAGTTACAATAGTTAATGTGTGTCCAAGTATCTTCTACAGAAAAAGTTACAGAGACATTGTTACCAAAAAGCAAAAAGATTCTGTAAAGGAACAGAAAAATCTGGAGAGATATCTTCTCTTTATCCCTATTAAGATTTGGTAGAACATGTGTATTTGAGAGAATACACAAAGTTTTATTTTCTAAAAAAAAAAAAAAAAAAAAAAAAAAAAAAGGAAAAAAAAGATCACTTTCAAAAGTAGTGTGCATTTGGCACTGTCCTGAATCCTGACCTTTGTTGTTAAAACTTGCGTCAAAATTTATCCCAAAAAGAAATTATTCTACCTCTGTAGAACCCGATACTGCAATTATCAGAGAGAGCATATGAGGATAAACACAAACCAGTGGGTTGATTCTGGAGGGCCTTTCTTATGCTCCCAATTACTAAATCCAACAGTGTGGTGGGAGATCATTTCCAGAGGCTAAGAGCAAGGGTCGGGGGAGAGAACAGTAAGAAAAGACAAGACAATTTCTTTTCTGGAGACCTTCATTTAAATCACATTATGAAATAATTTAGTATGAAAACATGCTTTCACACCTCCTATAGCACTAGTCATTTGAGCTTGAACAGAGTTAAAGCAAGTTGATGGCTGCCAAAAAGAGAGAAAATATGACCATATACTGGAACAACTTCAGTGCTCTTATCCAGACAACACTGTGAAGGCAAATAAAATGAACATCTGTTATATTTAACTTTAAAAAAGAAAATTTCACACAAACTCACAACATGTGCATGCATATATATAAGTAAACTTTAACTCATCTCACTGAAGTGAATTCACAAGGTATTTTAACCCTAATTACTTTTAAAATTAATTTTAATTTAAAACATTTAATTGTAACATTCAGAAAAGCATGCGTAGATTTCAGTCACATAACCCCGAGTAAAACAAGATGTAAAAAATTCTGAAGGAAAAGATTATAGACTTCTCTGTGCTCTTTTTCTTCTTATTAAATTGGGTAAAGGTGATTTTAAAAGTAGACTTGTCATTCACCTGAAAGGTATTTTTTATGGTTGCACAGTAGAGGTTTGATATTTTATAGGAAATTCTACTATTGTGTTGTTTGTATGTCACTTTTAACACAGCAGTTCAGATATCTTTGTTTAGAAAGTACTGTTTGCATTAATGGGCCCAAATTATTTTTAGCATTCACAAATCTGAGAGCACTAGCTGATCTCAGCATGGATATAAGCAGTTGTTATTTAGATCTCTCCCTTTCAACTCCAATAGTTAACCAGAGCTCACAGCTTCTTACCTGCTCCAGTTTTGAATAAATAATTTTTTTTTTTCTAGAATGCTTTTAAATAGCTAACTTTTGTATAAGCTCAAAATAGACCATATAATTTAGCATCAAGGAGAAAATGGAGAAGAGTTAAAATAGAGCTTCAAATATCTTGGAAACAAATGACTGTTCAAACCTTGATACATGGATGGGTGTCATCGACATTGAGATAAGTACTAAATCATTATCATCTTCCTGAGGTGCATTATTTATTTGTAAACATATTTGATATTTCATTTTTGGGACTAAATTATTTCATTGTGATATGAACTTCTGGGTTTTTTCAAACTAATACTAAAAAGGGGTCTAGTTGCTTTGCTCTCTGTGCTTTTTAAAAGTTAGCCTTAATCAAGACAGGGTAGGTTAAAGAATAATTAGAGTTACATAAATGTTCAAACTGTGAGAATATGATGAAGTTTTTAGTTAGGCTAATGGTTCAAAGCCTTTATAGTCAATGTTTACAACCTTCTCTACCCCACTTTTGCATATGCAACACTTTCTCTCTTCTCTAAACACAGCCGTTGCAGGTGCAGGCAATGGGGAATGAGGGAGAGGTAGAACTGGCCCATATGGATTATGGGCCAGGTTTCTCCTTGTTGGTTGCTGGGCATGCTTTATTACTGTCTGGAGGAGGAAAGCAGCCCCGAATGCTTTAACGATGAGCAGAAACAACGCTTTCCTGTTTTCAGCCTATGAACCTACAAGATCTAGTTAATGGTTTCAAAGCAAAAGAGGGGAGATTCAGATTGGATGTGAGGAAGAAATTTTTTACAGTAAGGATGGTGAGGCACTGGAACAGATTGCCCAGAGGTGTGGTGGATGTCCCATCCCAGGAGACATTCAAATTCAGCATGGACAGGGCTCAGAGCAATGCAATCTAGTTGTGGGTGTCCCTGTTCATTTCAGGGGAGTTGGACTAGATGACCTTTAAAGATCCCTTACAACTCAAAGGATTCTGTGATTCTCTGTTTCTAACATACTCTCTTATTAAGAGCTGAGAATAAGAGAAGCATCAGCAGCTACACCTACAGAAATAATTGTCTTAATGACCAAAGGGGTTGTGAGAGGTAAAATATATCTTACTGTTAGAAATAGATTTGACATTGTTCCATATTGCTAGCAAACAACAGAAAAGAGTCTAGAGGGAAAGTGAAAAAATACTCTCAAAGATATCACCAAAGTTTTCTTCAAACTGAGAGGGAATTTTAAGTCAGATTTCAGCAGTCTGTCCTAAGGTCATTTCTATTTAATATTATAATTAAGCTCTTGAATAGCAGAAAGAAGAATGTGATTACAAAATTTATGAGTAAGAACAAGCTGGTAGAGAGGGCAAGTACTGTGAAGGACATGACTGTCTTTACAAATTGAAATCATGGTCCACAATCAGCATGATAAATCCAGTGTAATAAAGCTGGAGAAACAACATTACAAAGAAGAAATCACATACACAAAAGCAGAATGAAGAATGACCACCTGTCAGTTATGCAGCAGAAGGAATCCAGAGCTACTTCTGGGAAGGAAGAGAAATATAGACCAGTAATGCAGTAGTGTCATAAAAGAGTGAAATAATGTGTTTTGGGAAAATATTTGCAGGAAGGTTGTGGTTGAGGTAACAAAGCAAATTATTCTGGTATACTCAACACTGGTGAGACCTCAGTGGGATTACTCTGTCTGATTTTTGCACCATGTTCTAAAGACAGGCTGTAAACATTGCAGAGGAAATAACAGAAAGGGGAGGTTCAGTCTGTGTGGTTTCACAAGACCTCATCTAACCCTACATTATTTCTGTGAAATAATCTTTGAAGACACTATCTTTTATATGTTAAATGTACTTTACATATTGTACTTCTGTGATTTCCCCTTTTGTGATTATCAGAGCAAATCTGTCCATTGCAACAGTTTGAAAGAAATGTGAAATCCTGATTTAGCTGAAATCTTTTATTTTATTAAAATCGTGTTTTAATGCTCATTTCACTGAGACCAGGACTTGGCCTGAAATATTTAAATAAAATATCTACTTCTCAGTTTAGTTTTATATAATGTATTTTTAATCAGAAATCTATAATAAACATTAGTTGTGCATAAAAGTAATTATTTTTATCAGAATGAATGTATATTTCGATCTAGATGAGTAAAGATAGGGTTGGAATTTAGCAGTTTCTGTGTTTAGCCTTCACTATGTTTGTTTGCCCTTGCCAAGCCTTTATGCCGGGTATTTAATCTCCTATGAAACAATTATTCCTTGATACTTCTCGAGAATTAAATCTTATATGAATGGATTTGAATAAGAATTATGTTAAAATACTTTTTCTATCTTTTCTATAACCTTTTTTTTATTCTTTCAAATCATTTGTTCCTATTAGAAGGTGAAGTAAAATCCTGATGCAGATCAGATGTGCACTCAGCTGTTAACAGCGATTACAGTTCCAAGAATTATAGTTTGGAGATCTAAGGCTTCATAAATGGGCTAATAATACCTGTGGAAGGGGAACTGCACCTGCGGAGGAATAACTCAGGCACTGGGGTATGCTGGGCTGCCTGTCTGAAAAGCAGCTCAGCAGGAAAGGACTGGGGTCCTGGTGGGCACCCAGTTGAATATGAACCTGGAATCATAGAATCATTGCATCATTAAGGTTGGAAAAGACCTCTAAGATCGCCTAGTCCAACCGTCCACCTACCACCAATACTGCCCACTAAACATGTCCCAAAGTACTACATCTACCCTTTCCTTAAACAGCTCCAGGGACTGTGACTACCACATCCCTGGGCAGCCTATTCCAATTAATATGTCCTTGTTGCAAAGAAGACCAGAGGTAGCTTGGTCTGCGTTAGGCGCAGTGTTGTCAGCAGTTTGAGGAAGGCTTTTCCGTGTCTCTGTAAGGTTTTGTACTTAGAATTTCAAAGATAACCAATTCTTCAGGACTTAAAACTGTTTACCATATGGTTTTTTGTTTGTTTGTTTGCTTGTTGTTTTGTTGTTGTTGTTCCTGAATAGAAGTCCCAGACTGATAGTTGTCACTGGCATTTTAGTTTTTCCTTTTCCCCTCCCTGAAGTTACCATTGTGCACCAGGCTGCACAGTATGTGCAGACTAAACTTCAGACTAAAATATCTCCAGTTCTGTTTCCTTCAGCATTTCTTACACATGCTTCCTTTTGAAGTTATCCTCAAAGGGATTACTTAGTAAAGCTTCGATGTTAAAAACTTTGCTCCAAGCAGAATTTACGCACCTGAAAAGCAAACTGCAGATGTAAAAATTCTGTTAAGTCTGCTGAATACCCAAATAAGCTAGAATGAGTGGAGCATTTAGGTCACAAACTATGAATTAGTCTTTTATCGTTCTCACTAATGTCATTCTCAAGTTCTTCTCAGTCTACTCGGGTACCTCCTTCAAAGAAACTTTAATTTTTTAAAGACATATCCAAACACAACAAAAATGTATGTTTACAGCAGATGTCAGCATCCCATTGCAGTACAAGTGGGTAGTGTGACAAGTGGCCTGAGTAAACGTTTGTGCTGCTGCAACTTCTCTGCTACTGGTTTTCAGAGCCCTAACTTGCCATGAGCAAGACAATCATATCCCTTGGCTGCTGTGCAGACCTATCATTTGTGTATATATAGTTAACCACACTGTAAATCAAATTGCTTCATCTACAAACAGAGAATGGTTTTTAATGTTTAAAATTTGGGATATGTAGCTTTTGGTTAGTGTACTATTTACTACCCACAGCTAGGTAGGTACATGAGCTGGAGGGTCAGTCAACTGGCATGTTGAAGGTGAGGAAGCAGTAGAGTGAAGCTAGTTTATGTGTGATGTAAGAAGTAAAATTTTAGTACCTAGCATAATAAATATTTATTTTTCCATAGCTTATGGAGATATATTAGTGAAATGAACAGAATCTTTATGTTGAATGTGCTCTTTACTTCTTCCGATGAATGTAAAGTCTTCTTACTGTAGTATTTCTGTTCTTCTCCTTTATGTATGCAATTTGCTGTGTTTCAAAACTCCTATTTATCACAGAATTGAATGCAAACTCTAATAAAAAATGTATCTATATTCATCCATTACTATGATACAATCTTATGCAAATTCCCTCTTCCTTCTCTGGCTCCACTGCTGGAAGACCTTGCTTTACTATTTATTCACCCTTAGTATCTGGTGTTCTTCCTATGAATCATGTTGACAATGAGCTAAATTCAAAATACATTTTGTCTTAACATGAGATTCTTTTTTTTTGCCTCTTGGGCACAGCTAGGAAGTATATAAGGAAACACAGATTTTAATTTGGTCATTTTTCTTTCTTTTTTTCTCCTGCTTAGTTTCTTAAATGGCCTATTGAAATCATGTTTGATTCACAGTTTTATTTCTTTGGTTTTGATGCACTCAGCTAATTCTTACCTGTTTCGACCTCTGTGCTGATTTTCACTTCTTTGTTCTTTTGGCCTTTCAATACCTTTTCATATTGGCACTCACGTGTTGCTTTCTTGTGCATCCCTTGATTCAGAGGAATGATGCATGTCTTCTTTGTCTCACAAGTTCTAAAACAAACTGCTTCTCTTATCTGTTGGTACTAATGCATGCACACTTTGCTTTACAATCGATTCCAAAACAAAGCAAATGATAATTCACAAAACAAAATTTAATCAAAATGTATGTATAATTACCACCTGAACAATTATTATGACCTTATTCACCCATTGTTACAAAATCTGCTCCGAGCAATTTGTCTGATCTATTTTAAAATGGAAATTTAATCCTAATTACAGTAAAGATTTACTACAAAAACTAAAGATTAAAAGTGCATGTGATGTTGTGAGTGAACATAGATAATATACTCCTAACTAGAACAACAGAATATTCATAATATATATATATAATATATCCATGCTTATATTTTGCGTATTATTTTCATCAGATGAGTTTTTGTACTTCCTGACCATAGTATTTTTCAATTGCCAAGGCAAATTGCTTGCTCTTTCTTGCTCCACTTCTAAAATGTGAATGTCATTTACATTTGTAATGTTATAAGAATTAGACCTACTCAGTCAAGGATAAATTGCTGTCCATTGCCCTAATTACAACCTCATTTATATCAATATAATTCCACTGAAAATGATTAGTCCCAATATTTGTTAATTTCTCCTAAGTTTCCTGAAAAAAAAAAACAACACTTCTTTAGGCCTTGGAAAACTCCCCTGATATTATTCATTAAGCTTTAGTAAGCGGTATAGTGTAGAAGTGATTTCTTGTATTTCTGCTGATATCTGTTCATTTACTTGCATTGTTGCAATGTCAGAAAAACACCAATACAAATCCATAGTCAAAGTATGGTCCTTCCAAAGAAAAAAAAGATTGAACTACGAATCAACCTGGAGTTCTAGGTATGGCTGACAAAGTATAACCATTTGAACGTATAGTATTAGAGTTTCTACCTCTACCAGTTGTGAATATCTCTCAAAATAGAAATAAAATAACCTCTTAAGACAGGCAAGATTACAGTTTCATGACCACTGTTTCGGTGAGCACTTCTGGTGTAACCATCTACCTTTTACATAGACATATTTCATAGAATCATTATAGAATCATAGGATGGCCTGGGTTGTAAAGGACCACAATAATCATTTAGTTTCAACCTCCTCTGGACCCACTCCAAGAGCTCCACGTCCTTCCTGTGCTGGGGGCCCCAGGCCTGGACACAGTACTCCAGGTGGGGCCTTGCAAGAGATGAATAAAGGGGGACAATCACCTCCCTCTGCTTGCTAGCTGCTCCTTTTTTAATGCAGCCCAGAACATAGCATTTAATTGGTTATTTTCTAGCAAATGTCAATAGTCTGTCTGAATTAATTCCAAACAGTCCTCTAGTAAAATAGCATAAATCTGTAGGCTGTTGGCCTAACATATAAAATGAAATCAGACAGTATAGCCAAACTGCAGCACATCTGAAAACGTAATTGTTATTAATCTCCTGTCTTAGTAATTGCTACAGTTAGTCATACGACAAATAGACAGTCATTCACTATATTCCAGCTAACCTACTGCTGCCTTCTGCTTTGGCAATCAACCACTCATCTCTGCTTTGCTCAAGGAAGCGTGATTTGTAAATTCTTGGCATAACTAGATAACCCTGTCCTTCGTCATCAGTTTCTGGTCCAAACAGATACATCCTCAAAGAAACAAATTGAATTTTCTTTCTCTACTTCAGCATGATGTTATAACAGTTTTGTAATTCTTCAGTCCCTTTTATGTGTTTATAATGCACATTTGCAAATGTTGTTTGAAGAATATTATTAATATTTCTAAGTTAAGCATGAAAAATGACACAAAACATTGCTCAGGTTATAATAGAACATTCTTTGGCCATTTTATGTATGAGCATTATGATGCCATCTTTAACTGCACAGTAAAACTATTTCTTCACAAGGGCTGTGCTGTAGTCAGGAGAAATATGGGTGGTGCTTTTTATGTTGTTTTTTTTTTCTTTTACTTCTAAGGGTTTGAGATAGGGCCCTCTAAGTTACTGTCAGGTGTCCATCAGTCTGTCGGCTTGCTTTGGAGTGTAAGTTTGTTTCCTAGCTAACTATGAATACATCTTTCACAGAAACCTAGGGGCTATGTACCCCAGGGTTGCAGATTGAACCCCTACAGATGCCAACTGTAAAGGAAGAAATGATATTCCTAATGAGCCAAGGCTCCAGCCCTGTGCATTGTAGATGACGTGCTGATAACTGATGCACAAACTAACAGTGAGAAGGTGACTGGGAGCAGCTTTGGAAGCAGTGTTGATCAGGGCAGCAGTGTGTAATTCTATGTCATGAGACTCCTTTCTCTTCTTGTAGTCTTCAGACAGATTTATGGTGCAGCTTTCTGTCTCTGCGGCAAAGATGAGCAAAGATTCTACGGAGAACAGGCTCAAATGCCGTACTCATCCCAGGCATTAAGCATTGTGCAGGCTATGTGATCATTTAATTAGAGACTGTATAAATATGCTCAAGCGGAAATTCAAGCATCACAGGCAGTCTCAGTCCTAGCATTACGAAACTTAAAAAAATGCTTTATTTTCTGGCATTGAAAATGTTCTACTTTTTTTTTTTTTTTTTCATGTGTCATTGGTTGTTGTTTTATCAGTGCATGTTGGATTAAAAAAAAAACGGCATCACAGACATCTACAGGTCATCAGCAGAGCAGTATCTGCTATGTTAACTACCAAATCAGGATGACAAGCCAGCTTATATCAGCAGAGTGGTTGTCATCCTTTACATGGGCCATTTCTAGTCCTGTTTCAAAGACAATTGAAAATAGCAGTGTAACAGCCAGACCTTGGCAGTTGTGTCTCACCTTAAAATCTTTCTGATTTTCCTGTTCAGACTGAGCCTTGGCCCTGCCTTGGGGGTGCAGGGTGACTAATCTTTTCTTCAGCTGTTGCACATAGTCAGCATTCCAGCTGCTTGTCTGAAATCCAGTGAGTCATCTGCAGCATCACCATCTATTCCTTTTGCTTCTTACAAATCTGCAAATCTATTTATGCTATACACTGCAGTACAGCATATGCATAAATCACTTATGTATATGTGTATAAGCACAGGTACTACAAGTATCCAGGTGGCAGCAGCATGGAGCTCACATGGGATAATTTTTCTTGCCAACAATTCTCTTTATAAGCTGGTCTGCTCCTGCTGCCGGGTTCTATACTTGGCTGCACCTGCTCAGATACACATACCCAGTGCTGTGATGACAACTGTCGTCAGTGATTTTGTACCTCACAGAGACTCTTTGATCAAGAAAAGAGTGTATTTATCGTTGGCAGCCAATGCTTACAGTAAGCATGTTTTAAAATCAAATTCTTGTTTAATGAAGGGGAACACTGTGTTTGTCTTTTGATATTCTGAACCTGGATTTATCACTGCTTAGAGTACATGACAAGCTTTGAAAAACAAAACTGCTATGGCTTTCCTTTCTGTGCTACTGATACTGGGACTGCAAATATTACGAAGTTATCCCTGGAGGAGTTAGAACACTGGTAGTAAAGGCAATACCTTTGAATCTTTTACTTTAAAATTCTGCATGTATGTAGCTATAGTCTATAGTTTTATTTGGAGCAGAGTACATGGTTCCACTAAGCCATGCTCACAGTGATATATCTGAAATGAAATAATTTATCCAAACATTTTTGAAGTCAGAAAAATTATAAAGAGAAAATAGGATCTCAGAGAACCCTGCCCATCAACTGGTAAAACTTTAACTAAAAGTGGCATATCCAGAAAGTATGTAAACAAAAACCAAAAGTGCAAGGAAAGGGGAGTGTTAAGAAAATAGAGATGTTGGTGGCTCTGTCCTCCAGTTCAGAAGAAAATACATCACAGTGACTCAAGCCCGACACCAAAGAGATTTCCCTTAAAATTAGCAGTAAAAAAAAAAGCTGATAATGATGGTCTCTGGACTTCCAAAGATCTGTTTCAGATGTTTCTACAATAAAATTATACCAATCAGAGCAGTTCTTCTTCAGTCAGAGGCTATTGACATGAGCGTAGACCCATCAAGGACTTCCTGGGGCAATGATGCTATTCTTTTCCTAATGCATGTAATCTCATATACTATCTTTCATTTAGAAATGTATTAGTCTTCTCTTGAAATGATTTAGTTTTTTTGTTTTTTTGTTTTTTGTTTTAACATTACCATTACTCCCATTGAAAAATGTATCTGCTATCCGTTTATACTACTTAACAATTCTTATTAAAAAATGTGTCTTTCAGGTTATGTCTCTTTCTCCAAAACATCATTTAACGCCTGATTTTTGTGTAGTCTTTTTCTCTCACAACCTTCCTTTTTGAAGACTAAACACTCAAGGACAGGCTCTGTTCTCTTTATTATCTGAGTAGCCATGTTTCCATTTGAATTAATCTTTCCTGAACAGTACACAGAGTGTACACTGTGTTTGAGATGAAAATTCAGCGTTTAAAAAAACATTAATATTCAGGTATCTCTGCCAGGAACACCTCCTTCTTACATTCTTTCATGATACTTGCCTTTTTCACGGCTGTGCACATTTTGTCTCAGTTTCGGTAGCTGACAATTTTCTGACAGTCTTCTGTGACTTAAGTGCTTCTTTTCTTCTGGTATTTCCAGCTCTCAGCATATCACAAAGCTTCTACTTGTTACTCCCCAGCAGCGTTATGTAGCATTCACACTGCCTCATTTAATTCCAATTTATTAATCTATTCCTTAAGGACAACCGTCTTTTCCTAGAGCCCAGTCACTCTCAGGGTCAATGACCTAGAATGCTGTTACTGCCCGAAAGCAGAACTAGAACACTGAATCTGATTTCAAAATAATCAGTTTGAATCTATTTTTGAAATCAGAATAAGACCCAAACCTCCTTCGGAAGGTCTTCCTGAATTTAACCACAAGTGAGCTTTTCGTTCTTAGTGCTTCTGCCTCAGGGCTCTGCTAAGAACTGGAAGCATTAACCATGGTTAGTTTAGGGACAGTTTGAACATTTTAGATACAAAGAGTATGATCACCCTCCAACCCATCCTTTTGCTGCTGGGGGACTTCAACCAGCAAAAGCTCTGTTTTGTACCCTGGTGCTGCCCTATGCTGCTCTGCAGGTGCCAGCAGGACCACTGCATCTTGTGACTTTCTGTGCTTAGCTGAGGTGAGCTCCATGTAACATCCATCCGGAAGACACAGGCTGGCCATTGCTGTGAGTTCTTTTCTGCTAGCAGTGCTCTGCATAAAGTTTTTGGGCCTAATCAGCCTGGCAGTCTCCACCTGGGTATTTCATCTTTCACCGGTGTGCTGGTTTCTCCATCTCTTTGTACGTGTACTCTTGAGATATTTGCACATACATATGAGCTCAGTACCCAATGAACACAGGAGCAAGTTCATAAGGGGAGGAACATCCATCTCCTGCTCCAGCTTCCCAGCATCTAGCATATGACATTCATTCCTGCAGTTATGTGCAGCATCACATGTTCATTCCAGCTTCTCAGTTCTATCGACTCGTGTTAGCAGGGGAGGCTGGGCTGCCTAAGCTCTGACAGCAAGGACTTCGCTCATTCCTTAAATACAGTACACATTTTTACCAACTTCTGTCTTTAATATTTAAAATTAACCACATCTTAGAAATTTCTTTTATAAGCATAAAGGCACAATTATAATTCCAGCTTAATTTTTAAATACTTACTTTTCATCTTCTACTTTGAAGATGGATTATACATACAGAAAAATGATTTAATAGAATTTTTTTCATTTGTGTCATTGTGGAAAACACAGAGGCCACTTTTTTATCCTCCTGAGAATTCTGACTGTAATCACATTATTAGATGGTTGTAAGAAAAAGACAAGCTTCAAGATGGAAAGAGATATACCTGGTTTTATGTACCTCCTCCAAGTAAGATCTCTTCTGGTCTGAAATTTACGCAGGACACAGCAATGAAATATGGTAGAAATTATGTGAGTACTTGGGTTAGCCAGTTGTATGTCAGTCCCATTAAACACTTAAGTGACTCTTCTTATCTACAGATACGGTATTAAATATTATAAAGCCTGTAAAAGTATTTTATATGGCCTTTTTGGTGCATTACATATGACAGGAAGGTGACAGTAAACCCTCGTTTTTCATGAAAAATTATCATGGGAAATGACATGACATGCCCTAATATGTAAAAAGAAATACAACAATACAACAAAATGGATGTTCTCTAGGTTATTTCTGTTCTAATAGTAAAAGAGTGCTAAAGTTGATAAACACTGACCGGTATTTTTGCTTCGACCAGCTCTTTTAGAGCACTCAAGCAACCAATAAAACACCTAACTTGAAAAGAGACATTTCTTAATTTAGTAAGCATTTTTGCTCATATAATTTTAGTTTTATTTTCCCTCCTCACAGGGGTGAAGATCTGTATGGTAGTTATTCCCATGTTTATTGACAAAAAAATCTCAAAACATGGTGTAAAAACACACCAAGGGAGAAATTACAGTAATTGACACAACAGATGGATAGACAGTGTTGTAGTTACCTGCTGCCAAAGTCAATCCAAATAACATGGCTGTACAAGACTATGAGCTGCAAGGGAGAGATGAAATAAGCTGATCTGTTAGTTGACCTAATGGAATCTCCTTTCCTCGCTAAAGAAGTGGAGGTACCCTTTCTGTTAGGCAGCAATTATTAGAAAACTTCTAAAAGCTTACTGAGTTTGGAATCTCTGCCCATCTCTGGCCAGCTGTTTCCATCTATGTAAGGGGGCTTATAACTTAGATACAGGGCAGCTGCAGAAACCTTGTTTCCCCAGGATAGCCACTTAAAAAGGAAGGGTATCCACTGAAAATGAAGTAGTTTAAGTCAAAGTATTTGTTTGAGTTCCACGAATATCTACACACGGGGATAGGCATGAGTTGGGCATACGCTGCATCCTTAAAGCTTTCTGTGGCTGATGGACCTGGGCAGGATGACCTCCTCCTGAGACGGACAATGGCAGCAGTCTTAAAGTGCTCTAATGGAAGGTCTGAAAGTTCATGCAGACAGCAAGTCAGTCTCCAATACCTCCTCAACAAGAACAGATCTTCAGGGAACTGTGTGGTGGACTGGGATGTTCTTCCCAGTCCAAATAAGTCAACTGCCTATGTTTCCACTGAAAAACATAGTTTGCCTCTTTTCAACACTCTTAACCATCTTAAGTTGTCCTGCTTTTCCGTGTAATATATATATATATATATATATTTGCTTTACATCCATTGCCTTGAGTAGCGGATGTGGAAGAGTCCTATAACCCGTCTCAAAGTGGAATGGATCACGGCATAGCTCATCTTCCAGCAGAGGACCTGCACTACAATTTTAGTCAGCAAATGCAACGGGTCGAGCAGCGGGGCGTTGCAGTTTGGGCTCCGGACAGAAGAGGGGGCCCTTCGGATGGCCAGAAGGAAAAGTTCGGCCAGATGTGGGCCAGCTGCAGCTCCAGAGTGCCTCCTGCCGCAGGGCCCCGTGCTGCCGACCGCAGTATGGAGAGAGCTGGGGGCTTGCTGGGGATAGGAATCCCAAGGACGGCGTGCTGGGAGCGAGATATGCGGTTAATATTTCTGCTCCACTCCGAAGGTGGCTGAGAGAGTATAGATTTAATGTTGGATATTTGCTCCAGAGCCTCCGTGCTGTTTAAATCTGCACTTTGGAAGGTTGTGGCTTATTCAGTCAAGGTTGTATCTTGTAAACCACCTGAGGAACAAATTCCGTGCAAGGTTGCCTGCATGCAAATTGATGCTTGTCACAAACTGCTGGATTCCCTGGTGTTTCTACTTCTACCTCAGGTAAATTTGTATCAGCTGCACTGAACAAGTAAAAATGCTTCCACACTGTAAAACACTCCCATAACATTGATTCAAGATTGATCACTTGCATGAGGTAGTTCAGAGAGTAGTTATAGCTGTGCAAAGCCTTTTATTCAGGGTTAGAATTTGACCTAGCGTGATAACCAGGCAATAAAATAGGAGTTGGCTGTCAATTTCAGGAGAAATAAGGCATCACCAGGGCTTAAAGATCTGCTTCATAACGTTTCTATCAAATAAGTCACGTCTCCTGAGTGGATATTTCCACAATTTTTGACAAGGAAGAAAGAAAATATTGTCTTTGCCTAGATCTGATGAAGTGAAATAAAGCTGTAACGATTGCTAGCCAACCACATCTAAACACAGAATTAATGCAAGCACTCAGTGTGCAGAGATGTTTTTAAATCTTGATTTACAGTCTGTGTTTTGTAAATTAACAGAATCCTCACAGCCCTCACATGATCTTCATCAGATAATTTAGTGTTTGAAACGTGTGCCGTATGTTTGAAACTGACCCTAATGCTTCTGAAGGAATGAGTGGTTGGTGTTTTCAGGATGCAGCCTGAAATCCAGTGCTGGCTGGTGAGTCATTAAATGAGGAGAATACCATTTACAGGACGTAATACAATATATCAGTTTAGCAGAACTGAAATTTAACTTTCTCAAATGCCACTTCAGATAAACAGAACATAGTCTTTCTCCACTGGAACTGGACAAGGTACAGAATATACAGAAGTATAGCAGAATAAGCTGCTATAATTATGCCTGCCCTACCATGAAGACCATTGCAAGTATTTTAATCTTTCTTAATTCTTACATTATGTAATGAAAACTTCATTGAAAAATACTTTTCAACTGTGAAACTGTTTGAAGTATGAAATCTAAAGTGCATCTTGAATAAATGTTGCACATCTTCATTCTGAATTGATGAAAACCGTAAGTATGAGATACAGAATTTATAGTGTTGTGCTATTTTATTGTTACTGAATGTGGTAGAAACACACCAGGGTCTAGAGGCCAAGTTTGCCCAAATATATG
Organism: Chrysolophus pictus; assembly: GCA_037305975.1. NCBI lineage: Eukaryota > Metazoa > Chordata > Aves > Galliformes > Phasianidae > Chrysolophus > Chrysolophus pictus. The sequence goes on from JAYKPI010000006.1 coordinate 34,133,054, forward strand.
AGGTCAATTCTGAGAAGACTATTATGGGCTCTGGAAGAACAATTACAGAAGCTATAAAAGTATTCCATCCTTGGAAAAGAAGTACTGGCTTGTATAGGAGTAGTAGGATAAAGCAAACACTGTCCTGTGGCTATAAATTCAGCTTCATAAGGATCGATTTCCTTTGCCCATCCATGTACAGTTAACAATGAAAAGAATCAGAGAAGCGCAAAGAAAAAAATATTTTCTTTTATGTGTGACATAGAGAACAAAGCAGAACAAGAAAATGTGACGCTTGACTGCTTGTTTTCCTCATTTTTATTTTCTCCAAATACTCTAAATACTCACGAGTACTGTCTTCTACTATGGAAACCAATGAAGAAATCAGATACGTATTTGCTGCAGTTTCAGAAAAATAATATAAATCTTCTTGTTTAGTTTGTCTTGTTCAACAGAAATTACATGGCGTCCTGACAGCAAAATAGACTAATAATCATAACAAATCTAATTCATCTCTGTTCTACTTTGAACTAGAATGAACTTTCTCTGCAAAAGAAGGGAACAACTCACAGATCTGTTATTCTGGAAGAATTATAAGCAAAATCAATACACGTTGCTCATGACACACATCAGTGGGTTGTCATAACAGTGATTATGAGTTCTCCATCAGTAGTCAGAGTGAATGCTCAGGCTACTCTGAAAGTTTCTGTTACTTGACAGAACAAGAGAGTTTTCAGGCCTACCTCACCTTATCTTTTTATTTAAGTAAATGTAGAAAAAGCTTGCAATCAACATCATAGACCTTGCTGCAAACTTGCCATTTACTAATGCGGCAGTGTCAAGCTAATAGATTTTTCAGTGAATGGCCAGAAATAAAAGTAGCCTCTATTGAGTCTGTCTACTTTGGTCGTGATTTCCTATTTATTGTTTTCAGCTGAGAAAGAAGCTCAGAAAACTAATGTCCAGTAACATGACAATTCATATCTTTACAATTTCAATATTTTTCCTGGGGAAAAGAGGAGACACTGTACACACACAGCAATCAGCACAGTATACTCTAGCTAATGAAGGACTGAACGCTACAATAAAGCTTTGAAAGAAAGGTTAGAAGTGTCTAAACTGAATGGAAAGTCTGGGAAAACTTCAAAATTTTTCAAAAAAAAAAAAAAAAAAGAGAGAGTCATGATGCAGCAAGTGAGGGAGATTTTAAAAGCAGAAGGAAAATGTTAGGATACCAGTCTAATGGGATTTGAGAAAACCATCCAATGGAAACAGCAAAAATGAGAAATGTTACCAGGTTAGTTTTGCACTACCAAGGATCTGTGCAAGGAATCTGTGAGAAAACAAAAACCCATTATATGGGAGAATCATAGTTTACATTACCTCTCAGTAGTGTCTGAAGGAGAAAAGAGCCATCCATTCCAGTGGATGATGAATAAGAAAACTTTTTTACTCTGTATTACCTGCAGCAACTTGGACACGTTTTAGCATGCCCACCTGTAACTGTATGCTTTGTATTACTCCTTCTGGTACAGGATGCACAAAAGGAGTAAGAGGATGAGCATCCAGCCAAGCCTGAGGAATCATCTGCATGAGCTAGAAACAGAGCTGTGACATCCTCTATTCTGTGATCCTAAAGAATTTGTTAGGAGGAATTAGTTCTATGTCAGCTCATCAGTTTGTTTCTTAGTTACTTGGCTACTTATTTCCTGGCTGTATAATTAGTGAATTCTAAGATGTCAGTTACTTCTTTACTGCTGTTCTTCTACACAGTGGGGACTGCGCTTGCCTTTCTGGACAGGCGCATACATGGTACTGCAGTGCTGACTCTGCACATGAAGGATGTAGACGACTTAGATAAAGCAAAGAAATAGTGTTCCTTGCTGTGTGTGCACAAGGAGTTTGCTTCAGTACTGGTATTGCCAGTGGCACGGGTAAGAACATAAAGCTGCCTGCTCCCTCCTTCGTGAATAAACTTCTTACATTTCTCCTTCTTTCTACTTGGGTAGACAACATATAGTCACATCTAAAATCAAATAGATTAGCAGCACACAGGTGATGCTTTCGATCTGGCTTCCTACTCTATGTGTCATTCTTTAGCTTCAGTAGCTTTTAGCCGATGTTTAAACAAAGTTGGTAGAGAGTAGATGATAGGTTTCCAATCCATTGGCTTGTGTTGCACTGAATGTAGAGGAATTGTCTCAGGCCAAATATACACAGGTTGCTCTAAAAGTAATGCCTCCTATTTATTTCCGTGGAAACTACAAAAGAGAGAAAATGCCTGATAACACTTCTTGATAGAGCAAATTCTTGGCTACAAAACACTGTTTTTCAGCATACTCGCCATCATTAGCTATGTATTTTTGTCAGTGATGAACAAGAGCCCACATTCCTTGCTCGTAAAAATCTGCACCAGTAGAAGTGACCCACCGTTGTCACTGTTGAAGCACACCAACCACCAACTCACTGTGCTGACATCCATGTTTGGTCTCCATAAACTATCAGCAAGAGTTGATACAAGCTGCAGCCCCAGCGTGTCCACAGCCACGGAGTAGCTCTGATGGCAGAGACCAGGCGGAGCAGAGTCTGGTCATCTCCAGACACATCTGTAGGGATGAAGCCTTCAAGCTGGCATGCCAAATCAGCAAGGCAGGGATCGGATCAGCAAAGCACACAACTAGGCACCGGCATATCTGCGAGGTAACTCGCGCAAGGACTGATGGCAAGTGCCTGGGCCTGGGGGAAGATAACACAGTCTGTGGCTCTTTCTCACAGTTTACTCTTCAAAGCAGCCTGATCCCACGTTATAGCTCCTCATGTGGCAACCAGTTGTTTATAAGACAAAGACCATCTGGTTATCAGAAAAACTAGTGAGATTACAGAAAGAAATACAACCACCAAAGCCACAGAATTATAAGGTGGGTGTGTTGCTTGTGACCACCCTCATTCACAGACAGCAGGCTTTTGTGGGGCACCTCCAAGTAGTCATCTGCAATCAGAGTGCTGGCTGAGCGATACATGGAGCAGGGCCTTGGGAAACTAAATGTCCTTGTGTAGAGAAGTTCTGAGTCATATGTATGGGAAGTGTTGAGTCACAGTCGGAACCTCTGATTGACCACCTGAGGCAAGCACTGAGTCAGCCATGGGAGCACAGGTGAAGGCAATTCAGCTGTGTGACCAGAAGGGGTGGAGCCTGGCTGCATCTTCCCTAGACCCCATTTAAAGGTTGACTGCCACTGGGAAGGATCTCTTTCTGGAGATCCCTTCTTATGGAGTTTTCTACTGCAAGCCTAGGACGTGGGTGAGCATTTCATTTTTGATTGTCTCTTTCCACCACAGTAATCTTTCCAACAGAAACCTGTAAAATACTATCCTATTCACACCACTCTTCTAACTGTACGCTTGTACAGTCATACATTCACAGAGGTGTTCATAATTTCCCATTAGTGGGAAGAAAGTCATTTTGTGGAAAACTGAGTTTTAGCACATGTAGGATTCAGGCAGTTTAATTACGCAGAGAAGTGGTTTGCTGCCTAAGTATTTCTTTCCTGAGCTTTGTGCTTTGATTTTGCAGCACTCTGTGGAAGATGCTGGCAACAGGGGAGAGCTCATTGTATTGAGTCCTCAATAAGGGACTGCTGCTGCTCAAGTGAGCACTAGAGAACATGCAGGGAGCCCTCAGAGGATTCAAACTGCTCTGGAAAAGAATCTGATTTCCGAAAGATATTACCAAATTCCCATCTTACCTCCGCTGCTCTAGAATAATTGAAATATCTACACATATATCTATAGATATACCTGCAGCTATACTTAAGCTTGGTAACTGTGAAGCATAACACTTGTTTTTTCTTCTTCTTACTCTGAATATGTACAAGCTGCTGGAAAATATTAAAAACAGTTATATTAAAGTCAATATGACTCTTCAGCTTAGTTGCTATTGTGACTTAAATTTTTGCCAGTAAAACCAAGCAGTTACATTGAATCTGAAGTGAGGTTTATGAGAATGCATGTCTGTTCCTTGTGTTACGTTCACAGGCTCTTCTCTTTTTTCCCTGGTGGGAAATATAAACATGGTTGGCATAATGGCAGAGGGACTTCTCAGAGAAAAACAATGTGTCTTTTTTTTTAATAGTTCTACATCAGATTTTTTTTCGAATTGTAGAGGAATTCTTCACTTATTTAGTATCACATATAGCTAATATTGTTTCATAAAAGGCTAATAAAACCCATGTGGTTAAATAATTGGTTTTCAGGATTGCTTCTGTGATGAGTCTTTGTTCCATCACAAACTGTCATACTGTGCCTGTTACTCTGCTGTGTTACTGTGAGGAAGAGCTCAGTACAGTTGAACCAGATGCAGTTGCACAGAATATATCACTTCCCAAGAGTAATTAATTTGGCCACTACAGTGTTTATCTTGCTTTAGTCTGATTTTTTTTTTCCCCAGCTTTGGCTTCCATTAGTGTGCTGTCCTCCCTTGTCTGTTACCTGCCAGAAGACAACACCATTTTTTCTATGGGTTTGGAGGGGAGCTGCCATAGGCTGCATTCTGGTTTATTCCTGGGCAAGGGTCTGACCATGAGTACTGCGTGCACATTGCTTTCCTCCCTGTTCCTCTGTTGGATCAAAGCAACATCTTCTCTGGAAGACAAAACTGTCTTTACCATCCCAGACATGGGTGCAAGTGAGGCTACATTAAATTTGGCTCCCCCGGCTTCCCCTTCCCCCCATCCTCCGTTGCTATCCCAATATCACCTCGTGTCCTGCGTACGCTCATGTGGGCAGTGCTCACCCACAGCATCGTGTTACAGAAACACCGTCCTCATGGGGTTTTGGCACTTGGAATGGAAAAGTCAGGGGGAAAAAAGGTGATGTTTGCAGACTCCTCTGTTGCCCTTGCAAACCTAAAACCAAGTGCTGTGTGTCTGGGCACAGCCACACTTTGCAGCTTAGCCTGGGGGCTGCCTGGGGAGCATGCATTTGTGGAGCAGACACTGTCTTTGAATCAAATTCTTCTCTGTGACAATCAGATGCTACCACTGATGGGAATGTTTCTTTTACAAATGCATTTAGAGATTGACACAGCCACAATATAAATGGTGGAGGAGAGGGATTTTCACAGCTATGCTGCTGCTGTGAGCTGCAATGTGCATGTGTGGGATTCACAGCGAGGAGGGCTGCACAGCCAAGGGTGGATTCTGTTCACATCCTTCTCTGTGCCTCTCTTCATCTGATATTGCTCAGCAGAAATGAAGTACTGACTACTATCTTTCATTTAGTTGAGGTTAACAGATTTAAAAAATAAAAATAAAAACCAATAAAGAAGTATTTTCTATCTATCATTCCATGTTCCTCTTAGCAAAAATGTCCTTGAGTGAAGAAAAATGTGACAGGGACACATCCTGAGTGACAAACCTTGAGCTCTGGAGAAAGTAGATAGCTCTGTGTTTCTAATTAATGACATTTTTCTTTTTACAGCTTTTGAAAAATATATCTTTAATACATGGATTTTAACAGCTGTGTTTAAATCTATTGAAAAATGAAATTTCTGCCTATCATCTGTAAGGTCGTGTGCTAGAAAAGCACAGTGCATGAGGTAGAGATGAATGCCATGCTACTTTGATAAGACAACAGAGCCCTGACTTTTTCCAGCTCTTCTTGCACATTATCCTGAAATGAACTTTCTTGCTCAGTGGCTTCATTTGTATCATCATTTTCAGTCACTAACCCATAAGAAAATACCCTTAAATTCCCTGTTAACTTTTGAGCACTTACTGAATTAGAACGAGATTCATGACTGCTTCTGAGCTGAGAGTTTTCTGCTTTTATTACAAGTATTGGCTTGCTTCATGTATTTACTATGAAGACTTTAGTCAGTTAGAATGATTTTCACTGTGTGTTCATGACACATTCTCTGTGATTGTTCTGCCTTTCTCTGTTATCTGCAGGAGCAGTCTCAGCCCTGGCAGATCATACCCATGTTAAGGTTTGATCAACATGGACTTACACCAGCACGAAAGGAATGTGAGATAGGGTTACGATTTCTTTTCCAGGACAGTCACATTGCACAGCTCCCCATGTGCACCATTTATAGAAGGACCAGGGGCTGAAGCTTGTCCTGCAGTCCTAACAGAGATCAAGCTGTTACAAGGTAAGCATTTTTTTATTGACGTGCCAGGGGTGACACAAGGTAATGTCACTCTTCTAATTTCTATGGAATAAAATGGTGCAATTTTGGTTTGTAAACAAGTTCTCCTAAGCTGAAAGCTTAAAACCTGATCCCTTGGATCTCTGCAATTCTCCCCTGCTTTCCTTCACCCCTATTTCAGGCCATGTATACCAAGTATGTAGAGAGCAGCATGCTGCATATCAGGTATCTCCGACAGCTGGCAGCATCCTTGGAGTACATGCATAGCACCAATAGCACAAGAGCAAACCCAAAGGCTTTGGAATGTTTCATGAGGTTTGCTTATATGTTACATTTTCTCCAGGTGCTGTTTCCATATGTTTCAAAGTTTGAAATAATTCTCTTGTTTTTAAATTGATGATGAATGCTGAAAAGCAGACACTGTACTAAGCACGTATCAGCGTTTTTTTTTTCCATCTATTTGAGGTCCTGAAGGGCACTCTGGGAACTACTACTCTTTCTTTTGTCAACAGATTAATACTACAGTTTCTATTTAAATTTGATGTACAACTTGTTATGCTATCTATACATACCTTTTTTTGTGTGGAGTGGATAAGAAAAGTATTTGTGAGAAGAGAACTGGAGCCAAAGGGAGTAAACCTGATGTGATAAAGTGTGCAAATTGTACAACAAAATTTCTTCCCACTCCTTCTATTGAAAAACACTGCCCAGACCTCCTCCCATTCTACTGCTGTAATGTTTTTCTTCATGCTGTAAGCTATTTTTTGGTATTTTCAATTATTGTTCTGTGTACCTTTCGAAAGCAGCATGATTTCAGTTGTTTGTGTGATGACTTCTCTGATGATAGATGGAAATCCCAGCTGAGTTTGTCTCCAGTATGCTAATTAGCAGACAAATAGAGCAAAATCAAGTAGTTGCATCTTGCAGGATGCTGCTTGTTTTAACTAACCGAAATCCCTCTAAATGTGCTTGCAGCTGACAAAACAAACTGTAGGTCAGTCTAGAGGGATTTGTTGCAATATTTAAATAAAATGGATTCTTTTTTCCTACCTAAAATTAGTGATGTAATTTTGACGGTCATTTGCCTTAATTGTAGCTGTCTGAAGTTCAGATTATTGAGCATAAAATTTAAATTGGATTGCGCAGAAGGTTTGGGATAGAATTCAGATAATTTAGTTTCATTATTTAATCAGAGCATGACAGGCACATGCATTTATTGATGGAATACTGCTGACTGGAAGAGTCAATGCATACGAAAGACCACTGAAGTAGCAGCTGCCTCTGTCAATAGATTAAAAATCAAGAGAGAGTTTTGAGTATGCTTGTATTAATTGAATATGGAATCATTTTACTTAGAAGGATTTTAATTACACTTAGTCTCAATGTCCTCATTACACACTTACATGGACTGAATATCTGCGATCCTGGAATAAAATGTGGTTTGAGAAAAGAGAAAATGGGAGAGCAGCAGAAAAAAAAATTAGGAGTCAAAAGTAATCTCAGGTGAAGACATTATGTCTGTGTAATTTGCACAGAATGATTGTGAACATGAAATAAAAGCAATAGATTTTCACTGCAGGTTTTTCTTTCTGAAAGATAATAACACATCAAAAGTTGATTCAGGTTTGTTAGCGAGTCTACAAAATTGTTTGCATTCTTCAGACCACCAAGCTGAGGCTGCCTTGTGAGCGTACCCTGCTGGTTTTCTGTTGGGTGTACCTCCAAAGGCAATGCAGTGAGAGCAGGAGCACATAGCTCTTGTGGTTCTACATTTATTTTTGATTATTTCTTGTTCGTTGCAGAAATATCACTTTTGCTATCAAACTGCTAAAAGAAAAAGAAGCAGATTACTTTGTTCTCATTTCCATACAAATTAATATGCTCTGTCCCAATATATACACCAAGATTTTTTAGACTCTTGTGAAATGTGCCACATCCAGAAGACCTACTGAGGTTGCCCATCCAGTTCTGTTGCTCATTGTCGGTCTTGTGCTCTGGGCAAGAAAACGTTTGGCTCTGTGCAGATTACACATCCAGTTATCAGGCTGTCACGTCTTCATTTCGGGCACTTGATCTCACTGCTCATTCTTTGAAAGCTGGAGCTCTTCTGCAAATCATGGAGTTGTTTTTATTAATTTGTTAAATGGGAAGTAAAATGTCAATTCCAAATCACACGCTGGGTGAAACAGATTTCTGTTTTATTCCACGGCTTTGATTGAACTTGGGAGAAGAGCATTTTAGGAAATTGCAGTGAGTGGAAACAAAGAAGCAAAGAACACAAAGGGAATGGGAGAGAGAAATGTGTGTGAATGATCTGAGGCAGAAGAGCCAGATTTGCAGCTAGGGAAGAAGGGTTGAGATCTTATTAAAAAGCACAGATTGTGACTGGGACAGCACAGTGAGATGCTTCTTCCAGACACAGAAATAAATCTTGCAGGCGGCTTCCAGCCATGCACCGTCTGGCCAGAGAGGCAGGCAGCAGTTCTGGGGAGCAGAGCGGGCCTCAGCTCGGAGCAGATAGGGAGGGCTCTGTTAATTGTAAGTAGGAGTGGAGTGCGCAAGTCACTGCTGCAGCTGCAGGGGATGTGCCAGCTTCATTAGAAAAACCACAGTCAGCAGAAGGAAAATGGGTGATGCCTGAGCCTCTGTCTGAACAGTGAGAGTATGTGCAGGCACCATGGGGAAATGTTTGCCTGTCTCCTGCTCCGTGGAAGGAAGCTGCCTTGTGCAGGAGTGTGAAATCTGGACAGCAGCACTTATGTGTGAAAGGTTATAGGCACAGCTGAGTTGGGCTCTGGTTGTCATCAGTACGCATAGAAAAGCTCATGTCTGTGCATATGAGAGGTAGGCATTATGCAGAACTGAGCATAAGCTATTGGTGTCAAGGAGCACTTGGCAAAAACTTCCCTGTGTTTTCATTTACAAGTACTTGTTTATAAGCAGGCTGCAACTTCATAATAAACTTCACTGGTGGTAGACACACTGCCTTCAGCATCTGGGAGAAATTAGAATCACAGAATGGTTTGGGTTGGAAGGGACCTATAAGATCACCTAATTCCTACCCCTCTGTCATGGGCAGGGACACCTCCCGCTAGAGCAGGTTGCTCAAAGCCCCATCCACCCTGGCCTTGAATGCCTCCAGAGTAGGAGCATCCACAGCATCTCTGGGCAACTTGTTCCAAGTTCAGTGCAATGCAATTTTCAGAGCTTGTTTACACTGAACTGATTTCAAACAAATAAACCTGATTAGTTTCAGATGAGACATGATTAACCAAATTATTTGTGAGGTTAAGATCTTAGAGAAAGTCCTGAAGATATTACCACAAAGTGACAATAGCAGCATTTCCCAGCTCTGACAATTTAAGGGACAAGTATCGAGTATATTGGGGCTGGACTCTGAAAGAATGAGGACAGAAATTCTAAGTTGTTCTAATGTACAGGAAAATGAATCCATGAAGAAGAGACAAGCAGAAGAGTCCAAGCTGGTGGTGGGGGAATTGCTGGCTTCCTAGTGCAGAACAGGTATGGATCAGTTGAGACAAGCTGAAAAAGTAATTCAGCTCCATGTGTTGCACAGCAGCTGATTGCTGCTGCCATTTGGCAGTTGTGCAGCCGACTGAGGAAGGCTTTGAGCCCACTCACCAGCTGGGTTTTAAAAGGAAGAGGGCAAAGGAATCCCTTCTGATGTTCAATACTAATATTCACCAGTAAGGATAAAGAGCGGTTCCTTCTTGCCACGCCACTTCAAAAAGTGCCTATCAGCAGCTAAAAGGTACGGCAAATTAATGCTCTGTCTACCTGAGGTTAGAAAAGCTGTGTGTGAGGCTGGATTAGATCTTATGTACCTCACACATCAGGATTTGTTCTGGATGATACTAGGGCCTTCTTCTCTACCACCTCCAGCTCCATGGGTTTGGGGGTGGACTGTGAGACAGTTTTAGCACATTGTGAGCAGGGACCAGGAGCAATCCCCCAGCATGAGGGCAGCTCTATGCAGAGCCAGCCAGCCACTACTCAGGTCTCCTTCAGGCCTCCCACTCAAGGCCACCAGCTGCACTATCACTAAGCTGGCCCTGAGCCCTGGCAGCTGAGCCCCTGAGCTCCTGAGTGCTATGTAGGGCTCGTTTTATCTGCTCAACAGGGATCTGTCCTATCTACCACAGACAGCTGGCCCCAGCCTCTATTCCCTCCTACTTGTGGTCTTTAGAGCTGCCTCTCTCTCATTTATGCTCTCACTGATTTAGGTTCAAGGCAAGTAGTGCATTCTTTGCTCCAAGGCTAGCCTTCCCCAGTCCTTTCCACCTCTGCAAGTAGGCAGCTCTTTCAAGCTCCAGTACTATCTGAACAACAGTGCTTTAAGCTGAGTCTATAAAGCACATTTATGACTTAGATTGTTGCTAAATCTTTCAGGAATTTCTGTCTACAAATTAAGCATGTTCTGTTTTGCTGCAGGCTATAGTTTATTGGGCATCAATTTAAGTAGTTCGCAGAGTACAGCTGCTGTAACTGAAATGTGAAATAGTGGTTGCCATGACTGTCAGTCTTACAGGTTTGTGGAATATCAAAATAAGAAATGAACTATTAAAATATGTGAACTTAAGCTCTGAATCACACTTGGCATTTCTGCTTTAGAGAACAGAACATGTGAAACACAGGTTTCCAATTCTTACAGTTTATTCAGCCCTGGGGTTAAATAAGCCAATATGATCCTACCACTGAAAACTGGTACCAGAGGTATCGGGCACCCACAGAGTTCAAAGAGACAGATAGACAGAGCAAAGCTCCAGGCTGGTTGTGCTCTTGTAGCAAGCTGTTTGCTTGTGAAAATGACACTGTGCACATATCTACTATGGAAAAGAATGTTTGAGAAAGCAGTGCTGTCATATTAAATAGCCAACGGTTCCATGCCTTTTTTTCTTTTTACATTAGAAGAATGCAGATTATGGAGAAATAACACCTTATTTAAATACCAGGCAGGAGAGAGATAAAAGTATTGAATCAAGTATTCAGCCTGAGAAAATCTCGGACAGTGAGTGCAGCATGGAGCAGCTCTAGCAGCAAGGGATAATGCTCCTGGGTACAGAGTGAGGGTTCATTGCCGCCTGATGGAGCTGGTGTGGATGCTTCAAGGCAGTGCTGTAGGCTCAGGCGGTACTTCAGAGCAGTTCAGATACCATCAACTAACTCACTGAACAGTCTCAAAAATTCTGATTGATGTTAATATCTTCTGTTGGCAGTGCTGTTCTTGGGAAAGGAAGTTGTGAGTAACTGGCTCCCAAAGGGGGTTTGCTACAAACTCTTGGGAATATATTTCATATGGAGAACCAAAAGTACAGAAGAGAGAATCCTCTGTCACTTCCTCTTTCTTAAAAGCATTATAACTAAGCAGAGTCTGTAGAAAGAGAAGTCTAGGCAAGGTGAAATGTAGAGTCCCTATGCAATTTAAATGCTTTTGAAGCTCCTATGCGTTGTAAGTCATATTTATTAATGGGAATCAGAAAGCTTGATAAAATGAGCAGTTTTAACTGGCTACTTTTGGGAATAGCCTGGTGACTCCTATTTGGCAGGGAAGGAGGTGATGTTGGCTTAGTCAGATCGAGGCTACAGCCTCTGGTGGATGTGAGCTCTGGCTGATAACCCTTCTGCCACCATGGCCGTGCATGGAGCTTCACGGAAGAGTGATGTCTCAGTCTGTTCACTGAGAATAGATGTCTATTTGCAACTTCTTTCAGCAGCATTTTAGAAGAGGTGCTACTCTGGATAACCAGGCTACTGAATTTGCTATGCCTTGTACAGTTTTTAACCCATGCTGTCTGTGAATGCAATTTGAAATACTGATTCACTTGGAATTTCAGTGTTGTGCAATTTAAGGGATTAGATGAATGGGTTGTAGACGACACAGATTTTTATGTGTATAAAGATCAGGTATTTTGCACTTTAAAAATACTAACATGTAGATAAAAACATGATTAGAAACTACAGATAGTATTTTCAACATCAATGGGCAATGAAGCTGGTGAAAGGTCTGGAGCACAAATATTATGAAGAACTATGTGGATGTGGCACTGAGAGACATGGTTAGTGGGTATGGTGGGGATGTGCTGACAGTTGGACTAGATTATCTTTGTGGTCTTTTCTGACATTTATGATTCTGTGATTCTATTATTCTGTGAAATAAAACTCCTATCTGCTAAAACAAATAGTGATCTGATTAATCTAGTTAATCCCGCAATAAACATTCAGATCTGTACAAGAAAAGGAAGGTTGAATCTATAATGAAGATATGTTTCACTCAGAACAATAAATGAATTCTAAAACTTGAGTGCAACACAAAATCAAATTTGGGCAGAGGCTTTAAATGGTTTTGGTCTTTCAGGTTATACCGGTGACAAAATAAAATACTATTTAATTTAGGAGGCAAATACTACAGATTCTAATAATTCTGTAATTAAAAATATTAAATGTGAGTACACAATGCATGTTTATTTAACTAGTAGGATAAGTTAGCAAAACTCTTTCTGACATGTGGGGGTTAACAACCTTATTTATTAAAGATCTTTATTTAAATTATGGGATAACATTTGCAATTATTCTAAGAGTTTTGGCTAGACACCTGTGTTTAAAGGGCTATTTGTCCTTCTTAAAGTGAGACGTGAGGGCACTTGTGCTATTAGGTGATACTCAATGAATTAATGCAGAGAGTGATTCCAGCAGACAGAGAGCAGAGGTACTGCAGATGAAATCATTCCTCTGCAGAAAAACTAAGGAGTGTTGTGTGGTAGGTAATGCATTGTACTGGGACTTGTACAGCATGAGTGGCACTCATGACTCATTTCTACAGTGTCTAAAGGTCGGGCATTGGATGTGGACATTGATGGATAGTTTCCCAGTGGGAAGGCAGTCCTTAGCTTCATAGGCAAAAAGTTTCAAATGATTGAACACGAACTTTAGGTATTTATATTACTGAAATCAAATACGTAAATATGCTTATACAAATTCTAAAATCAATTTTTATATGGGTTTGACTTTTGTTATCTAAAGGTGAAGATAGAGTGCAAACTCTGCATTTGTTTCAAATACCCACTGAGTCCTTGAGAATATAATGCAGTGTTATATTACACAGTGACCTCTGCCCAGTGAAAGCTGTTTCCTGTTGTCTTTCTGCCACTATGATGACTCTTTATTTGCTGCCAAGACTGTGTTCAATCAGGGTATCTGAGTCTTGAAAATCATCCAGGTATTTTTCTCTTGGAAAAACAACAACTACTACAAAAAGCAAAACTGTAGGTGAGTCAATAATAAATTGGCTAACTTTCTCTTGAGATATACCTTTTAGTGTCTATCTATTGATTTCTTCTTCTAGTTACAACAGAATAAAATAAAAGGAAAACAGCAATCTGCCTAATTTGGTAATTCTCCCTAACAAGCGAAGAAAAAAAGGAAATAGTTTTTCCTCTCCATCTTAAATCAGACGGTACCAGAAGGATATTAAAATTTAAGAATTACTCTTCATACCCATCTTGAAGCTCTTCATATTCATTTGGCCACAAATTCATTTTATGACTGGTCAAAACAGAGGAAGAAGTTTAAAACCTTCCTGTATGGTCCCATTGCTCTGCTTTGTTTTGCTGATTGTGCTTACTCCTTGTTGTTGTATTTCTGGCTCTATATTTTTCCCCATTATGTTCTTGCCTAATTAAAAATGGAAGAAAAAAAACAACACAAAGAAACAGAAGTGAAACTCAAACAGGTAGAGATGTCTTACATGTCATCCTGGCTACCAAGCGATTTCTTGGTTCATTGTCACATAGAAGACTGTGGGTGAGCAGTTGAACTTGGGTGGTGCAGTGTACTGCCCTGCAAAACAGTAAACAAGTCCAGAGATAAGGTTTTTTTCTTCCTGAAGCCAATGAGTCATTGACGGGGCAATACTTGTCTGTGCGTACAACAAGGTGTGTTTTCTCCAGCCTTCTGGGTGGAAGGTTCTTGCAGGCTAAGCGACCAGCTGGGATGGGCTGGTTGCCTGGAGAAAGGCATGTGGAATCTGGGAGTCCTTGCTGATCTTTCTCACCTGTGAGTTCTCCCAGGTGAAATCTCCCTGCTTCTCTAGCAGCAGGTAGACATGCATAGACTTTGTCAGGGAATTACCTGCAGGAAGTGTGAGGAGGACGATGGGGAGAACCCAAGACTGCTGAGCTGCAGTTTTGTGTAGTTCCTTCTCATCATTGTGCTGAATATTGCTTTGCTAGTATATTCTTTTCTTTCTTCTTCTTTTTTTTTTTCCCCAGCCTGATGGACTTAAAGCAAGCAACTTTTCCACTGAGAAGACTGTTTTCCAGTCTACCTGCATGAAGCCTCCTTCTGAGCTCACGTAGGTTCACTTCACAGAAAGGTCACTGATGTGCCATAAGTACTATCGAATGCATCCTAGAAGAGTGACAGCATCCTATTTTTCCATCCAGTGTAATTTTTAAGCTTCTTTTCCTCTCTCTATGGCACAAAATGCTTTCGTGGCTTTCTCTCTCATACCCAGAAATCTCAGAATTTATTTTCTTTTTCTTCTCATTGATGCAGCTTTCAGCCTGGTGTAGGACTTCTGACTGAAGTGGAGACACTCCAGGTTTATTCTAACATGACTAACACCAAGTTCAGATCGTGCTGCTCACTTGTTGTGCAATTGTTTTACTTCTATCCTATTTTTGTTTTCTTCTCCTTTGTTTTTATTAGTTATAAACAACAGTAGGTTGAAGTTATTTGAAGCAAAAATGATTTCCTCATCAGTATTTGTACAGTCTCTAAAATAACTATATCATCTTAGAGTCTCTGTGTAAATACAATTTGGTACCACAGGGAGGAAAAGTTTTCACTTAATTTCTGAACAAACTTTTGGGAAGTCTTGCTTTAATCTTCTTTCCTCTAACCTAAGTAAGTATATGTAATCAGGTTTACAACAGGGTCAGTTTTCTTTCTTGTACTTCTGTTCTTCTTATTTGAATATCTTCCTGAGCTTTGTGAGAAGAATGGCAGTTGCCCCTGAACAGGACAATTATTCACAGAATTTTCATGCCCTTTCTATCTTGTAGCTGTGTCCTTCGTGCATCACTTTTTAAGGAGCATTGAATGTTTCCCCAGCAGCCTCTGGTGTCCCAGCCAGTCCTTGCATGCAGGCAGCTGGCCCAACTACAGATCGACTCAACTCACCTGCCTCATCTCATCCCACTGAGCATTTCTGAAGAGCCTTTTGGGATCATCCATCCTCTATCGCTGCTCACTGTATATTCATAAGCCCAGAAAACATTCTTCATCTGCTGTTTACCCCTTCTCTTAGTGCAGATCATGGCAAATCTTGGCAGAATCTAGCTTAGATTACCTGAAGTCATACAATGCAAACAGTTGGAAGATGCAGAAGTGGAAATCAGATTTATTTTTTGGGGGGGGAGAGATTCTCTTGATTCAATGACCAAGCTATTTTTCAGCCACATGAATCTGTTGGGATGGAGAATCCATAAGATGATACAATAATTTCCCAGTAAGGGATATTATATCCATTTGGTACGTGGTGCTGGCAGCTTATGACATGTTTGTACCCCTCAGGATATAGAGTCTGCTGAGGACTCATGGCCTGGGCAGCTGAGAAGAAATCAAAGGAGGAAATACAGGTTGTTATATTCTCTTGATACAGCCTTTTTCTCATGGATTGTATCAACGCTAAATCAGATTTTCACTGGAATCAGAACATTTATCTGATTATATTTTTTCACAGATTTTATATTTTTATGGACAAGACACTCTGGCACATCTGGAATGTCAAACAAGCCTTGTCCTTCAATTTGAAGAGTATTAAATTATTTCTTCCTTCGTCTGTGTCTGTGCCTCATAGTAAGCGTAAAAGTCTGTGCACAGATCCACTCTGTAAATAATGATCTGATACTGTGAATTGGAAAGTATGTGATCTCAAGTGTCTATGGCAATGTGCATAATGAAAACACATCTGGAAGAATTCCAGCTACCTTCACTTCTCATTAACTTGTACCACACAAATTTCACTTTGTCAAGGTCTGCACCAGACATATATTTTGCACTGTCAAATTTCGGCTTTCACTTTGCTAGCAGAGTCCCAGACACAACACAATGAAACAAGCAGAACTTCAGAAGCTCTGATCAACGACAAAACTGTCATCTTCCTAGTTGTGCAGATATTTCTCAGGCACTAAAAATAATTATAGATGAAATTACTGCAAATATTAACTAAGACCGTTTAACCCTGGAATGCACTTCATCTCTGGCTGCTCTAAGAACCAGTGATATTTCCTCCCTTGTAGTTTCAGATTACCATATTCCTCAAAACAGAGCTATAAAAACAAATTGTATCCAGAGTATCACCCAAGCTAGTAAAACTGTATTTTAATTGGAAGGGCACTTTGATATCTCTATACTGAAAGTATTGAAATTATTTATGGGTGTCTTGGAGAGGAAGGAAGGAGGAAATATTTCCAAGAAGAGCAGATTGTTCTTTCAATAATAAAGTATTGTCAAAACTGTTGTTTAACATTTAGAATTTACAAGCTGGCAGCAGCATGCTACATGCCATATAGACAGTAATGAAAATAATCAGTCATGCTCTTTAGTGGAGTACAATCACTTTGTGCTATGTAATAATGGCAGTAGCTGGCCCCCTGACAGAGTAACTGGCATGGGGAGGATTGCTTAGTTTCAAATGTATGCGTGCTGTAGAGACAATCTAGCAATGTTACTGCTTCTCTCTTATCTTAGTTTTAGCTGGGACGGAACTGATTTCTTCAGAGTGTTTGGTGTGATGCTATGTTTTGACTCTAGGAGAAGGCTGATAACACACTGATGTTTATATTTGCTGCTAAGCAGTGTTGTACAGAGCCAACGCCACTCACAGTGAAAGACTCAAGGAGCTGAGAGGGAGCAGAATATAGGACAGTTGACTTAAACTGGCTGAAGGGATATTTCATACCATATGACATCATGCAGAAGGAGTTTTGAAGGGAGTGAGAGTTCTGCTGCTCAGGGGCTAGCTGGGCATCAATTGGCAAGTGGTGAGCAATTGCTTGTGCACCACGTTATACACACACATATATATATATAGTCATAACTATTATCCTTTTCCTTTTCTCTGTCTTAGTAAATAGTTTTATCTCAACCCAGGAGTTCTACTTTGTTTTTTCCTCCATCCCACTGGGAAGGAAAGGAGTAAGCAAACAACTGTGTGATGCTTAGCCACCTGTTGGGTTAAACCACACCTCTCCTTGCTGCTGTTATCAAACGGTAGGAAGATGGATGAAGGAAAGGAGTTCTCTAACCAGGTTTATTTGGAGATCTTTCCAGTTTTGTGAGCTACAGGAGGTTTTCCCTAATGTAAAAGAAGTGATGCCAAAGAATGATAAGCAGAGGTTATCATGATATAAAGGATGGGCAGATTTTACCTTAGAATTTCCATTCCTATTGTCGTTATGGAAAATAACGGAATTCATCTCTGGTTACTGTTACAGGCATATTTCTAAGAAGCTAGATTAACATCTGTCCATAATGAAGACAGTTTGGATAAAATTTCTTCAGAAGTGATTAAGGGAAAATGCAGAATTTGCTTTCACTGAGAAGTAACATCTTGAACTCAAATATGTTATATATGATGTAAGCATAATCATTTGTAATTGTTGATGTTCTTTTTTATTTTTCTGGTTTGTTTTGGATTGTTTGCTGGTCCTAAATAATAACTGTGCTCCAAAAGGAAGAGAAGATTCAGAACTTTATCCTTTTCAGATATTTTTGCTGTAACTTTCAGACTAAGAGTACTCGAGACTGGAGCTTACTGCATCTCATAAATACAGTCTCACTTTGAAGTAAGCCCAAGTGAAATGCTCTTTTTTTTCCTTGAATATCAAAGGTAATCCTATATCTAGGAATACAGCTACTTGTTTCCCTTTGAAGCAAATGCCACAGTAATTATTTATTCCAAAGAAGCAGCAAACAGCTAGGTCAGCTAAGACTTTTGACATCTCAAACAAAATCCAATGGAGAATTAACTCTCTGAACTTAGGGTTAAGTGTACAACCTTAAGAGTGTGCATTCCTATGAGGTGAAAAGAAAAGCTTGACTTTTGGATTTAGGGACTTGGGACATCGGAAAGGAATGATGATCAAAATTTTATTCAAGGCCCTAAACAGAAGTGACCAAAAGAACAGTTATCTCCTAAAATATCTTTTGTATTTATAAGAAACAAGCATTGATAGATATATGAGGAAAGAAAGGAAAGCAATTTACTCAGAGAAAAGAGCTTAGTTAGTTCTTTTAGCTATGTTGACCGGCCAACATAATGACATAAAGACAAAAATCTTTATTGTTAGTTTAAATGCAAAACACTACAGAACATCAAATTAGATTGAATGGGATTTTCAGACATATCTTTCAGAATTTCCAGAGTGAAAATGTCATCTGTTATTCTACAATGGCCTGTACACAATTTCTGTAGAGAGAACCATCTCTCAGCAGGTTCATACTCTGAATGGAGTCAGAGCTAAGTTGCTAAGACGCTGTGGTTATCTATATTTGAGGTTGGATTAGTTATACATAAAATAGGCAAGTAATGGGTAATATAATGGATAAATGATGCTGTGGTACCTGGATCTCTAGAAGTCAGAAAGCAAGACACAAATCCAAGATCTGCTAAGACTGGGGCAAAAGAGAAGTTACGTATAAAGGACAGAGAAATTTCATGGTGAATGGTATCCAGGAAGTGAGATAGGAAATGGAGATTATGTCCTTGCCCAGAAATATGAGAACACCACCATTTTCTGGCAGCAAAAAGAACCAGAGTATACAACAGAAACTGGATGGGCTTCAAGAGTTTGAACGAATAGCAGGAGGCCTAATAGGAGAAGATTGCAGGGTATGCAGCATGTACAGAAATCTTCCTGAGGAATAGCAGACAGAGAGAAATGCTAAGGGTTATTGGTGAGAGTCAAAGATGCAGGTAGACAGTTAAGGTAATTCTGATAATGGGTGGGGGTAGGGATGGTTGGAAAATACAGAAAAAAAGTTGTCATATACTGTAACGGTAGTAGAGAAGATCCTAGATGTCAAAAGAACCAAGAAAAACAAAAATACTGGAAAATTAAAGGTGCAAGTTATGGAGACTGGAGGAAGGGAGAGCATGGGTGCTGGAAAACATAGGAGGTTTTTAAAAATAATTGAAGGAGTGAGAAAGATAGATAAGGACAGTAGGAGGAAGGATAAGGAGAAATTTTACAATGATCTGGAAGTGGGAATCTACTGAAAAATATGAAAAAATATTATTAAATACAATAAATAAATTGCATATTTTATCAGACACCATCCAGACTTTTTGTAAGGCAAGAGTAAACAGTATTTGAATTCTCTGCAAAATCTATCTTGGAGAAGTAGTCAACAACTTCACCGTTTAAACAACATTCTAACCTATTAAGTCAAATCCCAATTTGTAGATTTTGTAATACAGTACCTTGTTAGTTATAACATCTGTGGAGATAGGCTCTGCTCCAGTAAAATGCACTGCTGTTCTTTTCGGCCTGTGGTGAATCTTAAAGTTATGCTACAATTTATTACTATATTTTAAAAACGTAATAAAAGGGGAAGAAAATGAACAAAACCACTCAACTGATGGCTCTCATAGGGGAGGAAATGGCTCCTAAGTCTAGCATTATGAATTATTTCAGCTCACTGGAGAAGAAAAAAAGTATAGAGAAAGAGCACTAAAACTAAAAAGTGAAGAATAGGCATCTTTGATAGGCATAACCCAACTAGAGTATATAGGTTTGATGCATAGGGGTTGTGTTGGGTTCTCTTGCCCATCATGCCTGTTGTTGGGCTAGACAGACCTACTTCATTGTTCTACCACCTGATGCATTCTACCAATATATTTAGAGAAAGGCAACATGGAAGATAAGAAGGCAGTAAAGAGAAACAGGATACAAGACAAAAAAAAAAAAGGTTGAAAAACTAATTGATGATAGCACTTGCTTGCTAAAAATTACAGTTCATTTACAGGTTTGAAATAACTTCTCAAATAAACTGCCAAAATCTTTCATTATTCCCACTACAAATGGGAAAGCTATACAGAATATTTCATTCCGCAATAAATTACTGAGCTATAATTTGTCAGAGACATCCTCCAGCATCAGGATGTTTAGTGATGTTGCCACCTCACAGCTATTTTGCATGTCTTATTATATTTAAGGCTTTTACTTAGGGGGAAGATTCACCCTGACTTTGCCAGTGGTGTAGAGTCATTTCCTGCTTGCAGAAGGGTTCTCTAGCTCAACAAAAATAAAAGGAATACCATGGTTTCTATCTCAGTCTTATTCAAATCCGAACTTACTGGTGACACAGTAATTGTCTTGAATTACAGACAAAAAAAATAACTTTACCACAGTACAAGATATTGCACATAGGGTAGATTTGAATAGCTCAATACTTTCTTGATCTTTTTCAGTGGCATCTCCAGCCATATTTTTGTTGGCTTGCCTACATATTGATTACATCTATTGAAAGTTAAAGCATTGTTAACATATTTTCTTTAACTGTTATATTTGTTCTTGGCATCTGCCTGAATACTGGCTGGGACTGTTTCCTGGTTGGCTTTAGAGCACAAATTGCCTGGGAAGGCAAGGGATAGATTTCTCATGACTGTTTTGTCCTCAAAAGGCCTCACAAAGAAAGAATTTACACTCGGTGTCTACCCCTCCTAACATTGCCTCTCTGCCTTTACCAGCACAATAAATAGAAGTTCAGAAGTTCACTAGCAAAATCTTGGTTCTTATTGCTCACTGAAAAATCTTTTATACGTACATCAGAGTAATTCCACATCATCAGGGGTACATAATGGAAAATGTTTGCGTGTTTTAAATAAAATTCCAGCTAATCCTAATTTAATTAAAAAAAAAATATGATGGTGATATCTGCAGCATTCTGCATCATATTCTTGTAGGATTTCTCAGGCTTATCCAAGTCATCATTGTTTGCAACAGGTTACTGGTATTTTTCTTTGAAATACAGCTGTCTGCAGTAATGATATTAGCTGACTGTGGTAGCTAACATTCTCAGCTTCTTGACACTATAATCCCAAAAATGTGCATCTTGAAATTTCTATGATGTGATAATCAAATAGAGAAGACCTTGGTAGGCTATTTTTAAAAAGGCTTGGGTCATACTACTGCAGTTTAGGCTGCTGCTTGTGAAGCTGATTTTGAGAATAATAACCTGCTGGAGGAAGAGAAAGATCTACTATGTGTCTTTCTAGAGGTCATATTGGATTTCTCTAACAGGAAAATGCAAACTATGAGCTGGTTCCCCTCATGTAGACACTGCCCCTTCCTGTTGCCTTCTGCTAAGGCTTGCTGTTTCTCTTCTGGTGGAAAATAATTCTTTTCTTGGACATTGGGGTTATCCCCAAGCCTGGATTCCTTATCTGTGCCCATGCTGCTGCGTGGCTCTTTTTATACACTGTATTCCTATTTCTCTCTGCACAGGGGCAGTGCATAGTGCCAGGTTCCCAAACAGATGTGATACGTGGAACAAGCCAGTCTAACCTCTCTGTGCAGCTGTGGGAGCTGAACCATGCCCTGAGTCAGCAGTCCTGGCCCAGCTGTCCTTGTGGTAATATGGCTGTGACCATGCCTGAGATGCAAAGCCGGAGCTCTCGCAGGCAGTGTGCCCATGCTAGCAAGGGTGACAGAGGTCTGCTTTTCCAAGAGCACCGATAGAGTGCTGTCATCCTTTAATGGAAGCTATTTGTCCCAAAAAATGGGGTGGGGAGAAGGGAGGAAGAGCACAGTATTTAAGTAGAAAGAAAGAGGTTGGTATTTTTACCTCCCTTCATCTCATGATTTTCTATCTCAAAGTGCAATGCTCTGCGGCCCTCCTGCTGCTGCAGTCCTCCTGAGACTGCTTGCCATCTCTCTGCTGGTTGCTTCTGCGGCAGAGGCTTCTCCACACATCACCAGCAGCACACAGCTGGGAAGCAGCCTCTGGGGAAGCCAGGAGGCCCTCCAGGGCATTCATTGGCAGTGATCATCCCTGAGTGTGCTGTCAGCCTCCTGCTGACGTTGTCCTCAGCCCCATACCGATGCTGCAGAGCAGCTGGGGAGGAAAATTCCAACAGGAGTTTGCAGTGCTGTTGCTCTTTAGCCCCGCTAGGCAGTCCTGCCCAATGTCCCTAAGTAAGTCACTACTGTGATCTTCGTATTTTCCCCGTAGTAGTAATATTGCCAGTCTGTTGGTGTGACTGCAGTGTTCAAACCAACTCATGTGTTCATCCACTAGGAAAAGACATTAATCTGCAAGGATGGCATTGAATGCTTGTAAGGTCTCTCTGTGCCCCAGCCTCTACAAAAATGCCTTGTTTCTCCTTCTGCCCTGTGCTCAGGGCTGGGGGAATGAGAGAATGGTACCTGAACTTTCTCCCCTGGACATGAAAAAGGAATGGAGAATCTGTGGAAGAGGAGGAGGAGCAGAGACGGACAGTGAGCAAGATAGGATGCTGAAAGATGATGAAGCTGATAGTTACCTTATATGTTACAGATGTTAAAGCCAGGAGAGGCTGATATGGGCTCCTGGAGAAAGAATTACATGTATGGTTGGAGCAACCATAAGAGAGAGTTTAAGGCCAAGACAAAATGTGCCAGTGTGAATTGTAGGGCACAGTAATTAACATAGGTCAAAAGGCCCAGAATAGTTTATGGGACTGAGGAGATAGGGGATTGAATAGCACACAGTTAATTAACACTGAGATGGTAGGCATGCAGGGACCTCCAATTCAGAGGATGGGGGATCCAGACCTAGCCATTTGGAGTTCAGGGAAAATGCAAACAAACAGAAATCTGTGCAAGTGTATTTGTAATTTATGGGGGTTGGAGGGTGTTTCTTACTGTTGCAAAATGTTGCCTGTTTTGAAATTCTAATGGCATTTTGCATCACTGGGCCAAATTCACTTTCAGTTACAGTTGTATACTCTCACAAATTCATCGGAGCTGCTAGGACAAGAGAGCAAAATGTAAGAAACTGATGTTTTAATTTTTGAAGTCATGTTGAATTGCAGTCATTGACAGCATACTAAAAACATCTACACTGCAGTCATTGAACCAGTGTTTTTGGTTACAGCTACAGAAAACTTGTGAAAAATCCTAATATCTGGCTGTGAAATTGCTTACACCCATTTCACACTGATGTAGAGCTGATGATGCCAGGAAAATTACTGCAGAATTATACTGATGAAGGGGAACTGTTCTGCACAGAATTTTCTCATTCAACATCAACTGGGAAGAGAATTTAGATTGTTTAAAAACCTTAATAATCAGATAGATATTTGAATACCTACCACATAAATGCAAATGGAAAGAAGAGAGATTTACAGTTGGAAAGAGGAGCATCCATGCTTCCTGCCATCAAAACCAGCTGTGCTCACTGTCTCTAGGATCTGGTGCAGCACATCTCTTGAACTCTGTTGCAGAAACAGGAAGCAGTGGTGGTGCTGAGCTGGGAAATGGCAGCAGCACTCGTAGGCCTGCTGGTGCTTCTCTCTGGAGGGTTAGCAGGAAGGATCTGGCTGGGACCTGTCTCCTAGGGCAGCATATGGTTTGCTAAAATTTTGCAACTATAGAATGGCACACATCCAGGCAGCTTTCATTCCCTGCCAGAATTTTAAAGAAATGTTAACAATGTTTACACTTTTCAGTTTTGACAGCCTCTAAAAATTACCTATTTAAACCTCGTCTCCCTCTCTGACAACACAAGATCCTGCAACCCTTTCAGTGCAGCAGCACTTACACCATTCTTCTCACAGGACTCAGGACAGAGGAATCCTGCCCACAGGGTCACTGCCCCGCTGCCCATCAATATGGCCTTGGTCCTTCCTGCAGCCCCTTGAGCTCGGCCTGTCTGAGTGCCTATCTAGCTTCAATGGAGAAATGGTAACACTTCCATACTCAACAAAGTCAGTGCCTCAAATCTATTTGGAGGAGTGGCAGCTTGTACAGCAGAGAGACTAGGATTTTTGTTGCTAAAGTAGTTTATGTATTGTTTAGCCTTTCATTTTTTTAAAAGGAAGTGATTGTTTTTAGGAGATTCATCAATTGTATCGATAAGCAAGAGTAGCATGCTCACTGTAAAGTGTTGAGTCTTGATAGTCAACTCTATCTATGGATGAGAAATGGTTCTTCATGAACAGATTGGGTGATTTCTTCTCGTTCCCTTTTCACCTGAATGAACATGTCTCTGCTGTCAGAACAATGAACCCTGGATTCATACAGTGTGGGGCAGACTAATGAAAGCCATGGAAAGTGTCACCCTCATAAAGTCCAAAAAAGGAAAATAATGAGACTTCTAGAACATGCTCTTAGTGGAATATGATGGCACACCAGGAGTTGTTTAAATGAAATGTAAAACCAATATTTTTTTGCAAGGTGAAGGACACAGACTACAGCCAGAATGTTTTGCTTCCAAATAGACATCTGGCAAATATCGACCTACAATTGTATTTAGTGTGGAATGGAAAGTACGGGCTGTGACATGAGCAGTCAATAGTTTTTTAGACCATCGATCCTTACAGTGGCTATTGATCGTTTTTTAGGCTATAGCACAATCTATGTTTTCATTTACCTTAGCTTAAACTAATTGAATTGTAAGTTGTGAGCCTATACATGTGAAAAGGACTCAATACACATTGGTAATATATAATAAAATGAATACTCATTTTTAAGTGCTTGTTTCTCCCTTATCATTCAGTGACACCACTCAGATATGACTTTGGTAGAACAAAAAGTAGAAGTTTGCTTCAGGGAAGTCCAGGTGTTACCATTCACCCTCTGCTGCCTGACTTGAACTTTTTCCCTCACAAAATTTGACTTCTATGAAAATACCCAACTCTTGGAATGAACGCACAAGGGATCTAGCTGATTTCTTTAGCACACCCTCATTCTGCTCACTGTCATCCCACCTGATTTGTTTGCTTTTTTTTCTTCTGCAGAGAAAATCTGCTGTTACCTTCTACTTGGGGACTTTATATAAGGTTCAGTAAGTACTCTTGAGTGTACTGGATTTTAGAAACTGTAGAACAAGCTGAAGGTATTCTCTGTCCAGTTAGAAGAAGCTGTACATGTACAAGAAATGTCCATTAACTACAAGCCAGGTCATGCCTCAAGGTGCTAGTTCTTGTGATTGCTATTTATATTTCAGGGCAGACTGGAATCTTTCTTTTGATCAAAACATGGTATGTCCACTACAAGAAACAGCCAGGTAATACTTTTGCCATTCTGCAAATAAGTTAATCCAGGGTTTGGATTTGGTTCCTCCTTTTAGAGCTAGAAGCAGAACTGAGGTGTTTATTGTACAGCATCAATGCTCATCTATGCTGACCTTTGGAGTAAACACAGTGTCAAATATATGCACTGATATTTATGTTACCTAGACAAGTTGAGAATGAATTATTATGCCCTACTTCTCTTTCCTAGATCCAAGAAAGTGAGCCACAAATCTCAATGCTGTATACATACCAATTGTGCATCAATAGCACTGGGGAATGAAACAATTTTTTTCAAGTTGTTGTATATATCTTGATGCACTGCCTTTGTGCAATTCAATTCAATGCAATTCAAAAAACTCTGGGAACAGATTTTTATCAAAGTTGAAAACATTAATCATTTAAAAATCTAAAATAAGAAAAAAAGGCATAAGACAATCGTAACAAAAATGGAAGTGCTCCTTATAATTTTAAATTGAAATCTCTTGTACCATGATGCAACTTAACCAATCCAAAAAATGTTTACTACTGAGTATTCTGAGATTTCAAAGCTCATCTTTAATGTTGCTTTCAGATAAATTTAACAAACCTGCAAGACTTACTGCCCTTTGGAGATTGAGCTGCATAACTTTTTAGTTACTAAGAAAATAAGAATTCACAACATTGTATGTTTTGGTAGGACTAGGTGGAACATTTGTTTATAACTAAAGATATCTCCTTTCTTTGGGAAGTGAAAAAACTGCAATTTCTTATTTTCATGCTACTTTGAGGTAAATTTGACCTACAGTGTGAAATGTGAAGCTGAATCACAGCTACACAAAAGGACCCAGAGTCACTTGGGTCAGGGTCTAGAATCAGCTTTTTCTTGAACAGCACCTGGTTCCATATGAAGGACTGAGGCTTGTCCCTTCCTTCCTGTGGTCATTTGGGCTCAGTGATGGCACGTGTTTGATTGAGTCTGGGCCCATCTTTAATGGCTGCTCTCAACAGTGATGATTCTTGGACAAAGTGCTGAACTTTCCTGACTGTTTTATTGACATCAGAACAGCAAATAAAATAGAAATAAAAGAGAACTTCATCATACAGGCATCATTTTAGTTTTCAAAGCATGCAAAAAAGTATTTTAAGTCTTTAGCTGCTGCTTCACTTTTGCCTTGATTTTAAGAAAAAAATTTATGTGAGTACTAATAGAACCTAAAAGGCTGCTAATTGTTTGAAATATGAACTGAAGCAGCTTTTTTTTTCTGCAGTGTGGTCTATTTTAGCCTTATAAGTTTACTTAGGATGGGAGCTCCTCCGTTAGACAAAGGTTATTATCATTCTCTGAATTTCTCTGACAAAAGAAAATGGCCTTGTAAACATTTAAATGTTTAAATATCTTCTGGACAGTAGCTGCTCATCACACCAGACAGTACTTCAGGACATCTTTATTTTCTCTGAGAAACTGCGAAACTACAGTAGAATGCCAGTTATTGCTGGATGAGCATGCAGAGCAATATTGTTCTGTTGCCTGGTAACCGGTGAGAGGGAGGCACTTTAGAAACACGATAGAAAGAGAAAGAGAGCCTTGCTGCACACACTTGAGCAGAGGACTTAGCAAAGCAGTGCTTCTTCCGGGTGGGTTTGAAGAGGAGTCTGGATTAAGGTTCTCAGAGTTTCCATCAGAGAAAAAAATACAACCCCCAAAATGGTTATTTTCTTGCGTTAGTATTTCATGAGTAAGCTCATTTTCAAGCCGTGTTTAAAATTAGCACCCTTTGGCAGCAGGAATGTTCCTTTTTCTTACTGCGTGTTCTCGAATACTTTCAGAAGGTGTGTTTCTCTCAGAATAGTGTGCTAGCAGGGCTGTAGCAAAACAAACAGAAGTGTTCTGAACTGATGTTCTCAACAAATCCCGGTGGTCACAAATGTCTTATCAAAGCCAGAATGCTCCGGCAGTTCTTGGATTGCCAAAGTGCTATGTACCTCAATAAAAACAATTAAACTGTAGATTAGCCGAGTCAAAAAAGCATGAAAGAAAATGAAAGATATTTTAGCTGGATTTCATTGTGGCCATAGCTTCCTGTTTTATACGCAACAGAAAGTCCGCAGCAGATTAAGGCAGATTAGATGAGTTTTCAGCAGGCAGAGTAACCTTTGGCCAGGCTCAGACAGGCCTCTCACAAGGGTTTCAGCGGCTTGGTTAACGAACTTTTCTGTGACGCCTCGCTGACTTCCTGCTCCTGACCACGGCGGGCTCGGTGAGCACAGCAGCAGGAAGCTCTGACCTCCTGGAGGCGGCTCGCTGCTGCCAGAGTCACGGCCCTGCTGTAGGACTTCCGAGGTTCGTAGAGCCTGAGCGTGTTCTGAGATAGTCTTTGAATTTCCAGGTGTTGTTGACTGATTGAACTCAGAATCTTTGCTTCACAGGGTTTACCTGTGGGGAAACGTGTTACTTCATGGAACACTGGTGTGCTGTGGGGAGTGGGTTACACGTCTTTGAATGTTGGTCATTTCACTGATCGTTGTGTATTGGAAGAGCTAGTCAGAGATGTTCTCCCTGTTCTCCCTTGCAATTATTTGCTGTGGCATTCCGTTGTTGGCAGGGAGCTGACATGTGGCATGAGGACTGCATGAAGGGGACAGCAGCCCCGAGTAGCGCGTTCACTTTCTGCTTTTCCAGAAGGACTTGAATATCATAAAAATATGTGCCAATTAACTCTGGAAAATTCTAAATTAGGATCTTGCTAATTAATATTTCCTGTTATGTATAGGAATGTATATAATAGATGAAGCATAAATATCAGGACCAAAAAAAAGAGTTTTGCTCCAAAGCCTTGGAATTGATTGTTCAAGTCATTAATAGAAGTGATTTGATGGAAGTCTGAAGGAAGCTGAAAGTGCAGCTCAGACCAAGCTGGTGCTGTTGTTGTGACGGCACAATTATCATCATGTCACTTGTTAACCAGTGTGCTTCTCTGACCTCTCAAAGCCTTACACCCTGTGAGTCACAGGGTTAGTAAGGGCCAGATGTATCTGGACTTTCCTCTCAGCTCTCATGAGAGGTGTATCTTCTTTTCCTTCTGTGCTGAGTACTTCAAACAAAGAACAGTAAGTGACCACAAAACCACTTTTTTTTTTAGAATTTCTGTTCATGAAGTTACAGGGGAAAAATAAATAAATAATGATGGCAGACAGCCATACAATTTTTCAAGAGGAAGAATTAAAATGAACTCTGAGCTATGTCTCACATTAAATAATGGATTTGTTGAATCAAAAGGGCAAAGAACCAGCAGCATTCAGCTGCCACATGTCAAAAGTAGCTTACAATAAGCCCAGCAGCATAGCACTGAGCTATCTCAGTGTTCTTTTTCTATCAACAACACTTGCAAGTTTTGGGTCTGGTCATTTACCTTGGTTTAAAAAATGCTCCTCCAGGAAGATACAGGAGCAGCTAGCATCTGCAAGGCTGTACTTGAGAATGACTAGAGGTGTAATGCTCATTTGATGCACCAGGCTGTGAGAGACAGCTATACTCAGTGGGGCAGGTTTGAGGTTCACCCAGGCCGTAGTACATCCTTATCCTTTCCATCTGAACACCTCACAGCTCTACAGAAATTCACAGAGGCAATTAGAAATACCTTATAAATACTGGAAATAATCTCATACCTTTTCTGTGGGGTTAGATAAATTAGGTACAGTAATTGTTAATCAGGTATGAACCTGAACATTTATAATCATTTGGAAAGCAATTATTATTGCACAAAACATTTGTGCAGTAACAATAACAGTTGTGTGTGATCTCATGATAAACCTGAATATTTCTAATCATTTGGAAAGCAATTATTATTACATAAAGCATTTGTGCAGTAATTATAACAATTGTGTGTGATCTCATGAAGGGTTCAGTCATTCAAAGTGCTGAATCGTCAGCAACCATTGAACAAAATATTTCAGAACGGGTTTAGCTTTACACAAATAAGTAGCCCAATTGACCTCACTAAGGCCACTCATCTACTTAAATGTCAACATGTATCTAAGTGCTTTCCTGGATGAGAGCCAGAACATTTTGTGTTTTGTAAGATAAGGCCCCAAAGCGCAAAGGAGATCTGTTACAAATGTCTGTAGACTGCAAGAGTTCTGGTAAGGTATAGGGAAATAAGGAAAGGACAGTATCAAATCGTAAGGCACTTGTTCATTTGTTTAAGGAGTGTAGTTTATCATTAATTATTGGAATTATTGTAGAGAATACTATTAATACATACAGACAGCAATACTAGGGAATGGAAAAGAAACATCATTAGGTATTTGAAACATGGAATAGGCCTGGAAAGCGAGGGGAGCTTGGCTGAAATTACGATTATCTTGTTAGCAACTCAAAAATCTTTTTTGCACTCATTTTGCAGTGGAGGACTATTTTGTGCATTACTGCTTCTAGAGTGCCAGTAAAGGAGTCAACACAAAAAGAGGTATAGTTTCAAACTCATCATGCTTGAAGGATGCAGTATTCTCTTTCTTTACTGATCCTTAGAAGTCATGCCCTCTGTTCCATGTCCATGTCCATGGACTGCAGCCTGTGAAGGCTCAGTGTAGCTGCTTGCACTTGGCTACATAGAAAAGGAAAAAAATCTGAATACAAGCCATCCTCTTAAAATACTGACCTAAGTGAATATACTGTGAGCCCATATGCATAGAGAGTCCTTGAGCTGAACTTCTCAGCTACTGTCTTTATACAAGAAAAAAAATGTATCTTTATGTAAATCTTTTTAGTTAACACCACTATAAAGAATATGCTGAGAGCCCTAGATAGCAGCACAAAATACAGATGTTCAGATAATTTATGTGAGCTCTAATTAAGTCATAAATTGCAAGATGTAAAATATGTAATGCCAAGCTTCTGCCCAGTACTTCTGGCTTCTCTGGGAATAACTGACCTCCTCTTTCTACCGTACCAACTTGCTGCCATCCTAACAACTGAGGAACCCCCATAGGTAAACTTATCTAACACTGCTCCTTTAGGCTAAGATAAATCACAAAGGAGACTATAGCTAATTGTAGTTTGCATGTGAAAGAAAAGCAGCTCTGTATATAGAATAGTATGTTTTAATTACTTTGGTGGATTTCTAATGTTCAAACTGTTGTATTAAAGTGTATTAAACCAAGATGGAATCTTTGTTTTGCCTGGCAGGCATTTTAGAGAAATCTGTGCTAGTGAACCAAAAGGTCTGTCCTTTATCTACAAGGAGAAGAGAGAATTACTATGCAGTTTGTATATCCTAGGTTACGCCTGATTAAATTTAAAAAAAAAATAATAAAAAGTTACCAGTTTCAGGAAAATTAGTTCACTTATAATGAAACAATCTTAGTGCCTTAGGGTAAAGATTTTTTTTGCTGAATTTCTTTTGGTTTCCCATTGGATTTGTAAGTCATTTTGCATATCACAATTTTAAATCAATTCCAAAAACAGAAATCCATGTAAAATACCCATTTATGGAACCTACTGTTTTTCTGGAACCTATTTTTCTCTTTTTCTTGGGCAACTCATGTTTACAGTTACAAGCAGTATTTGTGAGGTGCTTCCCATGGCCAATTGCTGGGGAACAATGCTGCTTCTTCAGCTTTATGTGATCTTTACTCATAGTTTGTCTTGCTACAGATACCTATTTTGTTTGCTTGATATAACTTCATCAATTTTTTCCAGAGCACAGCTTTGAATTTTACTGAGAAAAAACCACAAAGGATACTCACAGTATCCTTTCATCACAGAATGTGAAAACAAAGAAAATAGCCTTGACCATGTGTGTGCATAATCATCATTTAGAGAGCATGCTGATAAACAATGTGAAACAAAGTATTATTAAGAATTCAACACGTTAGATAGGAAAAAAATAGAAGCCAAAGAAACTGCTTTTTCCCTCTAAACAATGTTTAAACATTTTAAGTGGTACCTTCTCAGTCAGAAATAATGAATGAAAACAGCAAAATCAAAGTTCTGGGATAATTGGTCAGAGAAAGAGCTGAACTTTGTTGTAAGGAACTGGGATAAACACATCTGCATTTCTAAATACCCAGGGAACCTTTGTAAAGATTTATAAGATACGAAACATATGAACTTAAATAAATCAGTCACTGAATTTCATTGCCTGTCTTATGTTAAAATGCTGCTGTTCATGAAGATTAATCAAGATAATCTTCCTTTCATTGGCACTGCCACCTTTTGCACATGTACAGAATCATTTATGTAAAACGGCTGGTATTATTACAATGAATTTTTCTTGAGACTTCAAATAAACTTAGAATGTATGAAGTACCTTAACATAGTTAAAACAAATGAAAATATAGAGATGCAAACTGTTAGAAGTCAGTGAGGTCCATTGCTGCAAACTGGCAGATCCTTCAGGTATACACAGGGCTTCAGCTCTTCACTGCCCCTTGTCCTGAATTCCTTCAAGTTACACACGTGTAGACCAGCAGGTATTTTTCTCCGTGGAGGAGAAAGATGATCAAGTGATTAGAAAGAGGGACAGGAATTTTGGAGGATCCATTTTCAACTGTTGGACGTTTCCAAAATTATGCAGAGAATGTCTACGGGGTCTTTTTCAAGCAGATGAAAGATCATCCTGTTTGCATTCCAAGCTAGATGGCAAGGTGCCAGCTCTGAAGTGAAAGGTGGCATGGATTTGTACAATGGCAATGGCAGTGAGCCTTTATCTTGAGCCTTCCATCTTTTTTTGTAATGCAGATATAAATAACGTTAATTCAGAAACAATTAAATCAGTAATCTTATTCTTCATAGAAACAGACGTTTGTGTTCTGTTTCTTGATTGGGAAGAATTTCAGAATTTAGGGAAAAAAAATGGGATTTTTTTTAAGTGCAGTAAGAACTTGACATCCTCTTTCCCCAAAAAGTGGCCTTATTAAGTACTGAAATGACGACACAAAGAAGTCCAGAAGCATGCATTTAGACCTCAGCTTCTTCTGTCAGACCATATGCATACAGAAATATAACAGTTGTTTGAAAGAGAAAAATCCCTTCTTCAGCCTGTGTCTGTTACTTCATCATCATAGCTGAAGATGTGTAGCTCTTGCATTAACAATCTTTTCTTCAGTACAGTCTAGTTTTCTGCTTCTGCTGTACAGTCAAAACCCTTGACAGCTAAACAATTTCTTTGAATTTCATTGTAATAGTCTTAAGACATTCTTTACTATATATTTCTTCTATCTTATAAGCCTTTTTCTCTAACCACTTCTGTCTTTTCTGTATTTTCTTTCCAATTTAAATTGCTAGCAGTTCTTGTTGTCTTTATCCTACCATAGCTTTCCATTTACCAGTTCCTTGGTGTTATCTTCCTCTCCAACTTTTACTCCATTCTTTTTCTATTTCCCCATCCCTCAGCCACATAATGCTATGAAGTGTGATTATAGTAATCCTGAAATTTGTTATAAATGAATGTTAATAGTTTTTACTGTTATGTCCTTTTGATCCTTTCTGCTGTTTTCCCTTTTCATTAATCATTGTAATCCATTCATTCTTCCTTCTGTCCTTTGGCAGTTACCAAGACTGATCATATTGTTTGGTTGTAGTTTTTTTATCTTACGTAGTGGGACAAGAAGCAATTTGTACAGTGAGTTGAAGGGAAGAGAAAAGTATAGGTCTTCCTTTCATCACCTAGCAGGAAGTAGAAGCTGGTTGGGAGAATGAAGAATGGAAATGTTTCTTAACACATGAAAATGACTTAGAGGATTGCAAGCTGGAAAAACTTTGCTTTCCCAGCCTGCCAATACAGTTACTTGCAGGCAAAAAGTGAGAGAACTAGAAATTCTTCAGGTACTGGTTAGTCTTACCATTGTCCCACTTCAGGTTCCTCCTCTTGGCGACTCTTCTTCCAGGAGTACTTTGCCATAGCAAAGAAAGAAGTGGGGAATTTCCCTTCTGTTTTTATGGCAGAAGGAAAAGTGGTGACTTCCCCTTATTTCAGCTGCTGTTTACTCAGAAAACAAAGTTGCTGTATATTAACAGTGACATTTTGTACATATACACTGATCTGAAAAATCCAGAGAACACAGTAAAAGTTACACTAATAGTCAGGACTCTCATTTTCATGGATACTTTATGCAGATCATAAATGCTTGAGAGATTAAGAAGAGTATTTTCTACTTACCATGTTTCTATCAGTTTGTGGTAATAGTACAATAGATGCTTAGTTGAGATGTCTGACCAGATGTTTCAACCATGAAGCTATTTCCAGTAAAGACGTTTTGAATATGCATATGAAAGCATCTATAAATACTGTGACTTATTAGCAATTTTTATAGCCAAAAATAAAGCAAACTAGTATGACTGTTAACTTATGCTTCAGAAGTTGAAAGATTAGGTAACATTAAAGGCTGGAATTAACTTTTGATGAGGCTTGTGCTGGTTAATGCAGCACAGCCAAGCTTGCCATCTCTATGGGACAAGATCTGGTGATCATTTTATGCATGTGAGCAATCCAAAAGAAATTAATGGGATTAAGGAACTGCATGACAAATTTTAGTAGGGAACAGAGTTTCACTGACCCTGGTGATGCAATCAGCCTACCAGTCTCAAACAACAAGAAAATCTATATGTTCCACCATGTGTTAGTAACATTTTGAAAAACTGTTTCAAATGATGATTGAAATAAAATCCATTTCTGTTTGAGGGTATGGCAAGTTTAATGAACTCCTGATCTTCTGCCCTTTTTAGCAGGTATATGCTAAGCGCTGCATGATTTTTTATAATTCAGAAAAACGACTAGGTTTGAATTGGTTAATGAGGATTTTGACTGACATTCATTGCTAGAACTTCATTCCTCTTTTATACATATATTTTCCCTTTTCTGTGGTATTGTGTTGTAAACTTTATAACTAGTTACACTGTCACCAGCCCATAGTTAAGTGCTTAATAGCAGCAGTGTGTATGAGTTAACTTTGGTCCTCAAAGTAAAGTTATAATGCACTGCAATTCCAACTAAGCATGGGTAGACCCACCATTTAACCTCATGGACATGATAAGTTGGAGAAAACTATAGAAGGAACTCAGGTGACAAAAATCAACTTATTTTATTTACTTACTCTCCTATAGAGGAAGAGATGTGATTTCCTTCAAAGCTGTGAAAAAGTCTAATATGCAACTGTGAAAAGAATCTGCAAAGCATATCATCCTGAAATCACAAATTACAAGCTTTATCTTTTTCTATGTGAGAATTTAATGCAAGATGTTGGTCAGTACTGATGCTTTGGTTAGTTTGCAAGAGTAGTTTAGGTTTTAACAAGTTATGAAATCCATTGAAGTCAGCTTTATTTGCAAGCTCCCACCATCATAGATTCTAATTACAAGAGTAGATGACTTATGAAATGCCTTATGTTCCAGAAGTCAAATGTCTCTGCATATGTCCAATAGTTACCAACAGATGTAAGGAGAGACAAAATGAAACCTAATCCTTTGCAGAATTCTGGCTCTTGGCCTGTTTTGTAACTCTGTAACTTCTCCTTAGAGGGCAGAGTACAACCGGAGGAGGTGGCAAACTGTGGTTGCATGCTGCTTGTAATGATGCAACAGAAGCACCCCAAGAGCAAGTTTGTTGTTGCTGTCTCTGGTAAAACATATGTGCCTTCGTTTAAGTGCTCATGATGCAAATCTTACTCACTGTGTCTGTCTGTTTTCATAGAAGAAAATAGAATTTTTGCTCCATGGAAGCTTTACCCAAAATAACCTCAGATATTATTGTTATGAAATAAGGTTCTCCAAACTGTGGTACTAGAAACAAAGAGAAAACTATTTGTCTGTTAGTGCTTTGAAGAGTGGCAAAGAGGTACAATAAACTCTCATTTCCACTAGAAATAACTTCCCAAACACAGTTCCTCGAAAATAGTGCCTAGGTCAAACCTTTCAAGTGAGGCTTAATATTTAATTTGCAAACTAAGGCCTTAGGGGAACTGGATTTCCAGAAAGACCTTTATGTCTGCTCTTTAACTTTCCATTAAAGCGTCTAGTTCAATATTTTATAAGGCAGGGAACATTGTTATTCAGTTTTCAAAAATCTTGACCTTTTTTAAACGTATAAACAAAGAGTCTCGTTTTCAAAACAGCGTGACTTAAGGCTACATTGCAGCCAGCTAACCCCACAGCATGATAGTCTTAATAACAGGCAGTTTAGAGAATAACATTTGAATGATCTTGATTTGGAAAAGCATCCCTTCTGGATTCAGTAGTCTGTAGGGGAACTGTTAAGCTCTTGTTAATCCTCAGCTGTCAAATTAAGTAGGCTGTTAGCCAAACTAATTGGCATGATAGGTAGGACAGAGGGTAAACATTCCTTAGGCTGCAATTAATAGGCTGAAATGGTTGATCTGCTGATTAAAAAATAAATAAATAAATAAATAAATAAATATATAAAATCACCATACTTACTGCAAGTGTAGTGAACTCTCCAAATTTATAAATATAATTAATTTCAAGTACACAATACTAACAGATGCTTTCCAGTAAATAAATCAGTCGATTTAGCCTATGTTTGCCTACCTACAGTTTTGCTCTCTTACATACCCATTCATTCATATTCCCTCACTTGTCTAAGTCTCCTCTTATGTGCATACAGCACACCTGCACTTTACAGATGTATACAGTAGTGCATTATTTATACCTAAACTTTGCTTTGGATTAATTATGAATTAGATTCTGACTTTAATAAGACTACTTAAACATGTATACTTAATTATAGGCAAGAGTAATAAACCAGTATATGCAAGATCATGACCTGAACAGTGAAGTCAGGCAATTTAAGAAACTATCAAATTGGAATGGAATTGCAGAGATACTTATAATAACAGAAAAACAAATTCCAAGCAGAGATGTCAGAAAAGCAGCATTCAGACAAGTTAATTGCTAATTAAAGCTTCTTGTGTTTGGAATAAAAAAAAAAAATATTTAGGATATTAGTAAAAACATCCTAATAGTATTTGGTTTATTTAAATACTGGTCATGTAATTACTGGTTTGGGACTTAAACATGGCTTGTTTCTTGGCAGGTTTCTGCTGCCACACTATTTGAGTTAGAAAAGTTCAATGGGTAATATTAGCTTAGCTGTGGAACTCTGATATTTAATAGGATTTTATGGAAATAGCTAATATGTG
Source organism: Chrysolophus pictus (assembly GCA_037305975.1). NCBI lineage: Eukaryota > Metazoa > Chordata > Aves > Galliformes > Phasianidae > Chrysolophus > Chrysolophus pictus. The sequence goes on from JAYKPI010000006.1 coordinate 34,169,617, forward strand.
CACATGGCAGCAACTTCTCATAGTTAAATATTGTCACAAAAGTGCCTTTTGATTCCATTATAATCCTTATTTCATTTAACAAGTAAACAAATAAGGCCTGCTGAGGCCAACATTGAATAATAGCAAGAAAGTTTCTTCACTCAATGACATTCAAAAGTTATGGCAAAGAAAGTACATGGTTTACATTTATATTACATGACCTGCTTTGGAAACTTGAGCTCGTGAGGATAAGCAAGGTATCAATAAGCAAAGGCCAATTTTGTGGCCACGTCTGAGACTTTGGTTTATCAGAAATGTTTCATTTTGTGTATGGCAGTAGTTCAAAACACATCTGAATAACCACATTCATAGAATCATAGAATGACCCAAGTTGTAAGGGACGCATAAGGATCATGGAGTCCACATAGCACCACCCAAAAATCAGACCATATATCTGAGAGGATTGTCCAGATGCTTCTTGAACTCCATCGGCTCAGTGCCATGACCACTGCCCTGGACAGCCAGTTCCATGCCTACCACCTTCTGGTGAAGAGCCTTTTCCTGACACCCAACCTGCCCTCCCCTGACACAGCCCCATGCCGTTCCCTCGGGCCCTGTCACTGTCACAGACAGCAGAGCTCAGCGCTGTCCTCAGCTCCCTGTGAGATCTGCAGCCGCCATCAGGGCTCCCCTTAGCTCCTCTGCTCTGGGCTGAGCAAACCGAGGCACCTCAGCTGCTCCTCATACATCTTCCTCTCTAGACCTTCACTGTCTTTGTAGCTTTCTTTTGGACACTCTTTAAGAGTTTTACTCATGAAAGGAAAATCCGTAAAACAGAAATGGGGGCAATAATAAAAATCAGGGAATGAAAAGTGATGGAGAAAATCTCAGAACTGGAGAAACCATTATTTGCTATCTCTATTTTTCTAGCATAACCCCTGTAGTTTTGTGTCTGGCACTCATGCTTTTCTCAGTCACTAAATGTCTGCAGGGTACCAGAATAAGCACAATGCCAGTACAACAAAATCAGTTTTCAGGCATGTGCCCTTCAGATGAGGTTCAGAAATTTTACTGGTTGCTTTGTATTATCATCACTTTTATGGCCAAAAGTCTGCAGGTTCTTGATATCATTCATTACAGAACTGCCAAGATTGCAGCTAAATGATTTCTTTTTCAGCATTGTTATCTTGTATCTGTACAGGTTGAACAGATAAGTAGAGTTGGAAAAGGATGTGTGTTTTTTTTTTCTTTTCTTTTTTTTTCTCTGAGACAGAACTGATCAAACATTGTTAAAGGCCTAAAAACTCGTTTTATTACGTGCATGTGGAATAGCAAAGACACTGAAAACATGTGTCTTCTTCCTTGCCAGCTTACTGGCAATGCTCTGCGACAAATGATTCTATAGCACTTTCTGTCTGTGTGTAATTCTCATCCTCCAGAAGAAACGGTGGTAGTCCTACAGTGTCTCCTGTAGTAGCAGTTTGTGATGTGCTCATCTGCAGATACAGTGCTAAAGGCTGCTTTAATATGCAAGACTGACTTTTCCAACTTCAATGGCAAGACATTTGGGCGAGAGCAGATGTTCAGATGAGGACACACAGTAAAGCTCTCTATCTCTGGCACACAGAAACCAGAAACTTTGGATATTTTGAATCCTAAGTTTAATGTTGGTGTTCTTTGCAGTTTGCAGCCCGTACCCTGCATGTGCTTTGGTTTTAATTTGAACTAACATTATGTGAATAGTTTGATTAAAACTAGGAATTATTTAGATGAGTGATTAACAGTGTCAGGTTCTGAGCCATTAGAAATGACACTGAACAAGAAATGTTCTCCACACTCCCCTGTGCTGGATAATACCTCCTGGTGCCTTTTTTCTGTGGTAGCGAACAACACTGTCATGAGCTGGAGATTAAGGATGTATGATATGTTATTGTTATGGACCCTGAGCAGATTTATTCCTTGAGAGTGGGGCAGCACTTCTACAAAGCAGTTCAAGAAATGCACATGGGTTCTTGCATCCCAGTAGCTGGACCTCTCACTGCACAGGTGAGCTGTTCAGTGCCTTCCTTGCTGCCTGGACAGCTATTGAACAGCAGCCTTGTGCAGACAGGTAATGGCCTGCAGTAGCATTCCTGCTCTGTGCTGACTTCTTCAGGGCCTGCTGTCTCTTGGTTCACTTCCTGTAACATAGCACAGCCTCCCCTGTGGTTCTTGCTGGAAGGGGGCAGAGAGTTGTCCCTACGAGAAGGTGGGGTGCCTTCCCTCTGCAGCGCTCGGTTAGGTCCTGCTGCTGAAGGGTAGGATTTATAACAAGCTCTTCAGAGTTTCCATTGTGTAACTCTGTACAGCATATCAAAGCGGGGTATTTGTGTTGCCTTATTCTAAGCATCTTTGGTAGGCGGCTTATCTCAGATGCCAAGGTCTCCAGAGGACTACCAGAGGAACCTGAATGAAAAGTGCAGGACTTGTGATGGGCTGCGATGTGTGCCTGGCTCCTGTGTTATGCACCAGCCGAATGCTGAAGGTCAGGCGGTGTGGGCAGCCTTAGGCCTCCTGCTGCTCCCACCCTTCATGCTGCCATGCTCCAACCAGAGCATTGCCTGACCACGAGCAGAGGGCCCTGCCTCAGCTGTGCTGTTTTGTATTCCTTTGCTCAAATGAATTATGAAATATTGGGCCATCGCAATATACAACTATATCTAAAAGTACAAATAAACATACGTCTCTAAGTTATTCCTCATACACCAAGTCATAGAACCACAGAATGTCCCGAGTTGGAGCTGACCCATAAGGACCACTGAGTCCAGCTCCTGGCTGCACACAGCACCACTCAAATTTCAAGCCCTATGTCTGATAGCATTCTCCAAAAGCTTCTTGAACTCCAGCAGCTTGGGGCTGTGACCACTGCCCTGGGCATCCAGATCCATGCCCACTGCCCTCTGGAGAAGAGCCTTTTCCTGATACCCAACTTGACCCTCCCCCGATGCAGCTCCACGCTGTTCCCTCGGGTCCTATTGCTTGTCGCTCGCGCTTGTTTGGCCATGTTCTGAATGCACACAATACACGTGCGGTACGTAAGGGCACACCAGTCACACTCGCTTTGTTGTGGACACGTCTCGAGGTGACCACCACATTACTGTTTTCATTATGCTGTCGTTAGTCCTGCGCTTGGCCACCTTATCTTTCCCTAATTAATTAACAGGCCTAATTGCGCTCACCGTCTGCCTCGGGGAAGCCCTCGCCAGGCTGCAGCCGAGGTATCGCCTCACAGCGCGGAACGGCCGCCGGCCCCCGCCCTTCCTGCCCACGCGGCGGGGGGCTCCGGCGGGGCCGCTGGGGGCGGGCGGGCTCTCTGAGGGCGGGCAGGTCTCGCCGGGCGACGGCGCAGCGCCGGAGGGGCGGCGGGAGCACCGGGGGCGCGAGACGCCCTCAGCGGCGAGGGCGCGCGTGGAGGAATTTGCTGCCGGCCCCCGGCTCCCTTCCTCGTCGCAGCGCGGTGACCGGGGTCCTGCCCCCGGAGGCGCGCCCCGAGTTGCCGGAGGGGGGGGCTGCTGGCGGCGGGGCCGCCCAATCCGCGCGGGCCGCCCCCGTGATTGGCAGCGCGGGGCGGAGGGGAGCCGGGCTCGCTCGCGCTGCTTTACCCGGAGAGTTTCCGAGCGGGGGTGGCCGGGGCGCCTCTGCCCTCGGCGCTGCCGGCGTTTTGCCTGCTCGGGGCCGCTGCCGAGCGCTCCGCCGAGGGAGGCGGCGCGAAGAACGAGGGAAGCGGCCACGCGAATCAGTTTCTCTCCGTATCCGGCTCCGGGCAGAGGCGGCGACCGTAGCGGGGAGGAGGGGAGAGGGGGAAAAGCGGCTCCGCGGCGGCAGCGGGGGGGCCCCCGTCACTTCGCAGCCGAGGTGGGTAGCGGGGCGCTGCGGGCGGCGGCCGAGGGCGCGGGGTGGCGGCTGCGGGGGGCGGGCGGGCAACGGATGACCCGGGGCGGCGCGGCGAGGGGCGGGTGGCGGCGGGAGGGAGGAAAAGTTGCCGGCGGCGGCCAGCGGGGCGGCTGGTGGTGCCCGCTCTTCCCGGAGCCCCGCGGGTCGCCGACGCGCCGCCGAGACGGGCTGCGCCTGGCCTCCGCCGGGGGAGTCCGGGGTGTCGCGCTCAAGTTCTCGCCGCGTTCCCGCTTTTTGGCGCCGGGCTGCGATGGTGAGGTCGGTGTCAGAGGGAAAACGCCGACATCAGCATGCGATGGAGCAGGAGGTGCCCCAGCTGGTGGCTCTGCTTGTCCGGTGCGGGGCTGCGTGCGGGCCCTCCTCCCGCCCGCGTGTGCGTGAGTGCGTGTGTGTATGTGAGTGTGTGAGTGTGAGTGCCGCGGTGTAACGCTCCCCCGCTGCAGCCGCCGCCGCGTGCGAGAGCAACCCGTCACGTTTCGCCTCTTTTCCTTTCTCAGGTGCTGAAGGACTGACGGACCGAGCGCTGGTGCTCGGAGAGACGATACCGAGGCGTCCGCCCCCCACCAGCCTCCCGGAGAGACGCGATCTCGGTGCCAAATGCGCGGTGGAGAGAGACTTTTGCTGGTTCCCCCCCGTTCGTAAATACCCAGAAAGCGGAAGGAGCGGCACCGCCGAGCAGCGGCTGCGGCAGAGGGGAGGGGGACCGCGGCGCTGCGCTGCTGCAGCCCGGCGGCTGATGGCGGAGTTCGGCGGCGGCGGCGGCGGCGGGGGGCTGCCCGGCTCCCCGGGGCCGCTGCAGGGCAAGGTGGCCTTCAGGGCGGGCGACGGAGACGGCGGAGGCGGCGGTGGGAGAGTCCGCTTTGACAGCGCCGGCGGCCGCGTCTCCAACGGGGACTGCGCGCTGGCGGGGGCCGGTGAGGAGCCGGGATCCGCGCCCCCCGGAAGCCCCGAGAACAGCGGCAAGGAGAAAGGGTTTCCCGGCGGGCAGCAGCGGGAGAGCAAGCCCGGCATCCCCCGGAGGAGCAGCATCATTAAGGTAAGGGCAGACTCTCAGAGGGGTCTGGGCTCCTGTGTGTGGCGGAGATGTGGCTCCACATGAAGGGATACGCTGCTGGTTTTGTCCCCCCTCCCCCGCCCCCCTTTCGTTGAGGGGACCTGATTTTCCCTTTGTCAGAAGTGGACGGCAGGAAAAGGATGGCTTCATACACATCCACACCTGGCAGGGACTTGTGCTTTGGGCTTTATTCAGAGGAAAACTGCAACTCCTGTGTGGAAGGTGGGAGAACATGACTGGTTTCTGAAACGACAACATGGGCACCAGCCTGGTGTTGAAGGATGGGGATTATACTGCATCCGTGTTGTTTGAGGGGTACTTGTGCAGAGCAATTTGTGGCTCCTTTGGGCTGTGCATGTGGCAGACACGCAGCAGGTAATGGAGATGCGGTTCTCACTATGCTGGGGGTGGGAGAAGGTAGGGCTGGGGATTCTTTCTGTTAAAAGTGGCTGTCATGTAACAGCAGGCTGTTGGGCTTCACCTGTAGGAACAGCCTGTGTTTGTGCTTTGCTCCGCATGTTCTGAACGCTCGTATTTGTGCTTGAAAAGTAGGGAAACATCAGTGGTAGAATGTAGATAAGTGGAAAATGGAATGGGAGGATTGTTGATGCAGTTGTTTACACAAACACAATTGTTCTCTTTTCTTAAACCATTGATTCTGGAAGGTGAGATATTGTCTTCGGGTAGCTTTTGTGACTCAATGGAAAAGCAGAAAGAACATATAGGAAGGCATGTCCATTTGTGCTGATGGCTCTGCTAAGGATAAAATAAAGCAGAACTTTAAGTGTTTAAGAATTGAGTTCAATCAAGATCAGCTAGATCAAAATCAAGCTAGATTTGTTGTCTGCTTAAATATTTATACATCTCTGAAGTCAGCGTATGAAGTTCCATTAGCTGGATAATAGCAAAACGTGTGGAAATGCAGGGCTGGTTCTGTATCTCAGGTTGTGTCAGTGCTTCCTGGACCTTGCTTTAGAAATCAAGGGGAGAGCAAGGGCAGTCAGCAGCGGAACACATCTGACAGCCTGCACCCACCCTTCCTGTTCAAGCAGTGGTGCTAGGTGTGTATGTTTGTGTGTGAGTTAAAGAAAATACAGCAGTAAATGAGAGGCAGCTGAACTCTGTTTTGGAATAACCTGGTGCGTACTGGGTTTGCCAGCAATTTTTTACAGCTCTGTTAATTCCTAACATTGTTTTGGGTCATCTGTGGTAGCCCAAGAAGGGTAATACGTTGCTTGCAGTGTAGCATGTGCCATAATACCATTTTATAGTTTAAAATTTGGTTACAACAGCCTTCAGCCACTTTGGTGACCAACCAAGGACAGTACGTAGGGATGTGATATACTGAAATTAAACATGAGATAAGGAAATCTGGTTTACATTATGTTTCATGAACACCTAAGTCAAGGTTCTTGTTTCTACAGAAATTACAGTGCTCTGGAATGTAAAATTATTCAACTTTCTGCTATTGATTGAGTGGAAAAATCTGGCAGCAATGCTTTTAAAGCTGTGTGATCCATGTTTATTTTAGATATGACTCTTCTAATACTTCTGGGAAAAATTACTTTCTTCACACATGCTGAATATCTTTCGTCTGCTTGCTTCAGCAGTTTGCAGGTAGTTTGAATCGGGTTGCGTAGGTACCTCATTTTCAATATGAAACCTTTTGGAAAATCTGGCGTGAGTGGTAAACCTTAACGTGCTCCTTGTTGTCTGCATTTGCAGAGCAGAAGTGTATAAAGCAGAGTGGGGAAAAAAGTAAAATGTAATCTATTTTTCAGGACTGTTCCTGGAGTTTTAGTTACTTACATGAATGCTGTAAAACTGCTCTTAAGGAATGTAAGGAGTAATCTGAGGAAGCTGCTCTGTGCCATGCAAACACAGTTCTCATACTTCTGCGCAGAATACAGAATGATGCTGGTTGATCTTTAAAATGCAGATTTATGGGATATCTAATGCTTTAAATGTTTTGCCTGCCAATTACTGTGTAGGCTTTTGAGTCACAAGCAGAAAATTGGTGTGTGAGTAGTAGTTCCAGTTGAGATTAAACTCTTCTGAAGTGCTTGTTTGCTCACAGAAATCAGGCCATGGCAGTACATTTTATTCTGTTTTTAATCTGTGCTTCCATTGGTTGACCATTTCTGTCCATTTTCAGGACTCTTCTCAGAGTAGTCACTCTTTTTTTTTTTTTTTTTTTCCCCGTTGCTACTTTTTTTACTCTTATTTGCACCTTCTATTCCTTCTTCTTTTTCTTTTTTCTTTTTTTACTGAGTCCATATTTTTTTCCTTTTATATATTTTCTGCACCTGCATCATTTTGGATTTTTATTCCTTCATTGGGACAAGAGAGTTTTTTCTTTGAGGATGATGTCTTCCAGCATGATGATGGGTGATAGGATCACTGTTACTGGGAAAACCAAGATGATTTTCACATCATGGTAGTTTACTTGGCCTTTCACTCTGATATATAAGCTCTATTAAAGATTGTACCATTAATTCTTAACAGTTTTTGTGGAATAGGCTAGTTTCAGTGCTTACTGTTGCTGAACCAAACCTGAGGGCTGTGTTTATAGCGATGTCCGTTTTCAGTTTGCTGCCTTCGGTTTATGAGAGTCTGATTTGTTTTCAGAGGTGACAGTGATGATGCATGGTACATTCGTAGGCTTTAGGCTCTTCAGAGATCTAATTTGTGAACTAATTTACATACCAGATACTTGTACCTAATGCCTTTTTTTTTGGTCACTGTTTTGGTTTTCCATAACACTTTTCTTGCAGCAACTGTCTGTGGCTTTCTATAATGTAATTTCCTACTGTAGTTCTTACAATTTTCTATAAAATTAACTTACAGTGAGTCCATATTGCAGCTGAAAGTGAGTGTAAGCATCCTGTGAGCTTCTCTCAGCTGCTGTGGTAATTGGCAGTGGGCTTGCTTTATTTCTTGTGGGGTTCTTTCGCTTCTCTCTTAAAAAGACTTAGAGATGGTAAGCCTTTGAGGCGCTTTAAGAAGGCAGATGACTTGTGGTCTGCGTGTTTCCTCAGAGCTGCCTGCTTCCAAGGACCTCCAGGGAAATACAAACCACTCAGAGAACTTCACACCTTGTCAAAACTGTAGACCTAGACAGAAAGAGACCCAGCAGTACGAAGGAATAAATGTATTAGGAGAGGTGTTAAAGTACTGAGAAGAGACACACTTGGGAACAACCCCACTTATCTGGGAAGACAACAGTGAGAAATAAATGAAGAAGAGTGGCCAGGTGTTCTGTGAGCAGTAGTGTTCCTATCAGCATGTGTCTGGAAGCAAAGTCCGGGTGTGGGCTTGTTTTTTTTCTTTTTTCATATAGTAATAATGATCTTAAGGTCAATAAATTTCTAGGCTGATAACTTAAGTAAATTTGTATCTCTCTTGTATTTATTTTCTTTCTTTCTTTCTTTCCTCTCTGCCTGGCTGTGAATGTAAGCTTTCAATTTGTGAAATCAGGCACTTGTTGGTCATTGGCAACTCTGTAAGTTCTAATGTCTGTGAGAAGAGAGGAATCAAATTTAGCAAGCAGATTTTCCTGGCTGTAATTCACAACAGAGCTCTGTTTTTGAAATTGGTCATTCTTATATCTGTGTCTTTATACAGTTAGGGAATCCTGTAGCATATGCAACAGGGTTTTTTTTTTTTTTTTTTTTTAAAATCAACATACCAACATATGCCATTATCTCATTCAGTCCTCTGTGCTCTCCGGTTCGTACCGCATACCTGTTTGTAAGGGGTTACAAAATATGAAATATGGAGAATGTTTTGCAGTATTTTCTCCTACTGTGATAGCTTTAAAGACTTTATATACCTCTTTATTTGCATTTGCAGTAAACTGTAAGGCAATATTTTTAGTAGATCTAGGTTCTCCGCAGCCCTAAATTACCTTAGCTAAAATGGCATGTTAGCAAGTCCTGGTGGAGATCCAGGAATAGATCATACGCTTTTAGTTTCCATCTAAAAGGGTATAAAGGAGTTAGGTTGTTGGAATCAGTTTAAAGTATATGAAATTATGTGATACTCAGCCATCTTTGATATTGGAAAAGAAACCTGTGAAGTGATATTGTTTTATATATATATAATGTGTGTGCGTTTGTGCCTTAGATGTGCTGGAGATTTTCAGCCAAACTTGGCTGAGCACTGACAGGCTCAAAGGTGCTGAGGCTCCTCAAGTTCAAAGAAAACAGTCATAGGGGGAAAAGAAAGAGAAAACTAGCTCGTACTTTCTTGCTCCACACCCTTTCCGCTTGGGAACAAAAACCTATTGTATGAGCTTTATTCTTTGCAGTTCCACAAGGTCTGTGTGGAGGAAAGACATTACAAATGTCCCAGCACTGGAGGATCGTTCGCTCAGCACACACGTGTTAACTGAGTTGATGCCAGAATCAAAGCATTAGCAAACAAGTCTGCAGCAGTTCAGCTACTCCTACATCTTACCCTGAGCAGGCTTCCAGCTGGATGGTGGAAGTGGAGATTTTCTGAGGAGCTTTCTGGATTTTGCTGTCTGTTTTGTTTTTGTTGATGCCTGGTAGAGCCGTGATCCCAGTGCCACTGTTTGTCAGACAGCAGGAGAGGTGGGTGAGCACCTGCAGCTTCACAGAGCCTGGAGCTTTCTTTTGGGGGTTATTTTCTCTTTGATTTGTCACACTTCCTATCTACATTACGAAAGGTTACAAGTGCCTTTTGATACATGTGTTTCTTCTGTTTCATCTTCTGCTACTTACTGTGTAACCATTTTTAGAAATGTTACATGAATTCTCAAACAATAGTTGACATATGGTAGCTCTTTCTAAATCTTTATTTTATGTTGTTATTATTATTAGTATTAGTATTAGTATTGGTATTTGGATAGAGTATACATAAACTGAATCCACACACACACACATTAGGCAGTGTGCTGCTTTTTAACAGTGAGGCTGTGCTGTGAAATATGTTATGGCACAGCCATTGAGTGATTGTGTTGTGTATTTAGCATATATTTTTGTTTGCCTTAGTGCTTTATGTAGACTGCAGTAACCAAAACTTTGCTTGGATTAACACTATTTAAAAAAAAAAAGGAAAAGAAAATGTGTTCATAGAAACAGACACACAAGGATTTTCACTTTACTCCTGTTTGGCGTGTAATTTAGTTTGTTTACCTACTGTAGCCAGTGAAAAGAAAGCTTTTTTCTTTTTTTCTTTTCCCCCCAAGAGATGACTTGGAGAGGAAGCTTAATTTGGATGCATTTAGCTTCTCTGACTTCTCTTCTGGAAGAGCTTATCTGCCTATTTCTGTTGACTGTATAAAGAGCTTGGCTACTGTGCATAATAGCAACTCCTTCACACCCTCCACCTCCAAATCCTTAGAATATCCATAAAATGTATACAGTCTGTTATGTGGAAAAGCAATAAATGGTATTTTAAAATAATTATGAACACCTGATGAGTTTTTTGTTCGTGCCTATTACCAGACTTGATCAAATATAGAGCTATGAGTTTAAACTTTGTTACAACTAGGAATTAGAGTGATGGTTTCCTACCCATGGCTCAGGGATAATGGATTGCTCACATGATTTGCTTGCATTCACGGAAGATTAAAAAAAATAGAACTGAGGTTGACAGTCCAAATTTAATTGCATAGTTTCCCAGCCTTTGCTGGTCCTCGGGTGATACTGATGTCAGTCTTTATATTTTGTCACTAGCTCTCTTTAAATTCCTTTAAATAAATTCAGCTGATTATCTGTCCTTAAGGAACAAATTAACACTTACTGCCGTACTGTGTATGAATTGTAAGCTATTTTCTTTGGACATTAGTTTGGGATTGTGTTGAAAATTCAGAAATCTAAATAGAAACAGATGAGCAGATAGACTTTATGGGAAGAAATATAGTAATTTGTTAAGCATAAGTGATGAAAAGGAAAATAAAAAGCAGCAGCATATGTGTATTAGAGCATGTTTAGAAATAGGGCTCAAACAGACTTTGAGAGGTCAGCCTATTATGGTCCAGCACTTTGTTAGAGGATCAACTCTTTATCAGTTTTGGTATGATGCTCTTGCAATTTAATCACTTTTTCTTTTTGTTCTTTCTGTGCAGAACTGTGGACTGATTTTTGCACATGAGCAAAAGCACTGATCTGCAAAGAGTTTCAAAGCTTGTACTTGTCCTATTGCCTGAGTTTTAATTGTTTTAGATCATATGTTAAATTTATCAGATTATTTCTGATTGTAACTCACTTTCTAATATGGTTGCAACTCTTCCATCTTCACATTAATAGCCAGATTTCAATGTGAACCCATTTTCATCATGCTATGCTTGATATTTTTTCTTTATGTGATAATACTCCGTGGTTAAACTGCAAATCAATGGTTTTGCTCTTTGCTGTAAACTCGGTGATATGATGTTGCAGAATCTAACTCTGAAATATATTTATGAGGAGATGCCTTTATTTTTAAATATGTGAAATTACTAGACAGTAAGTATGAATTTATGAATATGCTTAATAGATCGCAGGATTGGGATAAAAAAGGCAGCTCTGAAAGGAGCTGTTTTATGTGTCCTTAAGGAGAGTCAGTAGCAAGTATCATCTTTCCTTACTCATTAGCAGTGCTTACAAAGACTATCCTTAAAGCTTTACAGTCAATTTTCACATCCAGCATGGGGTCAGTGCCATCACTTTACTAATTTCTCTTTACTTCAGGCTATTGCATTTGGAGCAATACTATGGAAGGCTGTGTTATGCATCCTCTTGACTGCAGTGCCCCTCTCATTTCTACTTAGCTAGTTACTTGTTAAGAAATGGCTGGGTAGGCCTCTTTGTCCCTTGCATCTGAAGAGGAGCATGGCTCATTTCACCCCCTTCTTCCCTCCTAGACCTTGGCCTCACAAAACATCAATGTCCAAGTCAGCGAAGAGCATCATATAGCCTGTCACTGGAAATTGGCTGCCCTGAGGATCACAAGCTAACTACTGCAGCCTTGAGAGAGTTAAAAGGATGGGATTTGTTTCTGCTTCTGTTGGCTCCCTGGGGGTTTCTTTTGGTATGATTTCACCCCTTGAATAAGTAATAAAATATCCCAGAGTTCATCAGATTGTAGATCTGAAGGAATCAGGGATCAGGGGTCTTTTGAGATACCAGACATTCATTTTCTGGAGACTGCAGTACATAGTTCAGGAGCACAGGCAGACAGGAAGTGACTTCAAATAAACAAACAAAAAAACACTTTTTTTTCTTGGTCTGAGAATTTTGTTGTACAATAAAACATTGGAACGTATGAAGCCAGATTTCCCACTTGACCGTAAATATATTTAATTTCAGAAAAGCAATGTATTCATGGGTTTTATTTTAGTGTCTGAATTATATACCTAACAAATACATAGCTGGTGGCGCTAATATGCATAATATTTGTTACGAACTTCCTCTTAACTTTTCTGGAATAGCTGAAAATGTTGTGCTGTAATGGTAGTCAGTATTGCAGGAGAAAAAGAACTGCTGATATTTTGTTAGAAAGCACTTCCACGGAATTTTCAAGATCTCCTTCTGGTTGAGCTTCTGTGATTGCTATTGTTTGAACATATCCCCATCCTTAATGTAGGCTGGCAGAGTCTGTGTGTTTTTTTCTTTGTGAAATACCTCTTGGTGATGGAGAAGCCTGGTTGCCTTATATATTTCATTGCCTAGATCCTGATAACAGAAGTGTTAGATGTTGTCTGTCAACAGTTCAATCTAACCGCAATCCTTAAAATAAAATGTAAATGTCTGTTTACTTAAATAAAAGATAGCATCTAATTTCATTGCTTCATTCGTGATCTTGATATTATTAAAGTGTACCTTTGGAATAAAGGGACAGGAATGCAACTTGCTGTCAAAGCTTTTGTTTGTATTGCTTTTTTCCTGCAAGTTGTTGTTGGAGTTTTTAGAATAGATGATTGTTTATAGGAGTTATAGGTAATTCCTCTTAATGCTACAGGAAGAATCTTTTTTTTTTTAATAAAAGCAAGAGTTTTTTATATTTTCAATGATAATTTTTTCACTAGTAAATGAGAAGCAGAATCAGTATCTTTCATAAATATTGTGTAGAAAAGTGAAAGCGTAGATTTTGAGTTGCTGAAATAATACTTCTAGTCATTTCAGTATTTATATATTCACAACTGCATACATTATCACTGAATAAGGCAGGAGAAACTAAGAAATAGCTGGAATTGCTTCTAGAAATTTCTTGAATCAACCAAATGTCACTTACAGAGAATGGTCTCTAGATCAGGTTTTTTTTTTTTTTTTTTAAATGTGCTGATAGAGAATTGTTGCAAAAACCATTTCCAGCCTGAATCTAAGTTAAGACTAATTTTATGTGAAATGAGAGAAGGTATTTAGTGTGCTACAGCATTACCGCACAGTGCAGAAAGGTATGAAAGATGTAAGGAGTTGGGAGTTCAGATGGGTTATGTTTTTTTTCTTTTGAAGAACCCTCAGAAGCATGTTACAGCTGTTGGAAGTACCTGGTTGGCTGGAGCCTGACTCTCCCCATTTGCAGGAAGCGCAGTGCTACATCTCACAGCTGTTGTTTGAGGTTGCCAATGCTGAGCTTTGCTCCTCTGCTTAACTAACATGCACTCCGTGCCTCATACTTGCTCCTTCTTTGGTGAATAGCCAACATGAATAAAATCTAGCCAAAGAGAGTTGTTATGGTATGAAGGCACTGAATATTTAAGTTGTGAGTGTTGTCTTTTGGTATTTTGTGGATTTAGAAGTGAGACTGTGGAAGAATTCCTAAAGTTAGTCTTCCACTGTACTGCTTCATGTTGTCACCTTGTCCTGCTGTGTCCCCCTGGTTGTTCACTGCTTCCCTTCTTTGGTCTCCCCTCATCCCTCGCACACCTTTGTTATTGTGCTTGAGCAGCAGCCACCATGGGCTGGCCATGCTCTGCTTTTCCTCTCTGCTCTGAGCATCCTTCTATGCCCAGCAAGGTGTGAGAGCAGAGCAGAGCTCTATGTGCAGTAGAGCAGTGGTTCGTGTCTGTGAATCCCCAGAAAGGAGTAATAAAATCCTGGGCTGAGGTTCCTGTGCAAGGCTGTTGGCCATTCACAGTGGCCTGAAGTCCCACAGGGTTGAGGCCCACGCTTACAATGAAAGCTGCCTGCGCAGTTTGGGGCAGGTGCATCTGTTTCTGTATGCTTTCCTGAAACCCTCTTCACACGTTGTCAGCCCTTGTGAATTTAGGAAAGGCTGCCATGGGTGAGACGAGAAGTCCACCTGGTATGTTAGCTGGCCTCCAGCAGTGACTCCTATGAAAAAGATGAGTAGAAAAAGCATCTTTTCCTGACATCTGCTCCTAGACATTTGGAGCTGAAGACGTCTTTGTGCTTAGTAATCCATTGTCAAAGACCAGGTTGGCTTTTCTAAGCTTAACACTGCTTTAACATCCTATGGCAGTTTTTAAACGAAGTGCTGTGAGAAGGGCCTTTCTGCCTGGTTTTATGTGGTACCTACTTACTTGTTTACTTGGTATCCCTTCATTCATGTGTTAGATAGCAAACAATTGTGTTGTTCTTGCTTTCTGTATTCTACATGAGTCAAAAGGTGTTTGTCATACTTGATCTGTGTCATCTTTTTCTTTTCCAGGCTAAAGAATATTGTTGTATTTAGTTGTGATACTAAATTGTACTGTAATTTATTACTTTTGAGTGTTGTCATCATGAAAGATTTAAATGCCACTAATTGGCAATGGAGGAGTGCTGTTAAAGCCATTTACCTTCCCTTTGAAGAGCTGTATAAGGATGTCTTTGCTGGTGATGGTGCTTGTTGTGTTGGAAATGGTTGCCATTAACATCTCTATTTGAGTCTGAAGGTCAGTTAGAAATTTTTAAATATGTTATGAAAGTCTTTTGTGGTACTGAGGACAGAAGAGGTTGCTGATTAGTACATCTAGCTTCTAGTTATGCTTGAGTGCACTTCTTTGCATATTAACAGAATAAAATGGCGTGGACATTGCATAAAGCTGAAAAATATAGTAGTAATAAAGATGCTTTTAAAATAATCTGCTCAGTATTAAAGAAGGAGGAAAGACCTTGTTTTTATTAATGCGATCTTAAGTTTTTGGATTTTAAAAGTGTCGTCCAACACTCATGTAATGGATTATTTTACTCAAATTTTTTATTCCTTTCACTTTTATAGTATGTGGGGGTCTTCCAGGTTGTCTGCATCAGAGTCCCGAAGAGCCAAGAAGGCGTTTCTAGCCTTTAGGAAATGTGTATAAAATAAAACAACAAGCTCAGTTAGCTTCCTGAAAATATGAGAGCATCAAATGCTTCATCTTAAGAAAAGAATTCAGTTGAGGATTAAAAAGTTATTGAAAGGTTGTGGTGAGCAGTAAAAGGTAAAAATAGCCACAAGTTTTTTGCTCCCACAGGATCCATACAACAGCATTATCTTGGAAGGAAATCCCGACACTTTGACACTTAAGCTGCTGGAAATAGAAGTGTTGCAACAAATCTGGTAGATTGATGTCCTGAGTCCTTGCTGGGGTTATGTAGGAGTACCTTTTTTTTTCTTTCTTTTTTTTTTTTTTAATTTCCTTTGGAAACTCAGGTTGCTTTGTTTTATTTCTCCCTTATTCAGAACTTTCAGGCTATAGAAGAGAGGGAGTAACCTTTGTTAGGTTTTTGCTTCTCAGTCAGATAGCTATGGTGAGACGGTGGAAGACGCTTCTATTGTTGTCATTCTCGAATCTTCATGCTCCTGTGTCTACTTTGTGACAAAGTTCAGTGCTTGAATTATAATATTTTTGTGCATCTTTGTGAGAAATGTTATCTTTATTCTTCTAAGCTTCAGATAATTCTATTTCTTGCTTTAAAATGCCTGATTGCATGCTGTTTTTCTTCTATCTGAAAGTGATAAGCATTCAAATAACAGGAATAGAACATAACATGGTTTAACACTGTTTTACGTGTGGAAGATATAATATTTCCAAATTATTGAGCTTAGTGTTCCAAATGGTAGTTTAGAGGTCTCTGTCTCACCAAAATAAAATTTACCATTCCTATCCTGGCAATTGCTGATGAATTTTTATATTTATGTTAATAAAAAAACCGTAACTATCTAAGCATAACTATCTCAATCATATACTTTCAGTGTGGTCAGAATATAACAAGTATATTCCCTTTCTTCTCTTTCTTTCCAAATTCAACTCTGCCCCTGGTGGATATATATAACACTTTCTATAATCACTTAGGGAAGGAAGATGAGAGCAGATTTTAAAGGAAACAGCCTTGTGGTTAAAGGCCTGGCTTCCAAAAATTGATTTGCAAAATTAACCATTTGCCACAGATCTAAGAACCTTGTATTATTATTATTTTTAATTAGGTTACGGTTTTAGATTTATACTACAGCCTGCAAAAAATCCCTGCATGCATTGGAAATATTCTGAAGTGAATAATTAATTACTGAACTTATTGTGGATCTTATTTTTTTTTCAAGTAAGGTTGGTAAAATTACATGGTATAATACCAAAAACTAAATGTGTCTTTTTCAGAGAAAACTACACTTTGTGGTTTAGCATGATGCCTAATAGTTCACCATGAAATAGATTTTGAATATTAATTCAATAGTTGCTCATAGTACTTCACTAAACTGTGCTTGAGGCTGGGATAATACCAAGTATTTTCTGATGCTTTCTGTTATGATACAGCATAGCTGTTAAAAGTCTAAATAGTCTAAAATAAATATAAGTGAAATTATTTTGTGTATGAAACACAGAGCCACGTTATGTGTCTTTCTGTTTGGCTCAGAACTTTGCTTCTCTTTTCTGTATCATTAAACTTTACAAGAGTCAAAATTATTTATAGTGAAGGTGACTCCTAACTCTTCCCAAAGTGAAATGAGTGATTTG
Source organism: Chrysolophus pictus (assembly GCA_037305975.1). NCBI lineage: Eukaryota > Metazoa > Chordata > Aves > Galliformes > Phasianidae > Chrysolophus > Chrysolophus pictus. The sequence continues at coordinate 34,186,470 of JAYKPI010000006.1, forward strand.
GGAATACAGCTTGCATCTTTGAAAGTTGATGATTCGAGTCAATAACCTCAAAGTAAATTGTATGCCCTTCTTACTCCCATGCACAATATCTTATTAATATCTTACAGTATCTTGTAACTACTTACTAGATACAATATTGTGTTAATGGTACTCAAAATTGACTTAGTATTCCTGTACAGCAAATGAAACTTTTTCTTGACATTGCAAAATATGTGTAATTGCATAGTTTTTATGTGCTTATTGCTTCAAAATGCATATAATGCAGTTCTTTACACTAGAAATGCATTCATCATAACCTTTCCTTATTTTAAATGTCTGATCTGCTGCACTTAATAGTGGTTGATGGGAATATGTCAAAGGTTTCTTTTGCATACTTCTGTTTTCTGCTTTGATCATATGAGCCCAGGTAGGCTCTTTGGTTTGTGTACTTCTTTGTTCCAGGAATTTTCAAAAACATGATACAGAGTGAACTCTTAGGTCACTTGATTTCAAAATCTTGTGTAATTCTCCACAATGCAATTGTTTGGACCTTCCTCTTTTTAGTTATCTAGAAGACATCAGTAAGAGACTTCTGGAGGCCCTTGTAGGTTGTTGTCCTATGAACAGTATTGGCCTGGCACTGATCATCTCTTTACTCTTCATGACCTTCCCTATCCCCAAAATGTGGCTGTAGTTACAGCAAAATCAGTAGTGTTGAATATTTCTGCCCATAAAGTTAACTTCCAGTAAACTCTCATGGAACCACCAGCATTATCCTTGTACTTTCTGGGACTTTGTAGCTGACTTTTCTTGCTTTGTTGATCTCCTAGTTGTTCTAGACAGCGTGCACTCTTCTGCTTACCTCCTGTGTCCTTATTTTCTTGGGTTGACTGTAACAAAACTCTTTGAGATAAAGTATGTGAAGTGCATGTTTTGCATTCCTGTTATGTTTTCCCACGGCACTAACTCTTAACATCCAAATATCACAAAGTCTACAAAACTGTGAAATTAAAAAAAAAAAAAAAGCATAGCTTGTGAAAATTAATTGATTTGCCTTTATGCCATTCTGCATATGCACCGTATTTTCAAATCCCTGGCATAGGAATATATGAATACATACAAAATTTAAGTTCATGTGGAGATTCTCGGATATAAGGATCCAGAAGGGGTTTAAGAAAACACCAAATACCACGAGATGGAAGAACATATGATGATTACACAGACAGCTGTTATGTCGGGCAGATAACGTTAGATAATAGAATATTGATAATGCATTTTAGTTTTTATCAAGTTACACTTTATTGTTTTGTTTTCTTGATTCATTTTTATGTGATTAGCAGAGTTAGCAAGATGCCAACGTTGTAGTTGAAACTTGCCCTCTTAGTAGCAATTTAATTAATTCTGGAATTGATTGTTTAATGCTTAGTTATATTTACGAAAAATGTTAAGTGCTCTTTAAATTGATCCTATACTTTACTTAATCTATTTGTTTCAGCAGTTTGGGAGTGATTAATTTCTGATTTGTGTTAAAATAGAGGCCCCACAGGCTTTGTCTGCATTCTTTAGGATAACAGGAATCAGGAGTGCAAAACTTCTATTTGTCTGACTGTGAAAACCTCTCTGGAGAAAAGAAGTTAGGATAAACAGATCTACAGCATTCTCAAAACTTATAACCAGTTACAGAGCTCTGAGGAGCTAAAGTATGTGGGTTACAAAAAAGAAGTTCTAATAGTTAGAAATCCTTAAAATGCTGTTCTTGGCAGTCAAAAAAAAAAAAAAATCAATTAAAAGATCTTAATTTGTTATACTATAAGGGGAAAAAATAGCTCTTTATTAGTACAGGCCAAAAACTTGGCAGGAACTTAAATCTAAGTCCAAGGTTTCTGAAGCCAGTGGCTGGAGAATGTTAGCAGATTTCTGTGCTGGTAATGAGGGGGAAAGGCAATGATTTCACAGACAGCTGAAGGCAGTCACAGTCGCATTCTTTGAAGCAGTTACTATTAAAATAAAGAGTTACATGCAATACTCAGTAGAGATATTTTAAACGCTAATGTTGCCTATGTTCTCGTTGCTAAGTGGTAGGGTGTTTTTTGAGAGCTGGTGAAAGATATTAAGGATTTTTGGTGTCTGATAAGGATGTTTTTCAGGCCTAAGATAATGTGATGGAATGAGGCAAAATATTTTTGAGTCCTTTACCTACAACTTTGGCAGCTCATAAACGATTTCATCACAATAAAGCAGCATGTACTAAGTACAACACGTACCAGTACTTTGTGCTGTGCTTGTTCGTATTTTCCTCCTGAGATGCCAGTACATTTCTTGCTAGAAAGTGTCTTGAGAGATCCTATTGAGAGAGGCAGTTTTTGAGCAGCAGCAAAATCCCTCTGTAATTTGTCAAATCATCTTTTCTTAATGTTAGCATATATGAAATTTATTTGACATTTCCTATATCTCTGTTTGAAAATACAGTTCTTTTTTCTAGTTTTTAAGATTTACTTGTTAATGTAGTCACAGTAATATGTTGTTTTCATATAATGCATCTTGTTTTCTTACTTTAAAATGAATTTCATGACTGTCCCAGGAAGAAAACCCCATTTTCTTTCCTTATTACAGTGGGAAAACAAACAGGACTGCCATTCTTGCACCTGCTGCATTGAAAATGGGAGAGAGGCAACTCTTCAGAGAAATTAAAATATGTGGATTTTTGTCTTAAGTTGCAGAATTCCTCAGGAGTCAGAAATATTCTCATCCATCAACGTATTTATTAACTGTATGAGAGAATTCTATTCCCTCTGTCTGTGGTCATTCTGAATGTTATGCTAGCTGCAGCCTTGTGAGGCTGAAATTGTGCTGCTTGAAACTTCCTCATTTCCATCTCTGTTGTTTATGTCACTTGCCAAACTTGTTATTTGTTTTAAATCAGCAATGAAAAGCCATTTCTGCCTGCTTCCAGGAAATCATCAGTTTAATGCAATTTGTTACTGTAAAACATGGTATGAAATGTACTAGAATTCTGGGAGGCTTGGAATTAAAACTGTTACTGAATATGTTGTTATCTCGCCCCACATCTGACATGTGAGGGTTTTATTTCAACATTCATAGTAACCGATTGGTGGAAGGTGACACCTCGTAGGATTTTGTAATCCTGATTTGTTTACATGTAAGAATTTCAGGAAAGCCACCATCGTTAAATGTGATATTGAGCTGTAACTTCAACCACTAATACTAGACAAATTCAGAAATTCATCAAGTTATTTTGAAATTTCTTGTAAGAGGTTATATATATGTTCTTCTCCAGTTGATGCAAATCTTATTAGGCATAAGAACCTCTTTGCACTCCATGGTGTTCTGAGAGGTCTTGAGTTGTAGCTTGGAGAAATAAGGTCTCAGAAATCATTGTCAGACACAGAACAGTAATCAAGGATACGTTTGTTAACAATTACTGAAGGGAATCTGGTAGATTTTCAAACAGAGGGAAGAAGCACTCGATAAAAAGGTTGTCTTTTAAGGTGGCTTCATACAAGTCCTTTGCTTTGAATTCCATTCACACGTTATTTTTTTTTCCCTTTTCATTTCTGTGTGTGTGAGGCTGCAGGGAGTCTTTTCTGATCTGCTTGTTATTTCTGTTCTAATAGGTGACCTGTGTTGCTAGCTCAGAACAATAAAAAGGATAATGCAGTTTTATTTTTTTTTACCATATGCATAACTCCCTTTCTTTTGTTGTACATCTTGTGATGTTTATGTATGCTTTGTATCATTTCATGACTCTGTTTTTGCTATCTTTTATTTTAAAAGGTAGCAGAATAAAGTTTGTGTAGTTTTCTGGGTCTGAGTGCATCAGGTTGTTCTACTTAATGCAGTGGGCAGGATTAATTGAATAGACTACTTTAGTAGATAGGTGTTATGATGTATGATATTTGTTTAATTTTTGAATTCATATTTTGGCATCAAGTTTCCTGTCCTATAAAGTAAATATTTGTGATGTATAGCTTAAAAGATTTCTTGAAATCTTGGAACTATATTTTTCTGATTAATCATATCTGATTTACTTGTAAGCTACCCTTCACCTGTAACACAACTCTTCTGCACTGCTCAAAGCCTGCTCTGACCTCATGAACTTGTGTGCTGGCAGTAATTTCACACTGACTTCCAGTGAGTTTCTGAAACACGTCACATCAGTACCCACAATGAGAGTTTGGAATTGTGTCTCCATCTTGTTTGTCTGTATTGTTTAAATATATGTTCTTTTTTACCTTCATTCACTATTTAAGTATAATCACTTCCTGTTGTCTTCTTATTTCAATGTACAGTCTTACTGCAATTTCTTCCACAAAGGATTCATCATTTTAAACAGTGTGCTATTCAGTTGTTAACAGCTTTTCTCCAGCTATTAACATACAAAGAGTTATAGAAAAGAATTAAATTGCTGACACCTTTCCTTTTTGGTTTAGATTTAGAAACGTTCTAGTTTTGACAAATGTGCTTGGAATTATTCTTCCCCAAATTAAGCATATCTAGGCTTTATATTGCAGAACTATGGAATGGTTTGGGTTGGAAAGGACCTTAAAAGTCATCTAGCCCAACCCCCTGCCGTGGGCAGGGCTGCTTCCCACCAGCTCAGACTGCTCAGGGCCCCATGCAACCTGGCCTTGAGTGCCTCCAGAGATGGAGCATCCACAGCTTCTCTGTGGCATCCCTGTGCCGGGGCCTCACTGCCCTCTGAGTGAAAAGTTTCCTCTTAACTTCTAATCTAAATCTTCCCTATTATATTATTTCCCTTATTTTGTTCTTTTATTTATTCTCCTTCCCTTCCATTCACCTCTTATACCTGTATAAAAGAAAGCTCTTATTTCTGAAAATGATTGGAATGATTTGATGGCTTCTTTGTGTGGGAGAGAGGAAGATTATTTTCTTCATTCTTTATGCCTTTTTTCTCTTTTCAAGGAGTTCAAGCTGGCCTTTTATTAACAGAAATTGCTTGCTGGCTGAATCCGTTAATAAAGTTCTTGCATTGAACGTAGGTACCTGTGGCTATCTTGTGATGGGTATTTAAATTATTCCTTCGTGCTCTGCAGGACGGGGATTGTGGTTTGTAAGAGACGAAAATGAACAAATAACTGTTCAGTGATTGTATGTGGTATTCAAAATTGATAAAATCCAGTTGGTCTGAATAGTCCTTAGCAGATCATTCTGAATTGTTTGAATCTGGAAAATATTCTGTAAAGTGAAGTTCTGAGTGTTCAACTTTAAAATTCAGCAGTGAGAGTTTATTCCACAATTCCTGGTTAGGATTCAAGCTGTATTACTGCCATGTTTTTCTACCGATTGTAAGAAAATAAGATAAAAAATATTTGTATTATTTTCTTGAGTTTTTTCTTTTGATTGTAGAACAAAGTTAGAACATTAAAATTATATACAAACCCAAAAAACTTAAGGTGACCTTGTAAGTCTGGTTACTTACAGAAATCTGCCTGAGGGATTCACAGACTGTGATTTTGTTTTCAAGTGAGAATTAATTTGTTACCTTTGGTAGGAGTCGGAGGCTTTGAACTCTGGGTCTCTGTCAGTACCTTGGGGAAAAATGTCTCAAGGCAAATATGGAGAGTGATCTTTTCTTGGGAGATTGTTGGGCACTTATTTTCTGGCTACGGTAATATAAGCAGAGTCTAGAAAAAACAATCTGGACTGTGACTGATTAGACAAAACAAATGGCAGTTTCAAGCGTACTGAGGAAAAAGATTGGAAACACTCTGGCAACACATCTGTTGAACAACGTGGTAAAAAGACATTTAATTTAGGAATCTAAATTTTTTTCTGCTGCTTGCAGAAGCATATGCAGGGTTAGTATCAAAGTGATGAGAACATAACCCCAGAAGAAGCTGAATTGGTAAGTTTCTTTAGTCAGAAATTTGCCCATATCATTGCTTGCTTTGGAGCATTTTACTTGGCTGTTTTTTTCTCTATATTTTTATTTGTCTTTACACATATAAACAACAGTGGTATTAGTCCCAAGAAGGTGCTAGTGATGTTTGCTATTAGCTGAAAATATGGCTGGAAATGACCTTGATGGTGCCATGTATGGTGGGTTGATCCTGGCAACACACAGCTGCTTGCTTCCCTGTTCCTCCCACTCTCTGCATGTCAAGGGGAGGGAATAGGAACAGGAAAAGCAAGAAAACTCATGGGTTGTGATAAAGACTGTTTAATAAGAGAAGGCTGCGGGGTGACCTAATTGCAGCCTTTCAGTACGTAAAGGGAGCCTACAAACAGGAGCGGAATCAACTCTTTGAAAGGGTAGATAACAGCTGGACAAGGGGAAATGGTTTTAAGTTAGAGAGAGAAGATTTAGGTTGGATGTCAGGAGAAGTTCTTTACTATGAGAGTGGTGAGGTACTGGAACAGGCTGCCCAGAGAGGCTGTGGATGCCCCATCCCTGGAGGTGTTCAAGGCCAGGTTGGATGGGGCCCTGGGCAGCCTGGTCTAGTATGAAATGGGGAGGTTGGTGGCCCTGTATGTGGCAGGGGGGTTGGAGATTCATGATCCTTGAGGTCCCTTCCAACCCTGGCCATTCTGTGATTATGTGGATAGAGGGGGAGAAAAAAACAGAGGCTATGCAAGACAAATCCCACGAGCATGCCAATGTCCAGCCAATCTTTGAGAACAGCTGCCGTAGAAGGTGAACCTCCAAGAGAATAAAACTTCAGGTATTATTGTTGAGTATGATGCTATATGGTATGAATATCCCACTGGGCAGTTGAGATCCAGGCTGTATCCCATTCAGCTTCTTGACCACCCTGGCCTTCTTGCTGTGGTGGGGACAGAGTGAGAAGAACCTTGACACTGTGCAAGCACTGTTCAGCAGCAGCCACAACACTGCTGTGTTGCCACTGCTGCTGTAGCCACCAAACAGCAGCATCATACAGGCTGTTTTGGGAAGGCTAACTGTCATAGCCAGGCCAGGTCAGTCCTGTGTCCTGTAGTAAGATCATCAGAGTAATATACTTCTCTCCCAGAATACATGCCTTTCCTTGCACGTGTATGGGTTAGTGTTTCTCTGCACGTGTGTTTTGATGTTAATAATAAAACTTAAGGCTACGATGTATTTTCCCATCTACCAAAAAAAAATCCCAACACACCAGACCATGGTCATTTGGGTAAGAATGCGAATTTGCTCTTCTCAGTGACAGAGCATGAAAATCTTCTTGACTATTCTGAAGTACAGAGTTTAATTTTAATAGAGAGGGCCTTTGATCATTTCTCACTTTCATCTCATATTCCTCCCATCGTGTCAAACTTCCTTATGATTTCAGCAAGTATATGTCAGTTTTTAGGAATTATCTAGGACGTGTGGGTCAGAAAGTCTGATAAGATACTAGCACTTTAGTAACATTTGAAAGCAGTTAATTGCTCCTAAGCTGGTAAAAACTCATCTTGAATTCAAAGAGAATGTGCTGTGGCTTGCAAACTGCAGTACTCATGATTTGGGAAAAAACTATCTTTCACACAAAAACTGCTGCTAGGAGATAACCATAGTTGTTGTTTCGTTGGCCAAACTACTTCGATTTCCTCTATTATACAGGTAATTAGCTTATGAGGAGTCAGTTTGAGAAACTAGATTAGATATCATTTGTTATTCTTTTTCAATAAGTAGATATTTAGAACAGGCCCTTAAATGATCTGCAGTTGAAAACCCTTGTGTGGTTTTGTTTCTGTCTATCTAAATCTAGCTTTAGAAGGTTGATTTAGTACAATTTATAAATTGTAAATTTATTACATTTATTATTATTTATTAAATTGTTTTTATATAAAAAAATCAGTGATGTTTGATTCTCACAGTTGTTCCTCAATGTATGTGGGGTTTTAAAAATCTTAAGTATTAAATGCTTGCAGGAAATGTGAAGCTTGACATTAAGTGTTTGCCTGTAACTGACTGCTTGGCACAAATAGGTGCAATTTTGTACATGAACGGTTTCAAATTAAGTGAAAGATCACCAAGTGCTAAATTAGCACTAATTAAATTGGCATGTATCTATTACTATTTTCTGTAGCCATCAGCAGATTGCCAGCTAACATGCACATCGGTGTGTTCATTCTCCAGTGTTTCTTTAAGTATTTTACAAAACAACACAGTGCAAATTTTACTTAATTTTGCAGGGCTCCTTGTGTTAGTGTCTCAGGTTCTTGTGGGCACAGAGGAATTGGAAAGAAAGCCCTTTTGCTGTAGAAGTGCTTGCACATTGGTTTGCTATAGAGTGTAGCAGCCTTGCATGCAGGGGCTGAACAGGCCAACAGGTCATCAGAAAGGCTGAGAAACAGACAGCAGCAGACTGAACCCTTATGGATGGAAAAATACATTCCCGAGCTTGGCATTGAGTTTGCCACTGCCAGAAATATCCATGTGTTGTCTGTACTGAAACATGTTAAGGAGAAAAGGTTAAGAAGCACAACGTTAACACTATGAACAAGAAGAGGCAGTGCCAAGATTTGGATTTATCCTCTGGTTGCTTTTCTTTCTAGCTGTAGTATTGTAGAAGATGAAATGTCAGCTATAGACCATGTTTCATTCACACAGTATAGAAGCTGCAGAGAAAGGATTGCTGTGCAAACATCCACTGCCAAACACGTTTCGGTCAGCTGTTACTGAAATGCCAAATAGTTGGGTTTTCTGTTAGTGTGTTGTTAAGGAAAACTTAGCCCTATTAAACTTGATGACTTCAAACAAGAATGACAAACTAGTCTTGTTTTAAGATTTAGGGATAGAAGAATACCTGAACTGTTAATGTTGGAGCAAGTATATTTTACTATTAAAAAAAATATAAATTGAAATAAGCACATTTATCTGGTTTTGCTGTTGGTTTTCCTTGACATTATTATTAAACTCCTTTGTTGCTGTAGCTTAACACACAAAACATGCCAAAGTTAAATAGAATGTAAGAAGAACATACCAGTTCTTAATTGATACTAATCGAGAAGCTGGGGAGTGGTGGTGGTGGGGAATATAGGCATTTTAAGGAGCTTATGTTCTTTCTGCCAGATTCCAGTACTTGTATCTGTTACTGTGTTCTGAGTCTTGCAAGTGGAAAGTAGGGTTTTTTTTATTCAATGTTTTAAAATTTAAGAAAAAGATAGTGTTTAATAGAAGAAGGATCAAATGGAGTGTGAAATGATGCGGAAAGTTAGAGCCAATTGGATTTTTTTGTTTAAAATGAAAAGGCCAACCTGTATCAACATAGCACTTTGCACTCACTAAAGTAGAAGTAAGCAGTTGTTACATAGCTCATAAAAAATACAATACTGCAAGGGTTGTACCAGTAAAAGTAAAAAATTAACTTCCTGTGTTTTATTAGAGGATTTTTTCCTGTGCTATTCTCAAACTAAGACTTGACATGAAAGGTAGTGCTTGCTGGTTCAAAGTAATGAGTTAAATGTCACTCTGTTTTCTGTTGCCTAGACAGATGTGACGCTGAGTAGCTGCCTCCTGCCATTCCTCTTGTTGTACCTGCTTGTGGATGGAAACTTGTCTAGATTTTGTGGTCAACCAAACAGCACCGCCTTTTTGATTTCAAGTCAGGAACAGAAAGTTGCAAATGAATTTCAGTATTTTGATTTCACAGAAAATTACATGAGCAAAACCTTCTCTTTAAATGACAGGAATGTTTCACCTAAGGACAGTTGAAATGAAAAATGTGACTTGTCCGTTTCATCTGAATCTTTATCAGAGAGCTTGCATTATTCTGGAGGACCAATTTCTTAACAAAATGCAGGAAAATAATAGGAAAATCACCCAAGCTTGAAGAGAAATGCATGATTTTTAATTTGTCTGGAGTATTTTGTAAGAATAAGAAACCAGAAATATACAAATATGTACAAATATGCCTTCAGAATCATTTTATAGGAAGATTTGTATTCCTGTAGACAGTAATATGTCCCATTAGTGACATAACTTCCCTAATGTTGTTTGCTCTCGTCGCAATAGAAATGTTCCCTTTAGAAAAAAAAGATAAACTACAGATGTCTTCTTTAGTTCCAGGATTACTTAGTTAAGATACACATGTATAGAACCACTGATTATTAGTGAGTATTTACTTCAAGGAATAGAAGTTCCAGGGTTCCTCTTTCCCATTTCTGAATGTGTTTGAGCAGCACTATGCTAATGTTAGTACATTTACCTCACAAGGGACTTCAGTGCTGGGAAAGCGCTATTATCTCTGTTCTGTGAACACAGTTTCTAGAAACCGAGTTTCAGTCTGCGATTGGGTTGTTTTCCAGTAAAAAGTGGCCCAAGGGTTATTTTGAGTACTGTGTGAAACGCTGCTAACAAGTCATCACCTCCTCCCTTTCTTCCCCTCCTTTCCTTCTGAAGGCATCTTCAGGCTGCCTCCAATTCCATCACCTTCCAGGTGAAGCTGAACTGTTTTTCCATCTTCATCAGCCTGCACGAAATCTGAGATACTTAATTTCTACCTCTGAGTCTCCCATCATTTTGCTTTTCATTGAATCATGATTAATTTCTTAATTTCTACTCTGAGAATTTTATTTGATTTCTTAATAGAAGTAAACATAGAAAATGAAAATGATGTTTGTCATCTTTGTCACCAGTACCATTTGTTTTCCTTTGGTTGTCCTCATTGTGCTCCTTGCTGTAGTGATAAAATACCTTCTTGCTGCTCACACTTCTCCATGGATCGTTTTGCTTTCAATTTATTTACGACTTCCCCAGGTTTTACCACTCCCAGTGGTAAAGTCCCTCAAGGACTCTTGGCTCTAGTTATGAATGCTATCCTTATTCTCTTCGTGATGTTCATTTTCTTTGCCCTGTCAGCAGTGAGAAGGAGTATAACTGTACGAGAGTTGATACCAAACGATCTGGTAGCTCATTATTCAATAAAATTCCTGACTTTGAAAGACATGTTTATGCCTATTTCTTGTTTATCAGTTTATAAGATACAAAAGAAGCCTTGTGGACTCTTAATTTATTTTTGGAAACTCTGATTGGCAGTTTCTAATTACTGTGTTCACATGCTTACCTTAACTGTGAGTCTATAGGCGCTGTCACAACATACGGTGGTGCGGTTTGCATCCACTTATATTCAAAACCTGGAGGATAGAATACAGGCTATATCTCTTCCTCCTGCTGGCCTTTATGAATTAGAAAATGTGTGCAAATAGTTTTAATCTCTCACCCAAGAGCAGAATAAATTTGCAGAGATAATTCTGTAGTCGGTATGCTTGCAATAACTGTTAGCATTTACTTAGGCTGTATAGCATGGCAGCTAGAAATGGGAGTATGTAACTAACAGAGATTAGTTAATTACAATGCAGCAGCTTGCACTGGTTGTAAATAATGATGGGCACAGAATGCAGCTCTAACATTAGCAGCTTGGTTTTGTAATGTGTTTATGTAAGTATACTGTCAAGGTTTTTTAATTTAGTGAAGCTTCAAAAATATTTGTATTTGCCCTATTGGCATCTCAGTATTCTTGTGGGTTTTTTTTTCTCCTTGTTTTTTCTTGTTTTCCTTTCAGTGTAGATATACTTAAAATTGCAAGTACGACTTGAGGACACTCTTGTTATGTTAATCTATTTAATAGATAAGGCATTGTTTTGAAAGTTATCCTTGCAGCTCATATCAAATATCCTGCCTGCCTTGCTATGCACCTTGGAAGTAGAGACTTCTGGTGTTATCTATTAGGAGCTCTTAGTAATGCAGACATGAATTTGACAAGGTGGTATACAAGATAATGATAGAAAGATGGGTAGGAAATTAGTTCTCAACTTCCCAAATATAAGTGAATGAATTTAAATCAGTGTAGCCCATTGTAATTAAGCTCTGTAGTAGAAATCTTCTCATTTAATACAGATACTTAAGTATCTTCATTAAAAATTAGAACTTGAAGTTCAGTTTTGATCTGGTGTTAGTTTTTTAAAGATATATCAGGATAAGTCTAACCAGTCAACGCAACGTGTTGTGATGGATCACATTTTGTTGCATCCTTTTGGATGGTGTTGTCTGAGTGAATTGTTTTGCTAACATAAATATATATATTTCCAAAGATGAATCTGTATTTTTTTTTTTTTTTATGTTTCAAGAGAGAAAGTTCCTGTTAAATGTGGAATGTTGATACTGATGTTCTCCTTCAGAAACTTTTATGACCTTAGAGAGGGTGAAAATATGGTCCCTTTTTGGCCTGCAGCTGAGGAAATCTCAGAACTTGGAACATGTTGCCAGAAGAAGCAGTGAAGGCTGTTCACTTTGCCGCATTCAGGAAGTAATTCAAAGTAAATCATTTTCTAGATTTTCAGAATGATGCCTTCATTTGGAAATTTTAAAGGGAAGAAATACATCTTACTTATTGATAATTAGATAGGAAAGTTGAGAGCATATCATAGTGTGGTGATGTAAGTTTTGGCTTCAGGTTTTATTTTTCAGAAGCATTTGAAGGGCACAAACACGTAAGAGACACATACTTTTATGTGCAATGGAATAGACAGAAATTAATAGAAGACAATATAGACAGCGTAATGAATCTGTTACTAGCTGATAAGAATCCAGTATTTTGAGTTAGGGTTTTTTTTTCCACTGACAAAGATTAAACTAGGGAGTAATAATGCTTGATTATTTGTTAAGGGATTCATGCTGAATTGTTGAAGTTGTTTGGAAACAAATCGAAACATGTAATTGGTTTAATATATCTCGTTACCTATCAACAGTGATCAAATCTCAAATGTATCATTTTCAGCCTTGAATAAATAGCACTAATTCTTAGATGTGTTGTGTTAATTTATTCTTTGAATTGTCATGTCATCAATTTTCAATGTTTTTATTCTTAGCGGGCCACAATTCTTTAAAACTCACGAATGACTCAATGTAGCAGTAAGACAAAACATGCCTTCAAAACTACCGCTGTAAATTAGAAATAATGGTATAAAATCCAAATAGTATAAACATTCAGATTAGTCCTACGTTTTCCAAAACTGCATTTGCTTCTTGATTTAAGACAACAAAAACGCTACCAAAAAAAAAAAAAAAAAGATGTGAGTAATTTCAGCATGGTAGCTTTCTGAGCTTTCTGTAATCCAGAGAAAATTTTGATATTCATAATCAATTCCCCAGTCCAAGGGAAAAAGGATATGCTTTATTTATAGGATGATGTACCATGAGGATATTCTGGGGCTGATGAGAGATTTCTGATTACCATCTGCTGCAACTACTCAAGTTTCAGAGTGGATTAACTATGTATACTGAGACTGTAAGATCCTAAATCCATCTGTAGACTGTTTATCAGTAGTGGTAGCCTATGTAAAATCTTCTTGGGTGAAATGTCTGGGTTCTTGTCTACAGAGGAAGTATCTTGGTACCTGGAAGTGACAGTGTTAAATAGTTTCAGTCAAACCACAGGCTTTTGTTGGAACTCATTAAATGCGTCTTTTCCATTTTGGTGAAAATGAAATTGGAAATTGAATCTACTGGGTCTAAAGGTGAGACAGTGGTCAAAGGTATTTTACAGAAGTTTGCCAGCTCAGCAGCCATGGTTTTACAGGCTTAAAGATGAAGGAAGATGAGGTTAAAACATACATTACTTAAAAATCTACATCTAAGACATGATTCAGTGCAGATTTTAAGATTCTTCAAAGCTCTTGACTTCTCTGTATCTTTCTGCTTAGGAACACCAGGTGTTCTATGGGCAGGAGAAAAAATGAAGCTTAGTTTTCTAAATATACAACAACCGGAGAATTCTCCTGTTAAATCCCATTCTTTAAGAGGCAACTTTATAGGAATTTACAGATATGCCATTGGTCAATGTCTTATGACAAACAGCTTAATTTTGCCCACTCTTTCTAGGTAGAAGTACTATTTTCAGTCTCCTCCTCACACCAACTCTTAGGAAAGCTGCTGGAATGAAATGATGTTAACAGGTGGTAACGGGTAAAGACAGGCAAATAGGTGAACATTTAAACTGTTTGCATAATCCGTGTTCTTAAAGTTAGTTAAAAAATATACAGACTTTGTTTTGAAAGCGAGAAACATGGTAACTTCAACAAGAATTAATTAATTAAATATATATTTAGAAGAATGTCAAGACTTTATGCAGCTTCTGTTCTGCTTCAGTTGTCAGCTATGTTAGTCTGACATAATTTCCCTGCTGGACTACTTCCATTGGATCTATAGATGTCAATTTGTTTTCTCTCTTAGGGAGACTTTTTCCTATTGGAATAGAACAGTAATATAACTCTGATCCTTGTGATGTTCTATGATCATTTCCTAAACCATGATCCCCAACTGTAGCCTAATTGAAGTAGTTTCTTGCATAGGTGTTTTCCTTCTTGCAGTCTACTGAATCTTTACTAAACTCCTTATGCCTGTTTTTTCTATTAGTTGAACCCCATAGCTTGAAAAGAGAGCAGGGAGGTTTTTTAATCTATTCTTAAAACAGCTGCAAAAGGAAAGAATAAACTGTACTTAAACTCTTTTTGGCCCAGTGCTTTTCCAAGCTAATTTTAGTAAACACATGTTTAGTAAAGGCTGCAAACTTAAAATACATGTTCTGAGAGCTGTCTTTTTCTTTGCAATTTTTATTGCAGTGGTTGATTAATTAATGTTTGTGGTACGATCAATGGCCCTGTGAATGGTAGTTAGAAGGCTCTTGTAAGCTGAGGACTTGGCAAATACTTTTAAATGAAAAACACTAGCTAACTTTTACAAAATGGGTGGAAATTTTCCTGGCGAGCTATAGTAGCATGAACAGAAGAAGAAACGCATCCTTGCTGCTGACTAAAGAACTTGCTTTCTAACTTCGTGTTATCACTGAATTAATAAAGAAAAGATTGTCTTATCCTCTTTGTTGCTGAGGAGCAATTGGTTTACAATATTGGAAAGCATAAACTGTTTGGAATTTAATGTCAGGCAGTACTGCAGTTGGGAAATGATTAATAATTTGGGGTTTTACTTCATGATTATTAGGATGTATACTGCACTACTATGAAAATGTTGTGGTGTCTGCAAGGACGAAAATACCTCAAATAAAACTCATCCGATATTAAGGTAAATTTCCTAGGGAGTTTTATGAGGAAGGCAATGGAGACTGTGAACCACAGGGTCCAGAAATTGCTGGAACTAGATGGCTTTAGTGTAATTTCAGGGCTGCTGAGACAATTTTTGCTTAGATGCCTCACACTGAAAATCCAGAGTACTGTATTTTAGGTTAGAGTGGCTAAAGGAAGTTCTAAAACAAAGATATGTAAGCTATTTAAAAGTTGTAGAACTGAGTGTTATATTCCTGGGGTTCTGTAAATCAGAACATAATTAATTTCTCACAAGACTCATTAAATGTGAAAAACCATGGCCAAGGGGAGTGGGAAGAGTTTGGTGTAATAAAGTATTGAAGTTGCTACTATCTGTGAACATCTTTATAATGTTATGTGGATAAGGCAATTTGGTTTTTTTTTTCCAAGAAAAATAGCAAGTGTGATATTGTGGTATGTGCTTGTCTTAAAAGATTTGGTGTTTTTCTTTTATTATTTCCATGGACTTTTTCCTGTAGATTTTATGAGATTTTGTTCTTGGTGTGAGGCCTTGAGATGGGAAATTTCATGCAACGCATAATTTGTCAGGCTGAAAAGATAGTAGGTTTTTGGACTGCAGGTAAAATGTACTTCAGTACAAAATAGAAGACATAATGACTTGTTACTGAAACGCCTTCAGATCAGCTATTTTGTGTTCAAAAGCAAAAGTATATGGAAAGGTATGTATGTGTTTTTGTGTGTGTACATTATGTAAATGTACACAAGAATATATGTTAACACTATCACCTTAAGGTTTCAATTCAGTGTTACTACTCTGAAATAAAACTTGGCAGGGGATAGGGTTACCATAGTCGCATTCTGGGTGGGATACACTCGCACACAGTTTAGAAAAATTACAATAAAAATCAGTTAAATGAATTGGATTGAAAAGAAAAGTGTATCATGCTGTTCTCAATAGGTCTCTGATATGTGGTGTTAACATTACATTATTTGCTTGTCTTTGAGGGAGCACAGCGACCTGTAATACAGCCAGCAAATCCACCTAGTTCTCATCTCGCATTTATTTCAGTGCTCTAAATACCACCCATGCTTTCTCCCAAAATACTTTATTCAGTCTGCAGTATGACTGAAAGCCAATACTTTGAGGTGCAAACACCTTTTCCTTTTCTATTTGTGCTGAAGTGTTTTGGACTCAAGTAAGATGTGAATAAGAGATTATTTTAATATTGAAAATAAAGAAGGCCAGAATAGTCTTAAAAAAAAAAAAAACCTTAAAAAAAAGAACAAAAACAAAACCCAATATATTACTACTTTTGAATGAGAGGGAAACTTTGAAGGACAAGTCTTCACTTGATTTAATGTAATATTTAATTTTTTTTTTTTAATACCAAATATTGGAAACCATAACAATCTGTTTTTCCTCTACTACCAGTATGCCAAAGATGTATGCCAAACTGGTTCCAGAGCTGTGCTTTTTTCTATCTGCTGAATTAAACTCTGATAATTATGCCAAAATTCGTGCTGATGGTCTCAGTGGGATTGGTGAAAGATTTTATAAACAAAAGGACTCAAGTACATTTTTCTAGTGAACTGATGGCATCTGCTACAAATGACTTTTTCTCAATACCACAGGCTTGCTTGGCTAGTCTCCTTCCAAAAACACGACATAAAAAGAATATACTGTTCTGTATAATCTTAGCAAAAGACTTTTAAAGTTAGCTAAATATAAAGCTGTGATTCTACTAGAGGAACAGTGCAAATTTGAAACATGAGTGCCTCTAGTGAAGTAAACAAATTAGAAAGTTCTGTGTGGCAGCATGGCTTCCTGCATAAGCACTGCAGTATGTTTGATAAATGGAAAAACACACTTTTGTACTGTATTTTCTTCAAGTATGTAGTCTTTTCTGTCAAATAGAAGCAATTATTTGGTTTTTACAAAGCCAGGAGGAGACTGTTCTTTTGTATGCTCTTCCTGTCTGGAATGCTCAGAGAATGGAAAATTCATTTGATTTTTTTTTTTTTTTTTGCATTCTAGGATATTAAAGTAAACCCTTAAGAAGATTTTTTTTTTTTTTTTTTAATTTAAATGGTAGCTGGAATATATTTCTTGTATAATATGTTTTGCCTTTAATGGTTGTGAGAAAGATCACACCTCCTTAGTTACCAGAAAACAATCATATCTGAAAGACAAGGAGATATACAATAAACTAGTTACACTGATATGGAAACTTAATCCAAAGATTCTCACATGTATTTATTAAAATTAATTATGTTTATATATATAAAGGTTTATAAAAGTTAGTTATATTTATATGATATACTTTTCTAGCCAAGTTTCTTGAAAATGTGATTTGCTGCACCTACCTGCCACTAGCTGGTTTTGCCAGACAAGACTGCAGGATAGAGGTCTCAGACACAGTTTAGTTTCTGTAAATTTCATGAACATTTACAGCTGGGTGAAGAAACACAGCACTGTTTATCCTTCGTTACAGGGAAAGTATAATCACTGTGTTTTTGTTGTTTGTGACGTGCTGAGCAAGCAACATGTCTGCCTCCATATCGCACGAAGGGAAGAGATGTAGAACAAGGTACTTTGACAGTATCGGTGTCTAGATGAAACAGCATACAATATTTTAATTAAGAGAGTAGTTTTAAGATATGAAAAGCAGTCTTAAGTAGTTTCAGTAGAATTCTACTGTTTCAGTAGAATACAGTTATGCAATGGTGTTGTGCTCAACAAGTCCCTCCATGTCTTAATTCTCCAGAATTCAAGAATTCTTGCCCTGTGGAAAATCCACATGCATTAGTGTAGCCAACTGAATGTTTGATAGTTTAGAAAAGCGTTGGTAAATATAACTTCTAATAAAGAATAATTAAGTCACTCTTCAGTGTAAATGTTAATTACCTTTCTTCCCCTCTCTTCCCCTTGTTCCTTCTTGCAGTGGTGAACCTTCAGCAGGAAGGAGCTTAGTGTCGTTAGCACTTTGCATTTGTTTATGCAGTTTAAGGGAAGAACAAACAATATTAACCCTGTCTTTATTTAGTTGGAATAGGAAGTCACAGAATGCTTATTCTCTCATAGTTACCTTAGCTCCTGAAATATTTTTTATTTGTTCTGTGGGCATCCATAACCATCTATAAGTAGAAATTGTAGAAAGCAATCTAAGTTATTTCATTTAAGAAAAATTTGGTCTTGTGCATCCTTATTTACTTCTTGACACACAGTGCATATTTAAAGTTAGTAGTGTTAAGTTTGGTTTCAAAATTTCAGTGGACTTTGCCTAGAAAATTAGGAATTTAGACCAGACTTCCTTATTCTATTCTAATTTTAATAAAATAAGAAAATCAGAACTAGATATGCTAGCAACATAATTATCAAATGGTGAATAATATTATTGAATAAGAATATAATAAAAAAGGTGTAATTATGCGTAATAATGTAAGAATCATCCATTCTTGTGGGAAATGTCATTTTTCAAAGGGAACCAAATGAATTAGGCAAGTTCTGTAAACTAGTTCGTGGTTACAGAAGTCATTTATCTAAATACTGTCTTTAGAAAGCAGCAACAAGAAGAAAAGATTACCAGGTGAATGTTATGACCATAACAAGCTATGAGACTTCTGTGAATACTAGCCTGCTGTGGCAACATACAAAGAAACCAAGGCAAAACATATTAAAAAAATACTACTAATCTCTGTTGCTATGTGTTAAGGAGCTGATGGGGAAGTAAAGAATATGATTGAACCCCTTGTCTTTTATACTGCTGAATTTTATCTCTATATTCTCCATACTATTTATCATTCTTTATCTGCTGACAGCAAATAAGCCTGTCCATTTTCCTCAGACTTTGGACTACGTACAACATTTATAGTAAGTTAAAACAAATTAATGCCATACACTAAGTTAGAGATGCTGTGTGAATTTGGAACATTTTACTAACACTTAGAGTCTTTGGATGTGGAACATCCAACAAATTAACCATTGTTTACCTTTTGATTTCAGCTGTTCGGTTTCTTTCTGGAACCAGACAAGGACAGATGTGTGTGCAGTCTTGCTATTTGCATTAGTTTCCATTCACTTACTCATTTTTATGACTTCTCCAAACTGCAGGATTCACAGAGTGTGAAGTCTGTCTGTTCTTTTTAAGGAGTCTTGTATTGCTAGTGTGTATGTTGTTCAGTTGTATATGTGACAAAAAGGGTGAGTATGACAGACCTTCTGTTTCATAAAGTTCTGTATATACATGGAATGTGTTTTTGAATGCAGAATTTACTTTAATCTCAAGTAGAATTATAATCATATTAGTATATAGTATAGAACTCCAGGAAAATTGACTGTGTAAACATTTCTTCTTAGCTGCCAAAGTTTTACAAACCAGTGTGTAATGTTCCTGCATGCATCCATAAAATATGTTTGTTTTCTCTGTATATCATTTTTGCAATCTGGCTTATGGAAGAAAAACTAGTTTGATAAATTCTATAGGTGAAGTACATCTGCAACTGTACAGCTAAATGCATTGGAAAATTTTGCTTTCATGTATCTTGAAATAAAACATTGGTGTTATGATATTGCCTCAGGGACTGTTGATTAGTTAGGAACTAAATTACCTTTCAGGGTTGCAGTCCTGTAAGGTTTCTTTGAGGTTGAAGATATTCAGAAATACCTTGTGTAGGAAGTGATGATGATGTCAGATTAGTCATTTTGGGCTGCCTGATCTCCAGCACCTCCTCAAAGGAGTGACTGATTTTTTGCCAGGAGTCAAGAAAATAAATCTTTTAAAGAGGTTTGATGGAAGTAACTGAAAACTGGTCTCCAACAGTCAATATCTGTTCCAGAAAGTTTTGGGGAAATGCAGTAACCATATTTCATAAGCTTTTTGAACTTTCTTTGTGAGGTTTTTTTTTTTTTTTGTAAATTTTAACAAGCGTGTACTGGTAAGTTTTGCTTGCTATCGCATGACAATAAATAGGCCACTAAGCATTAGGAAGTTATTTACTTGTATATGGGATGATAATCACTAGTGGGAAGAGAAGTGTTGCCAATTGGTTCATCTTGCTTACAGAATTCTAACCAGTTTATTGCACTGAAAATCCTGTTATGGTTAAAGGAACACCTTATGTGCAAAGCCACCAACTTACTGACAGTGAAAATAAAATCAGCAGTTTCATGACAGAGTTATTAGTCTGTTTAGCACAGTAACACAGTTCAAATTATGTATTGCTGAAGTCTTTACACATGGTTTCTAGTATCTACCCTGTTCTCTGATGTTCTGGTCATAGACTCTTCATTCTACACAAGCTGTCTAGTTGTTATTGCTCTCTGTTCTCTGTAAGAATAAATGGTGTTTCATTATGCAGCTGACCAAGATCCAAAACAGTAGGGAGTGATCACTGGATCATTATCTGTTGCAGCTAACAGGTCCAAGCAGGCCAAGGCAAGTCCAGGCAAAACTTGAGGAGCCTTAAGGGCTTTGGCGTTATTTTAACAGGAAACCTGTGACACTTAGGTTAACTTCTTACTCAACTGGGTCCCCCTAGGAAAATAAATACAGATTGACTGTATCAACACAAAGAACTGAAATCTTGTGGTTTAATTTGTGTATTCTAATACATAGTTGATGAAAGATTGCCTTCATAAAATTGAATTTTCTGACTTTCTTCTGCCCTTCCACCACTTGTCAGCTCCTGCCAAGGCCAGTGAGATGCATGGCTTTGTTAAGATGTATTTTGCAGCAGTAGTCTTGGTAGAAAAAGAGGATGAATGGTACATAGCTGGTTTTAAGCACTTCGGGCAATACATGAGTTTTCAACACTGAAAGAAACACCTGTTTACCACAGTAGGAATTTTGACATAGGCTAAGGTCATTTCTGTAACCTTTCCAGCTCTCTTAAAATTACCAGTATCTTCTGTGGGGAGACAGCAGGCCATGCTCAGATGAGATAAACCTCTCTGTGGTTTCTTGCCTAGGGGAGATAACAAATCTCAGTCTCTGTAGCTGCAGTGAGGTTTGTTTTTGAAGAAGCAGACGTTGGAGCTGGGCTTGATAAATAGATGTGATTGTGATTGTAGATGTGATTGATACCTTTTTTTTTTTTTTTAATGGATCCACAGGAGTTCCTGGCAACGCTGTAATGTCTGCCAAGGAGTTCTGAACAATAGGCAGTAGTGACAGGTGGCTCAGATGCTTACATCTCAGTGCTGTATGTCTTCTCATTTAGGTAAAGACAGAAAAAAGGGGAGAAGTTCTTTGGGCTGAAATTTTACTTGCCTCTGGAAAGTGGGATGCAGTGGGATCTTTTCTCTGCTTTGGAATCAGTTGCATCTATCACACAGTGACAGGTGGTCTCCAGTAGAGTTGCATTTTGTTGATTGACTGAGGGATCTGAGAAGGTCTGAGCTCTTGAATTAAGCTGTTTTTATAATCAGAATGGTATCTATTGTTTTTCTAATTACTCTATTAACTGATCTACTTGAAGTGAAGAAATAAGTTCTGAAGTTAGGAGGAATACGTATAAAAAAGACAAACGTAGATGATGTGATTCTCAGAATTATTTTCCTAGGAAACCATCTAAAACATAATATGTGGTTCATTGGTAGCCCTGGAAACAGACTGCTCCTGTCGCAGTCACTTTTTTCCTCATGAAAGTTTCTCAACCGTGATTTCCTTCTTGTAAATCTGCATCTTGCTTTTAAGATGTAGTTTTTATTGTAACTAAATGCTGTTCTGAGAGGTTCTAATACTTTGGTAAGGAGAAGAGTGAAAGGATCTATGTAAACTGGAATATTTCTGCTGTATTTCTGTGCAGACCATTTAACAGAGGTTGAGCTCCTTAGCACTCTGGAAATAATACTGTACTAGATGGAACCTGCAGGAAATGAAGGGTGTTTATAATGAATTACTGTGGTAAGAATGAATCCTTTATGATGTCGTGCGTACAACTGCAGCTGTTCTTAGAAAACGCTCAAATAAATAATCCTGTGCAGGAGGTCAGGACAGAATTACTGTTGATTTATCCAAATCTGGAAAATTTTTACACTCTTTTATTGCACAGTTCATTGTTTTTTGTTTCTACAAATTCAAAAAGCTTAAAAATGGAAACGTGTCTTATGCTGTGGGGGGAAAAAAATCCATCAAAGGTTGTTGTTTTTTTTTTTTTTTTTACCAGCAACTTCTAATTATCAATTTTCTACTTTTATTTTATTATTATTACAATTCAAACTAGTATTTAGTAGTATTTTATACTTAGGATTTAAGGAAAGTTAACCATTTATATATATTGTTACTCCCTCTTGTTCCACAAGATTTTTAATGTTTTTAAACAGTTTTTCCCTGTAATACTGTGGTATGTAGTTCTCCAAAAAGATCTGTACTAAAACTATGCTGAAGAGGAAGGAAACTTTTAGTAGTTAAGCTGTCTTTGTCCCTTTTGACAGTTAAAGAATCAAACCTGGAGTCAGAAGCATTTTTTCCAGGCATAAATGAGAGTTTACATAACGTGATGCTCCTGTAGAAAGAATAGCACATTAGTACACCTTTTTCTTAGGTAAGTCATTAACATGCTATGTCTTGGGAAGTAATTTATTTCTCAGTAACTTCTTTGCTGCCAACCAACAAAATATTTCTGTAAAATAGATTTCAAAACTCCTTTTGAAGATTTAAGGCAGGAAAACCTAATCAACAGAAACGTGTATTTTTAATATGTGATGGTGCTTTGTGCAGTGTCTAGTTCACAACTTAGCAAGTGGTTACATTTTGGGGGTGGATAGTACATTGCCTGGGATAATTCACATCTACAGTTTCCTTTATTTTATTCAAATATAATGAGGGTGTAGATAGAATTGCCTGAATCTGCTGTGACTGTGAAAATTTGTTCCTTTATTTTCATTTTCTATCCCTTTAATTGTGGTACAATTAAAACAAAAACAAAAAAAAACAACACAAAACTTAAAGATGGGGTAAAATACATTTCAGTTGAAGTTCCTTTATATGAACATAACTGTGTTAACTTTGGAAAATGGGATGTATACTGCAAACCAAAGGCAAAAGAGAAAACCACCAAGATTGTTTTAGTGTGTAAACAGGAAAATTGGGCCATGTCTTGAAACTATATCTTATTGTTTCCAAAGAATACTTAATGTCTTGAATCAGGATAGGTCGGAAAAAATGACAACAATGTATCACATAACTTATCTTTCATAAAAGTACTGGTTTGTAAATTTCTTCTTATTACCTGGTATACTGCCAGGTATTCTTAATTGAATGGCTTGGGCATTTTAGACTGTTTTGGCCTTTGTGCCCTCTTTGCCCCAGAACCTGAGAAACGTAGAACTATTTTGTTGGAATAGCTGTGCATGCAAAGGTTAAGGCAGAAAGTTGTAAAACTTTTAATTTTGAGGTGAATTTGTAGGTCAGTTGCGATTTTATCTGCGAAAATGACCGATTTTTCTTTAGGTATCTTATAGTTTTGTGAATGATTGTAACAGAGATGCAGCATAGAACAAGTTACTGAAATAAGGTTTCAACATACATTAAATAAGAACAACACATCAATGAAGTAGTTATACTACTTATTGTTTGTTCTTTCCTTCTAAACTCTACTGACATTTAAAATCCAGTGATACAGAAGCATCAGCCAGCCAGTTTGCTCTTTTTTATTTTTAATTTTGGCACTTGAATGGTTGCCTTTATTCTAATGGTTCAAATGTAAGTATTAATACTGAGGGCTTGTCTCCTTTGGATTAGATTTATTGGTATACGTGACATATAGGTAGCTCTATTTTTAGGGAAAAGACAGACTCTAACAGCAACCTTTTTCTGCTGGCATAATTTAACTATTGAGAGTGGTAAGACTAGTAACCAAAAAAGACATTTGCAGATAAATTTGTGTCTATTCTAGTACTTTTTTGGTACACAGGTGTCATTTACAGCTGAGATTTTCTTTATGTTTCAGTCAACTGTACAGACAAACTTTCAAAATTCTCTACCACATATTGGTTCCTCTGTCTGTATATGCTTTATGTATGAAAGTGGTAACTGTGATTATTTTCAGTTCTGAATGACACTAATAGTCTACTAACAATGAAGCAGGAAAATGAAACAGTTATTGCACGAATTCTTCATTGCTGAAGTGGAATTTTTACATTATGTTGAAATTGTGAAATATGGTGAAATATAAAAAATGTTTGAATTGTGATATGTCAGAGATTGAAAGTTCATCAAAAATCAGTAAACACAACAAAACAGAATAATTAGTTGAAGGCAAGAGACTAGGAAAGTAAGGGGGAAGACTTTTTGGAGTGGATGAGCTCTATTTTTGTCTCTGATAAATCAAATGAGCAAAACATCTCATCACGAAGTCATTTAAGCACTGTGAGGCTGTATTGTGGGCAGTTATAAGGTCAAGGTAAGGAAAATGAATGTGGTTTCTAAGTATTATATAAATCTTCTTCAATTTTATCTTGACCACTGAAGATATGCTCTTTTTTTTGCCATTGGTTTAGGCAGATGTGCTGTCATGCTGGGACAGTGACCTAGTCTCAAAAGCCTTTGGGTTCAAAGGAGCAGATGCTAATTTCATTATTAGTAATTGAATGGGAGCATTGTTTTGCTTCTCTGATTGGATTCAGTTTTTGGATGCAATTTAAGTTAAATTTTTGTGCTCTGCTGTGTAACTTTTTCAGTATTTGTCATGTGTAGAATATTGAGAGTGCTCCATACAGTGTGTTGAGATACTGTAGACAAATACCTTAATGAAAGATTGATGATATTTACCTAGTATGTAATAGTGATTAAAAAAAAAATGGAGTCCTATTTTCCTCTTCAGAACACAATTATGGCATTACTATATTTTCAGCGTTGCTAATGCCAAGTATTAAATATAATGAGCTCTGAAAATTCAAAGTAGAATTATTTTTACCTGCCATGTTATCCTGATGTTTGAGTGCACATTGGATGCATAGCCCTCCTCCACATCTAGAAGATATATGTGAACATGATTTTAAGACATTTGAAATTCATGCATACTTTCTCATCATTCCAAGTGCTAGAATTCTAACTTTCACTGGGAATTTGTGTTAAGATCATCAGCTGTTTGCTAAGATGCATCTGTTGTATGTGGGGTTTCAGACATCACTAGCTTCAGTGTATTTGCTCTTGACTCTTGCATCCTTTAACTGCTTGAAAATGTGTAAAAAGCCTTTAAAATAGGAAAAGTCTGGAGGAAACTATTATGCCTGGAGATGTATACATGTTTAATTGCGCTTGTTTGGTAAAGCCTACAGGTGACTTAATACATTTGGTTTGTCAAAATTATGAAAATCTAAAGAGCATATGTGTTGCTTATTGGTTGTTAGCTCAGGTTAAACAAATACTTTATAGTATTTGTTTTTTGTAATCTCTCTTATGTGTCTTTCTGTGATGGGCATCTTCTATTAAATATTTATAGTTCAATGTTCTTTTCTAAGTGAATTTAACTTATGAATAATTAAAGAACAGAGTTAAGGGAGAAAAAGGCATTGCTGTAGTGTACAGAATGAGAATTTCCTATAATTGTTTTACAACTGTTACATACATCTGAAAATCAACAAGGAAAACACGTATCGGAATCAGCAGTATCATCTAGTTAGCAAAGGTACTTGGATTCATGTATTGTCTGCTTATGTAATCATTGAGCAATGGTAACATTCTGAATTAGGCAAAAAAAAAATTAGAATTTTCTGCTTTAAAAATAGATAATGATAAAAGTTTAATTATAATGGATTTCTAAGTAATATGTCTGAAATGGCAACTCAGAAGAATTTGGAAGATCTTTTTTTATCAAGTAGTATGTTTTAGAAAGTTTCATGTATTGTACTTCATTCAATACTGGATTATGTGCATGAACTGTTCATGGCATTGAAGAGTTAATATTGCTAATAATCACATGTCCAAATGTAATTATTCAAGAAGCAGATTTGAAGACACCACTTATCAATTACAATTAAGTAAATCAATTGAAGAATAGGGAGCTCAGCGACATGATTTAGCAGAGGGTTGTTAGGCTACAATGGTTAGGTTGAGGTTGGACGTGATCTTGAAGATCTTTTCCAACCTGAGCAATTCAGGATTCGGTAAGCTGTAGGGCAGAAGCAATGATCATTCTTAGAAGAAAAATATAAATTTTATTCCTCTTAATTATTGTACTTAGATGAAGTAACCTTTAAGGAATAATTTTACTTGTGCCTTTCTTGGAAAACACTGAGTGACAGAAAAGTACATATAAAAAAACACTAAGATCTTCTCAAGAGAGCATATGACACTTGGATTGAAATTTGGACAAAATACATGAATTGGCAGTACAGGTAGAAATGAATGCCAAATGAATGGAAGGGAAGTAGTGTGATTTACTGTGTAACTTTGTGGTGAGAGGTATGGTGGGATGACATGTATGGGTGCGTGAAAAAGTCCAGTCCTCTAAATCATGTTACCATGATGTGAACAAATCTGCTGTTCATTTTTAATGAGTTTAAAGTTACACTTCTAAGTGTAAAGTAGCCTACATGGTATTCCCTTAACTGTCAATTTGACTTTACTCTGTGGAGGAGAGACAGTATACTTCTTTGCTGTACAGCTAAATCAGTATTTCATAACAAGCACTGTTGTTTTCACTTACTGGCTGCATTTTCAGCATTGAAAAATATGATTGTTGCCTGCAATGGAGCACTGTGCCCTTTTCCTTATTCTTTTCAGCAGTGTGTGGAGACTGGACACCTATTTGTGTGACCTGGTGTAGGGAACCTGCTTTGGCAGGGAGGTTGGACTTGATGATCTCTGGAGGTCCCTTCCAACCCCTACAATTCTGTGATTCTGTGATTTTTTTATTTATTATTTAGATTTATGTAACTTTAAAAGTATAATGGAGTACATAATAGCGATGGCACTCCAAGATGCACGCTCCAGAAGCTCTTCTTTATCAGGTGGCTCACCCTGTTGTCTGTGATAAACTTTGGGAAAGATGCTGAGCGGGCTTTACCAACAGTTAGTTGGAAGGGTACAGAGGATTGAGCCAGTACTCACACTCACCTCTTACTGATCCTCATTCTTTTCCATCTCTGATGTTGAAGAGGAGCAGTAGAGAGGTGAGGTATGTTTCTGCAGAGCCAGTGCTTTATCTGAAATTACAAAATCTCAAACACAATGATTGTGTGTTGTATCTATAAGTTACTAACGTATTGTATTTCTGCCTTAAACTGCGAAGCCTGACAGCTGTGTTACAGACATTATTTATTTTGCCAATTCAGTCAAGTTGTTGTTTATGCCTGAAACAGAAAATGGAAAAATGCATTGCTTTCTAACAGCAGTAAAGACTTGCAGCTATGAATACTTGAAAAAAACCTGAGATGTGATTGGAAGTGGCAGATACTGTGCCCTCCTGCACCAACCACTGGGTGCCAGGGGCTGCTGAGGGGTTTCCCATCCCTTGGTGCAACTCTGCAGTGAGAGGAGGGGGCAATTCTGCTGCCCTAAGCCCCCCTTCACTCTCTGTGCCTAGTGCTCAGCAAAGGCAGTTTTTGTGGTCTGCCCTGGGCTGCCTGGGCCCTCATCCACTATGCAAGTTTGGCAGTGGGGAGACCAAGAGGGGGCATAGGACTCCCATCACAGACTCTAAAGTACCAAAAAGGAGAGTAATTTACTGTTTTTTAAATTTTATTTTATTATGTTTATTGTCCTATCTTGAAAAGAAGTCCTAACGTAACAACTAGATTGGACCTTCATGCTGAATGTCAGCCCTTTTTCCTGTCCAAACCAAAGTCTTCTGCTTCTCCAAAGAAACAGCTGTCTCTGTAGCTTTTCTGACATCACCTGGAGGCTGCAAGGAGCTTGGGACCATCTGCTGGGCTCATCCTGTTGTCCTGGCACTGCAGCTTGGAGAACACCAGTCTTGCCCTCTTCCTCAGGGCTCATCTGTAAGCTGCAGGAATCTTGGGGCTGTCCAGTGGACTTCTCCTGTTGTCGTGGCACAGCAGCTCAGAGGATGCCAGTTGCAATCCTTCTCTTTTCTTCTGAGCTCGGCAAAGAAAAGATGAGAATCTTGGAGAGAAGGATGAGGGATGGGGAAGAAAGAGTGAATAGGGATCAGCAGCTGGTGCAGGGGCTTTCTAGTGGATTGTGACTCCTCAATACTGAGATCGAATTTGAGAGCCCCTGGTATGCTGCTGACATACATGACAATATCTGCAAGCAAGCACAATATTGTGGTGCCTGCCTTGCCCTGATAGAGTTGGATGCACCTCTATCAGTTCTTCCTCTGGAGATAGGTCCATGTCCGTGGACTTGACATTGCCATCAGGGAGCTCAATGTCCATTTGGCTTCAGAGGAGCTACTGCTCCTCTGATGCCAAAGCTTCTTTGGTGGGGGAAGATCCATCCTCCTCCTCTATGGCTGTTTTGGGTGGGGGGAGGCTATGGCCTGAGAGTTGCCTTAGTTGCAACAGGTGGGATTCTGCAAGACTCCATTTTCAAACCACTTACTTCTCTATAATGTTTTTGATTACTCTGATAAAGACTCTGGAAGTTATATTAAGTAAATTTGTGGATGAAGCTAAATTGGGAAGTGTTGGCACCCTTGAGGCTGCAGAGACCTTGCACTGAGATCTTGCCAAATTCGAGGGTGGTCACCATATGCATGTAGAAGAGCAAGTGCTGGATTCTGAACCTGGGATGTGGCAGCCCTGGCTCTACGTAGCCTTTACATAGGCTGGAGAATGAGGGGCGGGAGAGCAGCCCTGTAAAAAAGGATCTGGGGTTCTGGTTGGCAGCAAGTTGAATCTGGGCCAGCAGTGTGCCCTGGCAGCCCAAAGGGTCAACTGCACCCTTGGGTGTATCAGGCTCAGCACTGTCAGAGGGTGAAGGAAGGGGTTGTCCTGCTCTGCTCTGCACTGTGTCCTCACCTTGAGCACTGGCTGCATGTTCAGCATAAGGGGGAGATAAAAGCTGATAGAAGGTATCTAAGGAAGGGCTACAGATCTGGGGAAGAGTCCAGAGGATAAGATGTTAAGAATGGCTGATGTCCCTTGGTTTGTTCAGCCCAAAGCAGATGAGGCTAAGGGGAAGCTCCTCATAAGGGGAGCGCTGATCTCTTCTATTTGATGACAGCAACAAGGCATGAGGAAATGGCATGAGTGGCGGGTTAGGTTGGGTGTTAGGAAAGGTTCTCCACCAGCAGGTGGTGGGCATAGAACTGGCTGTCCAGAGCAGTGGTCATGGCCCCGAGCTGCCAGTTCAAGAAGCATTTGGATAATGCTTTCAGACAAAGGATTTTAATTACACTCTTTGCTTTGTCTGTCTGGGGAGCCAGCCTATGGAGGAGACAGGGAGAAGCTCCTGAAAACCTACAATGTGTTCACAGAATCATGGAGTCAGAATGGTTTGGAATGGAAAGGATCTTTAAGATCACATAGTACCCCTAAGTAATCTTTAACAACTTTCTGTTGATGCAGTTTCCTCTATCAGTTTATACAGTTTAGGACTGATCAGTTCTTGGTTTTCATAAATAATTACTGTAGTTTATATGAGTTGGGTTAAAATATTGGGTTTCTTTGGATCTGAAATGTGTATGGTTTTCCTTTTACTTAGTTTGTGAAAACTGAACGCCTGTTTTGCTCCATTGGAAGTGTTACTCAGAAGCCTGAACATTAACTGACTCAATAAAATTAAAAACTTAGACTTCCATGCCAAGTATAACTTGGTCTTTGACTCTCTTTAGGCTCCCCACAGTGTAGGCAGTTTCCTTTGATGCTTCTTATTTATTTTCTTTTGAGATCAGACTTTTCTTCCCTTTCCTTTTCTCACCAGTGTCAGAAGTTAATCTTTGAAACCAAATGACTCTTTTATTTTAACATCATCAAGGTATCCTTACTGGATGTACATATATAGGAAAGAATGCTTCAGTGGTGTTTTAGTGTCATTTTTACTATCCTATTTTAATATTCAGATGCAATATTCTCAAGTTCTCTCATTATGAATATTGATCTATAAATGGAACCACGTTTCTATGAGCTATAGCAGTTGCTGAACTTAATTGGCAGCATGAAACTGCAGAATGGAGAAGACTTGGTTGTTATAGGTGATTGTTTCTTTTTAATTTATAAATGCTACTGATCAAAATCAAACATAGTTTAAATAGTTACTACTTTATTTTCAGCAGAGTAAGCAATATCAAATTGTTTACTTTCTTTTGAAAAACATATGGAATAGATCTATGTGTGCTGAGTTAATATGTAGTGAAATACCACTTTGATTTAATGTTTAGTTTTAAAAAAGCTAATTAATGGATCCTCAAGAGATCAAGCATGCATTTTGCCCTGTACATGATCATGTGAAGAGATGGCTAAGCTATTTTAGTATGTAGGCTCTGTTGCCGTTAAAATTGAGGCTGAGAATTAAAACTTCAGAATGCTTGTTGAAAGCTGGGAGCAACAGGAGTGCTCAGTGCAATCACTGTCTTGTCATTTACTTTTACAAAGTAAGCTGTAATTGCTTTTCTAGTTCTCTGTGTAGACATCACCAGAGTGACTTGCAAGCACCGATGGTTATCAGTATCATCCAGTTCACTTTTCAAGACATGTTTTCAATATGTTCAAACTGCTTTTTTACTGCTGGAATTTGGATATTCTCTTATCCTGTTCAGCTTGTGTCGTCTTTAGGACCTGAGTGATGGAGTTCTGAGAGCAAGTGCCAGCACACATGTGAATGTGTCGGTGTCTTTGTTGGAGACGTGTTGTTGGAGAACCTCCAAGTGGGGGTTCACCCTTGTGACCTGCTCAGAGAGCATTTGGACTTTCAAGAGCCTAAGGCTACTCAAGACAGAAACACAAAAACATTAAACAAACAAAGAAATAAGAACAAAAAAAGTATTGCGTAGTTTTGGTGAACTGATGAAATGACTAAGTTCTTTTGCAAGAAGTTTTACAAAGAAGTCCTTACCCTCGACTTTATTTGCAAAAACATATCCTGCTATATTTCCCTGCTCATCACAGTCAGTTAACAAAGTTAAATTGTTTGCTCTAAAAAAAACCTGGGGCAATACAAACCATTCTTCTCTGCACTTTCTAATTGCTATTGTAGTAGTGATGTCTCTCACGTAGTAATCGTGTTTTTTCTGGTGTCCTGTTTTCTTGAAGTGGAACTAAATGAGCCACGAGAGCTCTGAAAGCTTTAATTTTGTTGTTTTATGATGGTGTAGTTCTTTCTTATACTTTGCTGTTGTGATCAGTATGTTTTTGAAATTTTTGATGTCCATCTGATCACATGGCAAATCAGTTCAGCTCACTAACACTACAGAAAATTAATTCAGCAAACATGGGATTTTTTTTGCTTCTTCAGTAAGTGAGGTGAGTTCACTCTCTGTATGTGAGACAGGCACTGATGCTGACCTGAGGAGCTGGGATAGGAAGAAGGAGGGAAGGTGCATCTGGGATAGGATGAAGAAGAGACATTTAAGGAAGGAATAGCAACAGTGAGGTGGACATAACTCCCTTTCTTGTTGGTGTTCAGCTGTTGGCTTAGTGGTATCATGAAACCATGCAACTAGCTGATCTGAAATAATACAGATGGTTTTTATTTGAAGTTTGAACTAAGACTTGCCCTGCATCCATGTTCCTTTAATAAT
The DNA here is from genome assembly GCA_037305975.1 of Chrysolophus pictus. Taxonomy (NCBI): domain Eukaryota; kingdom Metazoa; phylum Chordata; class Aves; order Galliformes; family Phasianidae; genus Chrysolophus; species Chrysolophus pictus. The sequence continues at coordinate 34,218,123 of JAYKPI010000006.1, forward strand.
AGATTTCTTTTAGCAATAGAAGACAAAAAGATAATGAATTTTTACTTGTGCAGCTAATCTTCATATTTTTCTTTCTCCATCATTGTTATTTCTAACACTGTGTACTGTCTCTAATTGGAGTCAATCCACCAGGCGCTGAAAAAATAAAGTTCTCCTAAAAGACTTCTTTAAACATCAAATATGCCGTGAGTGCAAGCTTGGAAAAATATTTAAATGCTGAGCTCAAGTTTAGTGATTCACAATGAGTGGGAGGCTCTGTATTTTCAAAATAGCTGGTGTTTTGTCTCCTCCCAAATGTCTGTTATTTCAGTTGAACGTTCTTTACTTTGTCTTAAATATAAATGTTGAGAGCTGTGTGCCGCTGAACAGTAGCTACAATTCGATTCAGAGACTATTGTACTCAATGTGATGTAATACATGCTGTTTCTGAAAGTGTTTGGAATTCTGTTAGCTAAACTGGTAATTACTTAGAGAGTTTTCTCTTATTTTGATTTTCTCTGCAAGCTTTGTACAGCTGTGTTAAAGCACCATAATGTGCATGCTTTTTAGTGAATTTGGGTCACTGTGTTAGTAAAATTCTCGCTGCAGTGACAACTTAAGAGGTACTGATATGAGCACCTTACATATCTGGAAAGAGCAGTGTGGCTGAGTGGTGACTAATGCAGAGAGGGGCTGTACCGAGGATGTAGAGCTCCACCCTTTGAGAATATGGTTCCTAATGGGGAACTGCCTACCCTCCCTCAATCTTTTTTATAACAATCTATTCCAAAGAAGACCTTGCCTCCTCCACCCCTAAAAGGTCAATCTAGTGCTTGTACTTTTCTTGTGGCAATACAGAATGTAGGAACCAGAGCCATTCTGAAGGTGCAGGTTGTTGAACTGCCAATGAAAAAAAAATTTAGTCTACATTGATATATAGACATACTTGGAAGAAGAAATACTTTCATTATTTTTAATTAAATGTAATTTAAAATAATTAATAGACTTGGTTTTGTGTGTTTTTTTCTACACTGTTAAAATAACTTAATGACTTCACTTGGTCCAGTGCCATTAATATGTATGTCTGATTGTGCATGATACTTTTATCGCTTTCAAACAGAATTTGTAGAATCATAGAATGGCTTGGGTTGGAAGTGATGTGAAAAATCATCTAGCCCAACTCTATGCCATGGGCAGGGCTGCCACCCACCAGCTCAGGCTGCCTTGGCTCTATCCAACCTGGCCATGAGCGCCTCCAGAGATGAAGCATCCACAGTTTCTCTGGGCAGCTGTGCCAGTGCTTCACCACACTTTGCATAAAAACTTTCTTCCTGACATCTAATCTAAATTTCTCTTCTTTCAACTTAAAACCATTCTCCTTTGTCCTCTCACTATCTGTCCGTGTAGATGATTGCTCTTCATCTCTTTTATAAGCCCCATTTTAGTACTTGAGGGTCACAGCGTGATCTCTCCAGAGCCTTCTCTTCTCCAGACTGAGCAAGTTCAGCTCCCTCAGCCTCTCTTCACAGGAGAGGTGTTCCAGCCTTCTGATCATTTTATGGCCTTCCTCTGGACCCATTCTGACAGTTCCACAGCTTTCTTATGCTGGAGGCCTCAGACTTGGAGGCAATGGGGCTTCATGAGGGCAGAATAGAGGAGGAAGCGCACCTCCCCTGTGGTCCTGGCCACCTCTCTTTTAATGCAATCCAGGATATAGTTGGCCTTCCAGGCTGCAGGTGAACGCTTGTGGCTCATGTCCAGCTTCTCATCTACCAGAACCCTCACACCCATCTCCACAGGGCTTTTCTCAATGATTTCTTCTCCTAGTCTGTACTCATGTCTGGGATTGCCTCAGCACAACCGCAGCACCTTGCAGTTAGCCTTGTTGAACCTCATTCACACGGACCCCCTTTTAAGCTTGTCCAGGTCAGCGTGGTGTCATCTGCAAACTTGCTGATGGTAGTTTATATGTTATGGATTGTTGGTGGGAAAGTTCGACCTCTACTGCCGTATCACCAACATCCACCTCTGTTGTCCTCCTGGACCAACATAATAAAATAGGTGGCATTATTTTAGAGCTACCCTCATGTATAACTTTAAAATCCAGGCTAGATTTTCTGTAACAGTGATGTAAAATTTCTAAACTGATTTTAGTTGCAGTTCCTTTTTTTCCCTTCTTTTTGTACTGACTCACACACAAAAACTTCCTTAATTTCTTTTATAATGTTGCATGTTTTGGTCTGGAATGAGCTGGCATCTGTGCATAGGTAATCCATAAATAATAATGATATATTTTTTAGTGTTTGGAGAAATAAATTATCATTTCTATTATTACCATATTTATTAAGCATCCTTTTTTGAAGAGAGCTCTAAATATTTTTGCAGTGAAAAGAGAAGGATAATGTGATTGTGAAGTTGTATTTGTAACTGATTGGCTGATCTATGTCTGTGTTTATATCTCTAATACCACAAGTGAAAACTTGGAAAGGATTTTTTTAATTAAAATTAATTTAGAAAATCAATGTTTCAATGCTTTTTTGTATTTGTTTTTTTTTTTTTTTTTCCTTTAGATATGAGTTGCTGTGTATAGATATATTTGGATGCTTCCTCAAGTATAAAAAAATAAAAAAATAAATGTTTTTCTGCTGTGCAGGATTTTGAAGAAAAATACATAGAAATCTTAAATAAATAAGCAGAACTTCTATTCCTTTTTAAAGTAAGCCACTTTCTGAAATAGACTTATGTTATAGATGACATTGTTAAGTTGGGTGATTTTTGCAATTGCTGCTGCATTGTATTTGAAGATGGGCAGATTTCATAGTGAAATGGGCCAGTTAAGCATCACACAAGGAATAAAAGCAAGTCATCAGTGAGTTATATAAAATGTGACAAGGGTAGTTACCTCTGTGTTCATCTCCGAGGTTGTTAGATTCTCAGCTCCTGTCATAAAACAATGAATTGTATTGCAAGCGTTGGCTACAGATGCCATTAAATTACTTCTGCAACAGCTTTTTGCTAGATGACGTAAAATTCAGGCCTGTAGCTCCTTGTGTGCTGGGTGAGTATTTTCAGGATGGGGATGGAACTGTCTTCCACTCTTCTGCACAACCTCTGGTGCATAACCACGAATGGAAATGTTGTATGGGCAAAGCTTAAACAAGGGGAGTGACTGTTTCTCTGAGCAGGCAAGTCTCAGCGTTGTGGTCCCTGCTGTGTGGGCTGCCTGTGAAGTTAGCATTTGGAGTCACCAAGTGAAGTGTTTGTAGAGTATTGACACCAGGAACTTTCACTTCCCGGACAAGTGCTCTAAAAATGTGTCATTCTGCCACTTCCTTTTGTTACCGTTATCTCATCGTTGTAAAGCAACGTTTAGAAAGGAGTATCTTTGTGGGCAAAAGGCAGACAGGCTTTACCTTCAAATCCCAGTTACCATAACTACTACATCAGAACTGCAGGTAGCTATGAAGGCAGATGGAGTTGCAGTCACCCATCTCAGAGGCCCACGCTGGCTGATCCATGTGAGGGTCATTCCTCACTGTATGGGGCTCACTTGCATCTCTGCAGACCCTTCACCTCCGCCGTGGGAAGGCTGGGGCTGTCTTGGCTCAACAGCTTTCCTTCCAGAATGCCTTACATTCTGCTATACCAAGCAATATCTGAACTTCTGAGTTATTCTTTTTTTGGCAACAGTGCTTTCTTAGTCACATAAGTATTTCATTGTTTTGTATTGTGAGAGAAATAGTAAGAATAAGTTACCATGGAGAGACTCTTTAAACAAGCCTGTCTTCTCTCTGTGCTCTTTTAAGCCTTTTTCTCCAGCTTTCTTTAAGTGCTATAGATGTCAGCTGGGATTATTTCTGGTGTTTGAACTTGCTTTCTATGGGCACAAACTCCTGGATAAACTAAATTCTTTGTGCTGTTCATCTGCACTTTGGTCCATCTCAAAATTTGTTGGAGATGAAATTGAATGTGACACCTGTTTTTGGAAATGTATTGATGAGGTGGTCATTCTGGTTTCAGTGTTAAAGCCTTCTAAAGAAACATTCAGTCCTTAAAATTCTACTTTGTGATGACCATCTCAGTTATACTCTGAATACTGACATGATCTTCATTGTGTGAGAGATACTAGATAGCTGTTTCAACACAAAATATCTAGTTTCTGTGATGGACAGAATTATGAAGCCACGCTGCAGAGGTAGTTTCACTTTGATCATCTTGAACAGCATTGAGAACACTGTCTTGTGAATGCTGAGAAATTGTCAGATACATGAAGTTTGCTAATCTGTAAGTCAGACATAACGCCGTGAGAGGCTGGATCCGGGTCATGAATGCACCCCAATGTCAAGGAGAAATTCTCCACAATATATGGCAGAATACATCTGTCTTCTTTTTCACGCCAGACTCTATTGCTGAAGCTCACAAACCTGTTCAACACAGAGTATGCAACTACATTTTCAGTATATGAGTGAGAGTTTCCCTTGTGTTTCTCCTCAGCAAGTCACTTATTTGGTAGATGGTCCTGGCCTGTGTCTTTGTGAAAATATCCCTTAAGTTCTTTTGTTTATTCAGATTGATTGTGACTGTCATTGTCTCTATTGGGATGAGGACTCTCACAAGCTCAGGATCCTTGATCTCTCAAGAAGCAGATCTTATGATCAGTATTCTGGAGCTCAGAGCTGTGAGAAACTCCGCAGAGTATTTGTCTTTGTGGTTATCACAGTGATATCTACTGCCAGCAGGCTTAACATGAGTAAGGCAAGTGGGGAAACTGCTTTGCCCTGCAGAAAAGTAGAATGCTGTTGAAATGGCCTTGGATTCATCTAGCAAGCAAGTAAAATGGTCTTGCACATGCTAGATTGAATTATTCTTGTAATACATATATGCAAACTCCAATTCAGGCTTTAGGAAACTGTTTGGGAATGAGAATTCCATGAGATGGACTTGCTAATGTTAGATGGCATCAAGAAACTGCACTTTTTTTTTCTCCCTTGCTATTTGGTGTCTTGGATCAGAAAAGGTCTTGATGGAGAAACACATACATTGTTCTTTGGCTTTAAAAATACTGATTATGATCAGGCAAGGTAATACTTCCCAACCCTTGATGGTTCTCATGTCAGGAGGTTATCTGCCATCTGTCTCATGAAAGAGTTTAAGGATCATATTCCCTCCTAGATTTGCATCTGAAAAATCGAAACAGTTTTAGCACACTTCATTTCAAGGCCCAAGATACTAGAAAAGAGCTTCGTTGTTCATTTCTATGGGACTGACCCTTCCTGTTTCTTCAAATTCAGTGACATGGATAAATGAGGCTTAAAATAGAACTAAAACCTTGGATAAATGAGGCTTAAAATAGAAGTAAAACCTTTGTGAACAGAAACCACATTTGTATTTTTTTTTCCAATTAAGGAAACTTTCCTTTGTCTGAAAGGAATCTTAATGACCAAACTACATGTAATGACATTTCAAGAGTTAGCCTTGCATAATATCCATTGCAGAGGTTTGGACTTAGACTAAATCAGTCCTTTGTAGGGTTATTAATTTTTACTAGGCTCTGGAGAGCTTGTGTAAAGGATATTCTGCTGTCATTAAAGGTGCAATAATCATATGGTTGATTATTTTTTCCAAATATTGAACCACGAATATTAAGTCTACTTCACTATTTTCACTGAAAAGCTTTGCAGTGCTTATGAATTGAATTATAAAAACAGAATTATTGTACATAATTTTTAATTCTATGAAATTAAATATAGAATATATATGACATGAACTGAAAGTGCATTCTCTATAGGATGATTTTTATTTGAATATCTGCTTGGTACTGTAGTTGTTAAAAGCTTTCTTTTCCTCTCCTTTCTGTCATATATATGATGTTTATTTGCACTGGGATGTACTTCAAATGGAAAACTGTTCAAGGGAAAATTAACAATTTTGTTGTCGAAATCTGGATAAGTTTTTTTCAAGCAAAGCTGGAATATAAGATGATTTCTAAATAGGATATCTAACATAAAGAGGTTATTCCATTAAAAGATTATTTCAGACTAAAAGCCTTACAGTTTCTTCTCAGTGCATGCACCTGTTTAAACTGTTGCAGTATTTTTTATTCTTAAAAAAGATGCAGATAATGAAAGCAAAAAAACAAGTTATTTATTGAGGAATTGATTGTATCTAATCTGTTATTGACTTACACTTGTTTGAATCAATATAAATAACAATTAAGCTAAATGACAATATTTTTATTCTTAAGTTTGTTTGATTAGTGACTTATATATCTAGTTTTCTATCAAGGCTTTCTCTAGCAGACTAAGAACTCAGGGTTCTTTCATTGTTTTATGAGCAAAGGTGAACTTTGCTTCTTTTTCTGACCAAGGCTTGCCTTTCCATTCACTGTCTTTCTGACAGTACACATCTTCTTTGGAACTCGTTAACCTTTAACCCTCTCAGGCAGTCCCTCCTGAGTCACTGTCACTGTATTTCCTGAAATTCAGAATGTAGAGTGAATTATCTGCTCCTGTCCTGTCATTTATTTTTCAGTGTAGCTCATTAAGACTAATGTGGATGGGGGTGGGATGCATGTGACAATACTCTAGACAATCTGAGGGAAGAACATGGATGGGTGCAGTAGAGGAGGGAACTAAGCATGTTAAGTGCTGTCTTGTCTGTACACTTAGATGAGGACCATATCCTATGAATGTTAAATAACTAATTTTATATTACTCTTTCTTTGGTATTCTTGAGAAGATTATGTTGGCATGGCATTGTATTTTGTTCTGCAAGTATCTATAGTACTATGTAAAGACTCAAGATAGCTTACTTCCTACTGCCTTGGCTGTAGACCAAGTATTTAAATGGATTATTATTGATAAAATGCACATATATCAACATTATTATTTTATTAACATTCGAAACTTTCCTTGATTAATTTTGTGTTTATGAAAAATATATTAAAAAAAAAAAAAAGAATGTTATGTCTATACAGAGGAGCAAATGTTAAGCTATTATCTATGTTTTAATTTGTGATGATTCCAATAAGAATGTGCTTGTCATCACATGTAGACCTTCTTGGAATGCTTTATTAACTTTCAGGTATAAGCTGAAACCTATTTCAATTTTGAGCAAAATGATACTGATACATGTTTTCTTTTCTTCTCTTCCCCCCTTGTTTACCAGGATGGTACGAAACAAAAACGAGAACGGAAGAAGACTGTGTCATTCAGCAGTATGCCAACTGAGAAAAAGATCAGCAGTGCAAGTGACTGTATAAATGCAATGGTTGAAGGCTCTGAGCTCAAAAAGATTCGATCCAATTCCAGAGTGTATCACCGATATTTTCTTTTAGATGCAGATATGCAGTCCCTACGCTGGGAACCTTCAAAAAAGGATTCTGAAAAAGCGAAGATTGACATCAAGTCAATCAAAGAAGTAAGAACAGGAAAAAATACAGATATTTTTCGCAGCAATGGAATATATGACCAGATATCAGAAGACTGCGCATTTTCAATCATATATGGAGAAAACTATGAGTCACTAGATCTTGTTGCTAACTCAGCGGATATTGCAAATGTTTGGGTTACTGGCTTAAGATACCTGATTTCTTATGGAAAACATACTCTAGACATGATAGAAAGTACTCAAGATAATATGCGGACTTCATGGCTTTCACAAATGTTCAGTGAATCGGATGTAGATAATTTAGGACATATACCCCTGTGTAATGCTGTACAGTTTATAAAAGACTTAAATCCTGGTTTAAAAACAAATAAAATTGAATTAAAATTCAAGGAGTTACATAGATCCAAGGAAAAAACTGGTACTGAAGTAACAAAAGAAGAGTTTATTGAAGTTTTTCATGAACTTTGTACTCGACCTGAAATCTATTTCCTGTTGGTTCAGTTTTCAAGCAATAAAGAATTCCTAGATACCAAGGACCTTATGATGTTTTTAGAAGCAGAACAGGGTATGGCACATGTCACAGAAGAAATAAGCCTTGAAATTATTCAGAAATATGAGCCAGCCAAAGAGGGCCAGGAAAAAGGTTGGCTTTCTATAGATGGGTTTACGAATTACCTTACTTCACCAGACTGCCACATATTTGACCCAGAACATAAAAAAGTTTGTCAAGATATGAAACAGCCACTATCTCATTATTTTATAAATTCATCTCATAATACATACTTGATAGAGGATCAGTTTCGAGGGCCTTCTGACATCACAGGTTATATTCGTGCTCTTAAAATGGGTTGTCGAAGTGTTGAACTGGATGTTTGGGACGGTCCAGATAATGAGCCTGTGATTTACACCGGACATACAATGACTTCTCAGATTGTCTTCCGTAGTGTGATTGACATTATTAACAAGTATGCATTTTTTGCTTCAGAGTATCCTCTTATTTTATGTTTGGAAAATCATTGTTCTATTAAACAGCAGAAAGTGATGGTACAACATATGAAGAAAATTTTGGGGGACAAACTATATACGCAGTCTCCAAACATTGAAGACTCTTATCTTCCATCACCGGAATCACTTAAAGGAAAAATACTAATTAAGGCAAAAAAGCTTTCCTCAAATTGTTCTGGACTAGAAGGAGATGTTACAGATGAAGATGAAGGGGCAGAAATGTCACAGAGAGTGGGGAAAGAGGGTGTAGAACAACAAAACTCTTTGACTGGGAAACGATTTCAGCTTTGCAAAGAGCTCTCTGAGTTGGTAAGCATATGTAAATCAGTTCAGTTCAAAGAGTTTCAAGTTTCATTTCAGCTCCAGAAGTACTGGGAAGTGTGCTCATTTAATGAAGTGCTTGCTAGCAAATATGCCAATGAAAACCCGGGAGACTTTGTAAATTATAACAAACGTTTTCTTGCCAGAGTTTTTCCCAGCCCTATGAGGATTGACTCTAGTAATATGAATCCCCAGGATTTTTGGAAATGTGGTTGTCAGATAGTAGCCATGAACTTTCAGACACCTGGATTAATGATGGATCTTAACATTGGTTGGTTTCGACAAAATGGGAACTGTGGCTACGTCCTTCGTCCTGCTATCATGAGAGAAGAAGTATCTTTCTTTAGTGCAAACACAAAAGACACTGTGCCTGGAGTTTCACCTCAGCTGCTTCATATTAAAATCATTAGTGGGCAAAACTTTCCTAAACCCAAAGGGTCAGGTGCCAAAGGTGATGTTGTGGATCCGTATGTCTATGTTGAAATACATGGAATCCCTGCTGACTGTGCTGAGCAAAGGACAAAGACTATGCATCAGAATGGTGATAATCCAATTTTTGATGAAAGTTTTGAATTTCAAATAAATTTACCAGAACTAGCAATGGTGCGTTTTGTAGTGCTGGATGATGATTACATTGGGGATGAGTTTATTGGGCAGTACACTATTCCCTTTGAGTGTCTACAGACTGGTTATCGTCATGTTCCTCTGCAGTCTTTAACTGGTGAAATGTTAGCACATGCTTCCTTGTTTGTGCATGTGGCCATTACTAATCGAAGGGGTGGTGGGAAACCTCATAAGCGGGGCCTCTCTGTGAGGAAGGGCAAGAAATCACGGGAGTATGCTTCTGTGAGAACACTGTGGATTAAAACAATAGATGAAGTGTTCAAGAATGCTCTCCAACCTATACGGGATGCCACGGATTTGAGAGAAAATATGCAGGTACAGTTTTTATCGTGAATTCATCAGTACATTATGTATATTTTTGTATTATGATATGTAAATAACATATGCTGTTTAGAGTCTTATTTTGTAAGTTACTTGCATTTTGTAAGTTACTTGAATCAAGTCTAATGCTGAGCAGCTTTAAAAAGTGATTATCTTAGAGCAACTTTTGGGGTGATACCACCTACTGATGTAAACGTTGATTCATAGACATATTTTGCCATTTTTTTCTGTGTGAAAAATGTGATTCAGAACTCAAATTTGTTGACTAAACCTATGTCTTTGAAAAAAATTATTAGATATATGCTAGTGGAAAGTACAGTAAGATTTTAGCTTGTTTTTGTAGAACCCAAGAGATCTAACTTCCAAATGCAATTTTTGGAGATTCAAATAAAGATTTCAGGTAAATAAGCTCATTTTAGATCTAAATCAAAGAGGACTTTAAAGTTATATTTTATTTAGTAAAGCTTTTAACTAATTACAAACTTCTGAAGAAATACTAGCAGTGAAACGTAAAATTCAGCAGCTTCATCTGAAATGATTAAAACATCGTACTTTTATTTAACATTAAGGGGAAACTGATCAAAGACATCAGCGTAGATAAATTTTCTTCATGAATAATGTTATCTTGAAGGGATTCTATTAGTAGTACAGTTTTAAAACTAGTTTTTATGAAAGAAGAAAGTAGTTCAGCTCTTTGAAGCTCCCCCATTCTAAGAAATTATTTGAAAGATTTGGAGATAATATTTTGGTTTGTGAAAGTGTTTTGCATTACAAACTAGGTATACAGTGAGCTTTACTGTATAAAGTAAAATTCTGTCACGTAAGAGGTACTGTATTTTAAGATGGCTTTCAAGGAGTAGCTGAATCTGAGATTTAAGGAGAGTGAAAACGTGCAGTTTTTTTAGCTGCTTTAAACTCTTCACTGCATGTGCAGCATTGTTTTCCAGAACTGCTATAATCTGTCAGTCTTTGCAGTATGATTTCTTTGAATGTGAGATATTGGAAGATGTCTTAGATATTTTATTCTCTCAGTTTAAGTTGTGTTATCAACTAAATTGTTATTGTATCTCAGAGTACTATCAAGAAGGTATTTTATGTATATGTAGGAACATTAATTTTGTGTAGCTTTCCTGGCAGGTTATATAATGTGCATAATTTAAAATCTGTATAAGTAAAGGTTTCCAGCTAATAAAAATAAGTAAGCCACTCAAAATAAGTACCAGCTTATGTCAAGGAATGTGATTTATGAATTATGGCTTTTGGGGGTAAAGAAGAACACAATGACTCTGAAACCAGATACTGAGAAACTGGTTTTGTTTTTAAAATAAACTGGAAGAAGGTAAAAAATAAGGAAGTGTATAGCAGGAAGTTCAACTTCTTTTTTTTTAAATCATATTTTTTAATCATAGGTAGCTTTTTATCTTTGTTATGCACTACAATGCCATGACAAAAGCTGATGTCATAACTTGTTATGTATCCATCACTGATAAATTGATAAAAGAACAATGGATGTGATGTATGTTTAAATTGTTTGACAGAGTCAGATTAGGGTTAGAAGTCAAAGGTGAGAGTTACAGCTGAATCTTTGTCTTGCCTGCCAGTAGCTAATGTGTATGCCCCTTGTGCTCTCATTTACCTCTATGTAAAATTATTGTTCATAATGATTTATTCATGCTGTTAAACAAAATCAGCTTGAAAAGACTTTCCAATGCCTTTTTATTTTTCCTTCCAACTGTGTAATTATTGTATCATTAAGCTGTAGTCTGGTTGTTAGAAGTAGTTTGTCTTTGCTGGACATTTACAGAATGCTACTTTACTGAAGTATACTGTGAGTGAATGTAACAGATGTAACGTAGGTATTCACATAACTTGGCACAGATACCCTGTATGTAGATATCTTGAAATCTATTTTATGTATTTTGTCTCATAAAAGGAGTGCAGAATGCTTCACATTTGATTACTATTTGCATTAAAGTTGACATTATGTCCCTCAGGGAAATTTGTCCAAAAAAGAGCCATCAAGATGGAAAATGGTTTGATGAAAATGATTAATCAGTCCTAAAAACTGGTCAGATACCCAGTGTAGGTAAGATGAGAGAGAAAGGAGCATTGAGCACATTTGTAACTTAAATGTGCAATGTTTTTGTTTCTTTCAGGAAAACAAACTCCAGACCTGCCAGAGATCACCAGCTCCCACTTGGTACAGAAATCCTAAATTCAATACAGTGCTGAGAACATTCCTCTCATGGAATTTCAGTGGCTGCTTGGAGTCACGTTATATTTCTAATACTGAAAATTCTTCTCAAGTTTTAACATGCAATTTTATATTCCACCATATTGGATAGCAAATAAAACTATAATAAATTTTAAGGAGATATGCAAAATTGGAATTTATATAAAAGTACCTGAAAAATTTGTTTAAGTGATCTTGTGATAGGAGTGACATCAGTAGTGGAGTGCTGGGTTTGTGAATCGCACCAAATGGGAGCCAGCAGATCCACAGCACGTCTGGATGATAGTTAAGGTATGTCTAAAGTTACAAATGGGCTGAATTCCTCCTTCCACTCATCTTGCTTATATGGGACGTTCACCACCTGCTGTTTCTCCTGGTAACGTATTATAAGTTACTTTGAAATATCTTTCAGAATTTTTTCAAAACAAATAAGCAGTATGTTTCAGAATTCGTTTATTTGCATTGTTAATTTTAGTAGTGGAATAGGCCACGCACTTGTTCTAATTAGATTTTTGCTGCAGCAGGTATTGTTGGAACTTTTAACGTTTCTAGTTAAATACAAGTGTAATCTTGTTTGCTTTAAAGCTGCCAGTTCTTTGGGGAAAAGCTGTGTACGTTTTAGCTCAGCTATTGCAGTGTTGTATATTAACCTGAAAGAATGAGAAATCTAAAATTGTATTTAACTGTAAAGGAAACTCTTTCTTTCCTTTTTGCAGAATGCAGTAGTCTCATTCAAAGAATTATGTGGCCTCTCTCCTGTAGCAAATCTTATGCAGTGCATTTTGGCAGTGTCTACACGGTTGGCTGGGCCTGATAGTGCACCCTTGGTAGTACTGAATCTCAATGATCAGTATCCGACTATGGAGCTCCAAGGGATAGTTCCAGAGGTCTTGAAAAAGATTGTAACAGCATATGACATGGTGAGTAGTCTTTTGTGGTTATTTTATATGCTATCTGAACACTTTCTTCTTAGAATACACAGTACTATGCCTGTTTAGAAAGGTCATTTTAACCTGTGAATTGCTGTTTCATGCTTCATTACATGTGTTTGAAAGCCATTCCCTTGAATGTGCTGCAACTGGTAGTGTTTTCATATCAGGTAAAAGAGAAAGATTAATACACTGGAATATATATGGAAGTGTTTGTAGACTTCAGAAGGCAAAGTTGTTATAATCAAGAGGATGTAATGTGAAGAGGATGTATTAATTTACCTGTTCTGCAGTATCTTGAAGTTGTCTGCCTATCAGTGAACCTCTTACAATTATTTGCTACTTAGTATTTTTCATTTTATGAACATTCCTTTGGCATTGACTTAGTGTAGGCAGAAAAGAGTCAGAAAAAGTTTTTAGGAATTTTAGATTTAGAAGCAACTTGAAGTGTTAAAATCTGCACATGCCTTTTCATTTTCCTGTGCTTTATCTTTCTTGGAGAACTCAAACTCATCTAATTAGCCTGTAATCAGCTGTAATATTAACTTCAGCGCTTATACTTAAGTAAGTGTGTAAATTGTGTCTTCAGAAACTGGAAATCTAACATTTTACAAGAAGGAAGGAAAATATAATGCACTGAGAAATAATGGATTATACCTACCTACCAAAAACTTGAAGTATCGAAAAAAGAAAGATCCATTGAGCAGATGAGTGTTTTGAAATGTTCTCCACTTCTGTGATCTAGAACACTGTAACTGAGCTTTATATTTGTTTATTTTGTAATTGCTTTTATCTGATGTATCATCTGACAATAAGAAAATATTTCTAGGATAATTTTGCATTACTTTTCTATGTTCAAAGGAGAAACCTCACTCAACAAGATCAAGTCACCATGTTGAAAACAGTCTTTGCTATTTAAAAGAAAAAAAAAAAAAAAAAGAGAAAATAAACTGGTAGCTCAGTTCCATACATATATATATATATTTTAAACCATTTTCTGGATAAAAAGTACTTTTAGAATAATACTATACCAGTGTCCTAAAGTACTAAGTATGAATTGGTAATTAACAATTTATGTAGAGCTTGTATAGCTTAATGATGGTGTAAATACAATAGAATTTGGTCTTAGTGGTAGCATAGTTACAAAAAGATGGTATATCTTAGTGGTGGCTTAGAAGACATCATAATTAGGATGGAAACGGGCGTGATTGTTGGACTTACACATATAACATACTTAATGAAGTTATATTTTGTTGGTGGAAATGTCTCTACCTGTCATTTGTTCTGATGCTGCTCCTTATTTGTTATTAAACTATTCCAAATATTTAAGTTTTTTTATTAAAATCCTTTTTTAAAATACTTTTAAAGATAGAGGTGACTCATACATTCAGACAGCTTCACAATGCATTTTTTTTTCCTTTTCTCTAATGTAGCTTTAACCCCCTCTTCCTGTAGTCTTCAAGTGATTTCAGTATTTGTGTACTTAGAAATCTATACTTCATTTTCATTGATTAAAACAGTAGAATATTTATGTAATAGCATATTCAAAGCATTTTTACCATCTCTGCTTCTGTAAAGAATGGTAAAGACCACATTTCATACAAACACAAACATTAAGGCATGACTTCAAACTTTTAGCTTTAAATAATATTGAAGATTAATAATCAAAACAATGATGATTTTAATCAAACTTACAAATCAAACGTTAATCAAAAATAATGAGATGCATTTCAATTTATGAAACTTGGTCTGTCCAGCTTTGCAAAAAGGTTTAAGCAATTAAAATCAGTAAGATCTACTGGATAATCCTATGTCAGACATGGGAGCTGTGCTGATAGCTCTTTTTTCTGAAAGCTCATCTAGATATAAACTGGAGAAAATGTGACAGTGCGTATCATTGACCATGAGAAGATGTGAAGCTATCTAGCTCATGTTTCAAAATTTGCTATGGTGACAGATGTTTAGAGTGTGATACTATATTAATGAGTTTATTTCTGTATTTTTGGTTTGAATTTAGTAAGTCCTCAAAATGACACACTTTATATCAATAGTTGGTTTTGGTTTGGGGATTTTCTGGCCATCATTAAAGAGCAGGTGGTGTAAAATTGGGCTTAGTAATGAGAAGTCTTATCTAGAACTAAGAAAGGGTAGCTGTGCTATCAAAATAATGATTATCTCCTTGTCTTATTTTATGCTGGTTTAGGAGTCAGCATAGATCAAAATTATATTTCAGCCATATTCTGTGACACACATAATGGTGTGTCAGTATGAAATCATGATGTTAAAAGGGAACACATTACATATTCATTAATTAAACATAGGTTAACACTGTAAATGTAAGTTGTCATGACCTTGCATGAATTCCGAATATGGCAGTCTGAATGATATTTTCAAAGTAATTCTACTTCAGAGTGAGAGTATTTGGGACAAATGAAATAATTTTTATTTGTCAGATATGCTCTCAACTTTATAAAATCATAGTCAACATAGAAAGCAATGTTCAGCCAAGACTATTAATTATCTAGAAGAATTTATTTGCATTGAAAGCATTAGAGGGCTCATCTTTTCCCTGTAAAGTGAAACAAGATATAGGAATTTTACAGTGGGACAGTCAGTCTACACTGAAATAATTACAATTATAAGGAGAGTGCAGTACTGCAAGGACACATCTAATGTGGGAATAACTTCAGGTTCACATGGTTACATAGAATTTTTAAGGAAACAACTAAACAAATGATATATTAATTAGCATGTCACTACATAATTATTTTTATATATGTAAACAAACAGCATGTAATGCTTTTTTTTAATTGCCAGTGTTCACTACTACGTACAGAGTAGCTATGGGTTAAAATAGTGTATCTTTGAGCTTGAAGAGTGTTTTTCCATCAGCCTTACTAAAACCAAAAGTTTACCCAGGAAATAAGAAAATCTTCAGCTTTTATTCATGTTATAGCAGTTGAGGTGTCTTTCCAGAAGAATGAAAGCAGATATAACTGGGAAATTCTGAGAAGCTTAAGTTGCGTATTTTTCTCTAGCTACTCCATGTTCCTGAGTAAATTTTCTCTCTTATTTTTTCTCACCGTTTAACAATGTTTTATTTTTCCCTTTCGTTCATGAACTTCAGCTTCCTTTATGTGATACTTCAGCATGCACTCTGTTGGTGTCATCACACCCATCACTGATCAGTGCTGCAGACTGAAGCTTGGAGTTAAGGCAAGTGCCTCTTCCACACCATTGCATGTTTTTTATGTCTTATGAGATTTAAGATGAAGAGTAAGTAAACTTTAAAAAGTTGTATTATGGCAAGAGAAAAAAATTTACCTTGTCCTAAGTCTGCAGCATTATTCAGTGATGACCATAATAGCACTGCAAAGATATGCTAGAGGATCATACAGAGGAAGCCAGATACTGTTCAGATACTGTCTTTGTTTGTTCTTTGTGAAGGATGAAGTGTCCCATTTGATGAAGATGAGGTTTTCTGAAGTTTGCAAGGAAAAACATACAAGAAGAAAACTAACATAAAAAATGCAGAAAGCTCTACCTGTGTGAAAGAAGATAAAGAAATACTCTGTAATAATTAGGATCGATTGTTATTAAGACCTAATTTTGTAGTGCTGCTAGGCACTATTTTTTTCACATTAAAAAAAAAAAAGAAGAAAGGAAAGGAAATGAAAATGAAAGAAAACAGAAAAAAAATCCGCACATGAAAGTTATATTGTAATTCAAAGTGTATTCAGACTGATAGTATAGGAGGTCTTAATTTGTTTCAAGTAGTATGGATAGCTTCTGTAGATGCGCTCTAGGGACAGGATCAAAATCAGATCTGAGTTTATTGATGCTGAGGATTATGAGATAATGAAAATGAGAGGTATTAAAAGACACCAAAGCTTGTAAACCAGAATACACAATCTGATTTGTGAATAGTAATTCTGTAGTAAGCTTGCATCTGGTTATCTGACTGTTGGCAGCAGATTGCATATACAGTCACGTTGAAGTTAACTTCATGTTATGTAGCTGCAAATTTTTCCAGTGACATAAGCTAATTAAGTAGCCTATATTTTGATTTCCATTCTGTTCAGAAGATACTTTGATATTAATCCTAGAATAGTGATAGACTGGATCAACACTAGCAGGTTTTACTAAAAACTGTCTAAAAATGACTTACCATCTAGGTTTTGATCATCTAATATTTTGTCTGCTGCTCAGTACCTTAAATGTTCTTCATCTTTAAAAGTCATCATGGTATCCATGCAGATAAATTTGGTGGGACACTTTTGTATCATGCTGGGTTGAAATTTGTAATTCTGACAGAAACAAAAATTGTATCAATTCTGAGGAATGTAAATTTTCCAAGGAATAATTAGGAGATCTGTTTTGAGTTATACTTAGCTTGTAAAATCTATATTAGTTACCTTGTTGCTGATGTAGGTTCTAGGTCATGGTTGCCTTCCAAATGTAGTAAGAGATTTCAGTCGTTCTTCTGTGGTTATGAAACTATATCTTGAGAAAATGTGTAAATTAAGACTTTTCCACTTCCTCTCAGCTTGTTGATGTGCCAGGGTTAGTTAGCTGACAAGCCTTTGCTCCACAAATTATCCTTTGGGATTGAAAGTGTCTGTGCTAACAAGAGATACAAGGTCCAGTGCAGCTACTTACTGATTGTTCTTGTAAGATGAAATAAGTGAACAGATTGCTTTCGCTCTCATATAACTTTATTTTGACCTAAATTTTAGATTTTGGATTGTTGCAAAGAAAGCTGAGTTTTCACCAATGTAATCTAACTTTGGATCTCATGTGATAGCATCTGACCTATGTCTGCTTTGTGCACCTAAAGAAAATCTAGATTTTTCAGTCTGGTGCCTTTTCTGAGGAATATGTGACTGGCATAGACTACGAAAGCTGTGCTTAGTTTTCCCCAGCTGATTCAGAACGTCATTCTTGACTACATTTCTTCTGAAGTTCATGTTACAAGGCATCCTCCAAACTGTTGAAGTCATGTGAATATAAGGAGGATAAATAGATAATTAGCCATATTGTGGTTAAGTATAAAAATATAAGAGCTCACTGTGAAGAAATTCAGGAGCAACCTGCACCGATTTAAAAATAACAATAAATTATTTCTTGAAAATATTGGAAATGAAGTCCATCAGAGTGTGTACAACTGCTAGCTGATCAAAAAATATAACCTGCAGGAAAGAAACAAAGCCATAAGACTAAATTTTTTTGCATGCATGTACCTCTGGAGATTGAAGGTTCGTATGAAATATTTCTTTATGTGGAAATCAGTGGCGAATGCGCCTCTAGCTGAATTGCTAGTAGAAGAAATTACAAAGGAAAGACAAAGTGACTGAAAAAAAAATTACTATAAAGTAATGATATTCACTCAAGCGTTCTCAAGGATTGATATATCCAAACTGCTAAATTTCTGTGTGTATCCTCACACCTAAAACTGACTATCTAAGTTGTTAGTGTGGTGCCAGTATTTCAAAAGGTTTCCAGAGGAAATCAAGGATTTTCAGCTCAGACAGCCTGTCATCTGTACTGTGAAAATGGGAAGAGTTCTTTGAAGTCAAGAAGCTTCTAGACAAGGGAGAATAGTCTATTTTGTAAAAAGCATTTGTCAAAGTCCCTTTCCAAATACTTAGGTTGAAATGAAGTTATCACTGATTTTTTTAGCCTTTTAAAATACTTTATTATACCCTGAAAACTGGAGTAAATGTTGAATTTAACTAGAATCATAGAATCATAGAATCACAAGGTTGGAAAGGAGCTTGATACAAGATCATCTAGTCCAACCATTGTCCCACTACCGTTGCTACCACAAGCTGCTAAACCATGTCTCGCAGCGCCTCATCCAGACACCTCTTGAACACTGCCAGAGATGGCAACTCCACCACCTCCCTGGGCAGCCCTTCCTGTGCCTGACCACTCTCTGAGAGAAAAAGTTATTCCTTATGTCTAACCTAAACCTCCTCGGGTATAGCTTGCAGCCATTTCCTCAGGTCCTGTTTGTTGCCTGGGAGAAGAAGCCAAACCCCTCCTCGTCACAGCCTCCCTTCAGAAATTTGTAGAGTGCAGTCAGGTCTCTTCTGAGCCTCCTCTTCTCCAGATCAAACAATCTCAGCTCCCTCAGCTGCTCCTCGTAAGACTTGTGCTCCAGCCCCGTCACCAGTTTCATTGCCCTTCTCTGGACATATTCCAGGGCCTCAATGTGTTTCTTGTAGTGAGGAGCCCAAAATAGCTGTTCCAACAGGAGTTTTTAGGAGAGTTATTTATATTCATTATTGCATTTGGTTGTAATTTTCTAGAAAAAGTAGGGTAGACTGTAAGTATATTTGCAAGAATTTTGATCTAGCTAACATAGCTTGAAGATGTATGACCTAATGATTCCCCAAGAACAGTCTTAGGTGATAAATGGATACAGCTCAGTGGTGAAGAGATCTAAGGGCAAAAATATTAATTTTAGCATATTAGTTGCAATTTAATATTGCAGTTAGCCTAAGTAACATTTTTTGTCCTGTTTAATTGTAACTGCATATTCTGTTTTTTGTTTTTTGTTTTTTGTTTTTTTTTCTAATGAGTTTAAATAGTTGCTGAGTTCAGTTGTTTGTCTGTCAAAAAAAACAGTTGAGAAACAAAGTACTGATGGAACATACAGTGAATAGCATGGGCAGTTCCTGCAAAAGCAGCTATGTTATTTGTTATCAGTTCTTGTTTTCCTGTTGTATAACAGGACAGTCATTCTAAACTGCAAGCTGCAATTATACAACCAAAAGTGGAACTGCAGATGATAACCTCAGATTATATTGGCTGTTTTAGTCCAGAAGGGCAGAAGCAAAGGTCTAATTTTGGATATTCAAGCTTCACTGCCAAACATTGTAAAGTATGAGCTGTTCCACATTGAATGAAATACTCTGATAATGACAACTTGATGCTTTTGGGAAGTCAAGGCTTCTTTTTTTTAAAATTAAGAGAATGAATGATGAAAATTTTGATGTCCTTTCAGTAATTCCACTATGGCTTATGTCTGACTATTTATAAGAACATAGAATAATAGTACTACATGAGAAGAAAAGTTAATCTGGCTTACTTTCTTGTATCTAACATATTCCAATGGCATGTTAGTGGAAAAGTATAAAAATAGATCACATGAATAGTAACCTGTCTTAAATGTTCTCCATATTTCCAATAGTACTTCTTGTTTTCTTTCCCAATGAATTTTTAATCTTCTGTTTGTCTTTTTGATCACTCCTGTGTAAGAAATGTGGTTATTTGATCTTTCACTGATATTCTGAGTTTCAAAAATAATGTTGCATATTAATATGCAACTTTTTCCCAAGGATAGCAGTGTTCTGCTTCTTTTTACAGATGCAGGCTATTTTCCTTTTTTATACACGTGTATATATATATATTTACACACCTTCTTATTGTCCACTTTTTACACAGTGTTCTCATTCTGTTTGTTTAAAGATAATGAAAAGCATTTTGTTCTGATAGCCAGAGCATCAGGAAAACAACACAAAATTGTTGTTGAGTGTATGAGTTGAATGCCATTGCGTGCACAGTTTAAAAGAGAGCTGCTGGTTATTTTATTTACTCTGTCTTCAATCTGGTCTTCTCAAGAGAAATAAAGAGAGAATGTACAGGCTTTTAAATACAGAATTTGTGGACTCTTGGTTCCTTTGGTAAATGTGAGAAGTCTTCAGTGTGCACTGAAGTAGCAGTTAGCAGTTTTGTTTTCTCATCTTGTACTTAAAACAGTACACAGAAGAAGATCAATTATTCTTCATTATATGGCATCTCTGGACTGTCTGGGCTGAATCACACCTGATTTTTACTTATAATGATGTTACTATTGATTTGTTTGTTTGTTTCTGTAAGTGTACTGCTAGAAAGCTCAATTGTAAAAATTTCTTTTGATTGAAGATGTCAACTTTAAAATCCTTACATAGAATCATTAATGATGGGAGCCATCTCTGGAAATCATCTTGTCCAATCCCCTGATGAAATCAGGGCCAGCTAGAGCACATTGCCTAAGACTGTTCAGTTGAGTGTTGAGTATCACACAGGATGAACACTCGAGAGACTCTCTGGGCAAACTGTGCCATTGTAGGACTGCACAAGATTCCCCTGAGCCCTCTCTGCTTGAGCCTGAACAGTCTCAGCTCTCTCAGCCTCTCATTATGTGAAAGATGCCCCAGTCCTGTTAAAGAACAGTCTTTGTGGCCCTGTGCTGGGCTTACTCCAGTAAGTCCCTATCATTCTTCTATCTCAGAGCCCCAGACTGCTCTGGGTGTTCCACATGTGGCCTCAGCAATGCTTAGTAAGAGGGAAAGATTATTCCCCTTTGTCTTCTGGGGATGTGCTTCCTTTGTTGTTTTCTCTTTGTTATACATCAGGGCCCTCTGGTCCTAGTCTCAGAAGCTGCCTTCCAATCAGTCAGCCTCCAGCCTGTACTGGTGCACATGGAGTTCATTTCCCTTCACTGAACTTCACAAGGTTCCTGTCAACCCATCTTTCCAGCCTGTCAAAGTCTTTCTGAGTAGCAGTACAGCCATGTGCTGTACTCACCCTCCTCCAAGCCTTGTACCTTTTACCAGCTTACTGAAGGTGCACTGTGCCCCATCATGCAGGTGATAAATGGAGGTGTTAAACACTGTTAGCTCAAGTATCAGCCCCTGGGGTATGCCACTGGTGACTGAATCAGGCTTGAGGACCCCTTTCTCTTGAAAACTTAGTGGCATTGATCTAGCTGTCAGTTAACTGTCAAGATTTAATCACCGGTTATTGAATTTTGAACTGAGCTCAGTAATGTGAAGAGCAGTTTCCAGTTTAATGGAAGTTCACTGCTGTTGATGTTCGTGTTAGATAAGAGCATGTTTCAGAATGCTTTCAGTCCCCTCACCATTAGAATAATTCACTTGGGTTCTGAGGCTTAAAATGAGTTCAGAATCTGATTTTCCAGTACATTTCCTTCTTAGTGCTATAGCTGCATTCTTTTCCAGTTGAAAATAAAAAGTCAGTATATATATAGTTCTAAACAACTCTTTATGCAACTGCAGAGCAAGCTGACTGGCAGGTGACACTGGAAGGACTTAGAACAATTCTTTTGCTTATTCCAGTGTTATAACAAAACACCGTTTTGATGCAACAAAATTGAATACTGGATTGATTAGGTAGAACTTATATGTATATTTAGTTTGAGCTGACAGTATTTTGTTTGTATTCCCAGTACATATGGTGGCACCAGTTTGGCCACTGAATAATAAACAGTTTCCAGAAATGTCACAGAAGTGTATCTAATACACCAAAATTCAAGAGGAAAGAAGAATGTGAATAGCATTTTGTGGAGATAACTTTTTAAGTAAAGATTTGGTTTATGCCTATTTTAAGTATGTTTTTTACTGTTGGAACATAGATCTGACAGTATTTTTAACACATGCTCTTCTTTTGTAGTGTGCTGTAATTGCTAAAAATGAAATTAATCCTTGATATCGCAACTCTCTCAGTGAAGGTATTTTCTCTCGCTGAGTTTCATCATCCTGACACAGCTTACCATTAGCTGGATTCTTGTAAAATGCAGCTGATATATCTCTTGGTATGCTACCTACCAGTTCCAGAGAAAGTGATAAATACTATAGTGGGCTTTTTTTTTCCCCCTGTCTCTCAAAGAATTCTGTCTCAAGGTTTGTATTCTTGTTAGAATGTACTGTGTAAAATATTTATGTTTAAATTCAATCTATGTCTTTCCCCTAAGTTGGAGGCATGAATAGAATGTTCTGTCTTCTATCAAAAAAGGTATCTTCATCAGCCTGGTAATAATAAATCTTGACTTCTTATTCAAAATCAGAATAATTTCACGTAGTGTTAATAGAATGTGCATGTACATCCATGTGAGCATTTATATACATATATATACTTCTACATATGTAAGTATATACTTATACCTGTACGTGCTTACATATATTACGTATTACATACATTATATTGTCTTACATGTAATACATACTATAGAGGTATATATAGAGATACACAGTATTAGTTCATAGATCTCACCTCTTCAGTAAAACAAAACGGACATAACAAAGCTTTGAAACGCTAAAAATAATCTTAAAGGATATTCTAGACTTCTATATTGCTTTTTTATTATTTTTCTATAACTGTCCTAATGATATATTCTGTTTTGCCGAGAACAGAATAGATACTTTAAGTATATGATTTTTTCATTTGTATTGTGAAGATGCAGTCACAAAAGGGGTGAATGTTGCCAATAGTAGTGGTAAAGTTCTATTAGTAGAAAACAGGAAGTGTTTTTTATTTCTAACCATTCTAACCATTTCTTTTCTAATACCCTTGATAGATTAACTCAAATATTCTTATCATCTTTGTTGACATTTATTCTTTTGGTTGAATTACTGATTCTTTAGTTTTTCTGATAAGTAGGTGAAATGGTTGCATGATTTAGCAAATAGAGTTGAAGGAATAGATCAAACTGTCAGCCTGTCAAATATAAAGACTTCAAGGCTTGTAAGATGTACCTTGTATTTCTCATTTTCCATTGTCCAGAAAAATATGAACGTAGTCCAGCCATTCCTGACACTTACATTGTAAGTACCAGAACTCTGGTCATAAGATGGATGAGAGGCAGGAATTGCAGGGAGAGCTGAAACAATTCCAGTAAGCGTTGTATGTTTTGTCTTTAAAAAATATTCACCGGATATTTGGAATCTGCACTTCCAGAGGAAAGCAACAGTAGAAATGGAAATTAATATTGTAAAAGACTGGGAATCTTTGTATAATATTTGTTCTTCTCTTAGAATAGGCATGCGTAATTTGTAGTACATTTTTAATGGGGAGCGTTTCTAACTGGTTGTTCCCTATTAAACTTGCTTGCATTTCTCTTTCCAGTTTTGTCACTTAAAATACAAGTTAGCAATGGTTAGGAAATTCCTGCTTTTTGATTGCCTTGTTCATTATATTCTTATGAAATGTACTCTAGAATATAATTTATTTTTCTCCTTTGCTTCCACAACTAATTCACCTTCAGAATTTCATTTCTCATTCTGCTTACAGACATTCTGTTTCTCATACTGAAGCTTCTGCTTACTCTTCATTTTCTACTTTGCTTTTGTACCAAGCACAAAACACACAAGTATGATGTGGACTAAGCTGATGTTCTGTTTAAATAGTACTATTTATACTTAGTTGTTCTACATGCTGTGCCTACCAAAAAGTCTTCAGTCTCTGTTAATACCTGCTTGATTGTTTCTGTGATACAATTTTGGCTAAAATTCCGGAAAGAATTCATATGTTTGTAACTCTTACTTTGTAAGGTTTGTAACAGATAGCTGAGTATTTACTGAGAGGTAGTTAAGTGTTGAGAAGCAATGTAATAAAATTGCAGTGAACTATTATTATTACTTCATTAATCAAACAAAACTAGATGGTGATGTGGACGTGTACACACCTTACTGCTTGGTTCTTTCTTTAGTGAAAGATTTCTTTTTTGTTTACAAAAACAGCATGTAATTTTCTTTGACATCAATAAAAATTGGGGCGTAGCATTAAATGGTGATGGGAATTAACCCTTGAATTTTTGTTAGTTCAGCCAATTTTGCTTACTGATGCTGTTCATCTGAAATACATCTTTGTATGTGTTTTAAAGGAAACTGAAGGTAAAGAAAGAAACTTGTTCTGGTATTGTTAATACCAAAATTTGTATCAGAATTATTTGTCATTTTTTTTTCCCCAAAATTTGCAAGGGTAGCATTACATTTGATCTAAGGATATTTTTCATACCAAAACTGTGAAATTTTAAACCTCTAAATTATTATATCTTCTTCAGTGTTAACCTTATCACAATGGAAGAACACTGATATTGTGATGTGTTTCTTTTCCTTTCATCTGCACTACTAGTGTGACTTTCTTACTCTTTCAAGTATAGGAGCTGAACAAAGGAACACCATGATGTGAACATATTTAGTCATCTTTGTATACTCTTTTTTTCTAAAAATTAGTGCAGAAGAGTAAGTTTTCAAATCTACCGCTGTTACCACAATTTCTATTTTTATCTGCATGTAGAATATATTATATGGAGGAACTGAGGGCATGGAAATTATTGTATATGTGCAGTCAGAAACACGGAGTAGACTAACACAGTGCAGTCACAGTATTTTGCACAATCCCTGCAGAAGAAATACCTTGAGTAGGCAGCATAACTGCTCTGTTATGAATTCCAATCAAAAATGTTCTCAGGTTAAGAGAAGAAGCCCACGTTATTGTGTGTTAGGATCCCGACCAAACAAGAATTATACACGTTCAGCATTTTATTTTTCAAAGTGATTTTCGAAGCAGGAAAAACTCAGAGCAGAGTGTTTTACAGTATCCTTTCAGCTAGTTAGTAAGCTAACTATTGCTTATTGGAAGTATATTTGCAGTTGATGTCAATCCTGCTTTGGACCTTTTCGCTTAAGTGCATTACAGAAAGAAATGTGTTTTTTGTCATACATGTTGAAACATGTAAAATCCTTGCCTTTCAAGGAAATTTATGGTAGGTTCATTTCGATTTCTGTATACTGCTTTGAAGAACCAATGATGATGAAACACTCCTTGACAAACCAGGAATAGTTAATTTGCAGTGCTCCCTATGGAAGGCTTTCTGGGTAAAATATGCTATTGTTTAAAATGTGCTTCTCTGTACAATTGTTGTCTTTATCGCAACTAATTAGTAATTAGCATAATTCTATGCATAGGCAATTTTTGCCTGAGTGAGCATTGATATTTATATTCAAAGAACAATCCAGTTAAAAATGGGTAAGCTAAAATATTTCCCTTGCAGCTTAGCAACCTGATCCAGTTACTATTTTTTTCTCACTTATTGTTATAGTTAGCATTTTTTTTTTTAAATTGACATAAGTCAGGATAAAGATACTTTGAAATTATAAACAGATTAATCAGGATGTGAAGGTTATATGTAAACATTATCCAGTACAGTGACCTCCACAGCTGTAGTTGTAGAAATTGACCTAGAATTCCTTTAGATACTTTGTCATTTACTTAAACTAGATTTTTGTCTAGCTGAAAATAATAGAAGTCTGTAACGTAGTTTACATCCCCACAGGTGGTGTTCCTCTTCGCTTGCACACTTTCTGTGATCCAAAATTTGGGGCTCATTTACCCACTTCTCCAAATTCACTCGTGTCTCACTTATATAATCACAAGGTTGGAGAGGACCTACAAGATCATCTAGTCCAACCGTCCTCCCACTACCGTTGCTACCACAAGCCACTAAACCATATCTCGCAGCTCCTCATCCAGATGCCTCTTCAACCCTGCCAGGAATGACGACTCCACCACCTCCCTGGGCAGCCATTCCAGTGCCTGACCACTCTCTGAGAGAAAAAGTTATTCCTTATGTCTAATCTAAATCTTCCCTGGCGCAACTTATGGCTGTTTCCTCAGGTCCTGTTTGTTGCCTGGGAGAAGAGGCCAAACCCCTCCTCATATCAACCTCCCTTCAGGAAATTGTAGAGTGCACTTAGAGCAACGTTCAGGAAATCAGCCTCAATGTCGGCATCACTCAGCTGGGGAAAGTTTCCTCTACTAGGTGGGAGAAAGGACTGCTGTAGTCCTGCCTCTTAAAGCATTGTATTGGTGAGCAGCAATTTTGGATGTGTTTGATTTTCTTTTTTTTTCTTTCTTTTTTTTTTTTCTGTAACCTGAAATGCTCCTGCTTATAATAGCAGTTGTAGTTCTTAACGAAAAGAAATTTCCACCTCAAGACTCAGATAAGCAGTATATCTAGCTTAACCAATGTTTTTGGTGAAGGGAAATCTGCTCATAGAAATAATGCTGCTTGATTAGATCCCAGAAACATTAATGGTTAAGGAGTAAAGCAAAGTCCATCCTCCTGAATACATTTCCTGGGCTGAAGAATCTGCACAGATCCGTTTTAATCAGTGTGTTTTTGGCTGAGTTTCCATGAAAGGTTTTTGCTTGAGAAAGATCAAGTAAGGGAATCATTTATTGTCCTTATCCTCTAGTACAAGCCTTGAGTGATTTGTTTTTCTCCTTATCTCGTGTACATGCACAAGTCAAGCCACAGAAAGGGAAAATACAGAGGAGCAAATCTGGAAAAGCAATGGCATGATAAATATGGAAACAATTACTGGGTGATGAGCTCTCACCATCCTGAGTGTCTGAGTGACTAACAGAGAGGAAGCCTGCATCCAGGTTGTTTCTCCCAAGCCAACAAAAGCAAACAACCTGGTAAAGAGTTCAATAATTTCCATATGTTTTGATAGACAGTGAGTTATGGAATTGACATTTTACTCCAGTGTTCACAGATCCTGACCCAAAACTATCATGTTTTTTATGTCCTTATGCCACATTTGGGGCACTTCTCTGCTTGGCCGTAACAAGGAAGAAGAATGTCTTCATTATGTTTAAAACAAATAATAGATTACTGATTTCAGTTTAAATTAAGAACATTTTTCAAATTTGAAATTGCCAGTAAAAAATGAATTTTACTGATATTTCTGTATATTTTATTTTCTCTACAGATGATTCAGACCATCCGGACTCTAGTTGAAAATGCAGATAGCTTATATGAGAGGATAGTACAATGTCAGAAAGCAGGTAAGTGCACACTATCTTTTAAAACTATTGTAAAGAATTTATGACATTTTTCTTTATTTCCCAAAACTTTTGATTGAGTTTATTTATTCAGCTATAGCAAATATAGGCACAAATATATATGTGTATTAGTTTACAGTAGTATACAGCAAAGTGAAAAGGATATTTCAAATAATAGAAATCAAATAGCTGTAAAATTACAATTTATCTTTGGAAATCATAAATATTTTATATGTGGACGGTACCTTGTCTTTATATTCATTTGCACACACAGTATATTCAAATTCAGGCACACGATTACAGGAAAAAAATGATGCTCTTTCAGAGAATTCTTTCAACTGCGTACTAATACCTCCTCTTCTACTGTGTGAGAACTTTTTTTTTGTCCTGGAAGTTTAATGTCTTCAGAATCCCTGGTGAAGTATCTTATCTTCTGAAAATCACATAATAAATTATTATGTGTATTAGTGTAGATATTTTGTCCCAGAGTTTCCATAGCTCTGTTAGATGAATATGCTCTGGTTCTGTGGATTTGTTACTTACCATATTGTCTGTTTAGAATAAAATAATTTTGTTTCAATTACATGCACCTTCTGTGGCAGTTTTTTCCTAGTCCATGGATGCACAAAATCTTCTTTAAAAAAACTTTGTTGCGATCTATGGTTCCCACCTACACATTCTCTGGAAGTTTTCCTGTTACTGATATATTTGAAATAGGTTATATAGTCACTTTGTTCTTAGTCCTTTCACAAATCGTCCTCTTCTCACCTGATATGTTATAAAAATTTTCCATTTGGACACAAATGTGAGTATCTAAGGCTACTACTTTATTTTGAATAGCGTCTCTGACTGTGCTGCTTAATCATACTGCTTTTCTTTTGATCACTCTCAAGTATTTTTTAAATAATGTAACACATTTGCTCAGAGTAATGGTGCATCTCATTCTGCATCAGAAACAGGAAATCTGCTAGAAAGTCAAAGTATCTGCAACCAGTCGTGTCATGCACAGATCAATTGGGACAAAAGTTTTTTATGTGCAAATACTTTTTTTTTTCTAACTGATATTCAGCATTCTGCAGCAGCCATAATCTTACATGGCTTACTTGCATTCTTTGGTCCCTTTCATTGCAGTCCACAAAATTTCACTCTCTCTCTTTACAAACTCTTTTTTGTTAACAGGTCCCTTTCAAACTCAGATGAGATGCAGGAAGGTGTACCCACTCTGAATTTCAGGATCTCCACTGTATTCTTAGTATACACTCCTTAGACTTTGTGAACCTCAGCCAAACCATAGAATTGTCAAAATACCTGAGAAATTTACCTTGTCCTATTTACTTTAAACAGTCAAATATAAATAATCATAAACAACATGAGTGACAAAAATATTATTATATCTTGTTGGTACTGTGCCATATTTTTTAGCTACAATGCTGTGTTAGACAGCTTAGTTCCTTTGGTGAGATGCAAGGGAAAACCTTGTTGCCTATTATCCTCATGTTTTTAAGAGTTGTACCCTTTAGAAAAGTTTGCTTGCTACTAGGTCATACAGGTTCCTGTAAACTTGCACTTGTCTGATCTTCCTGTATCTTACAACCTTACTTGATTTAAAGTGCAACTGGGTACAAGAACCCTTTGTTTAAGAAGGCTAAGGATTCAAAACCAGTGGTAAGCAGTGAAGAGAGATTTTGATCTCATTTAGATGAGAAACCTACAGCACAATGACATAAGCCTAAGTATGGATTATGTAATAGATGCTGCTATTTAGGGCAGCTGCAGCCCTGCAGGGTCAGGGTATTTGTTAAGATGAATGAGCAGTATTAAATTACATTTAAATATCAATGATTGTAAAAGATTTTCTCAAGACTAATTGATCTCAGTAGATACTACTCTATTTAATTCTGAGTTAAGGGTTATACTTTTTCCAGTGTAGTTTCTTGATAAGGGAAAAGAAAAATTATGTATTTGTCAGTGTTTTTTTTGTTGTTGTTTGTTCTATGGGTCAAGTTGTGAAAAAAAAAAGGAAAAATTAAGAAGCAAAACTGATAAGTGGGATTAAGCAGTAAGGTTATATTAACAGGGTTATAAGAGAAATCTCTTAGAGAAAGTCAAACTTTCTCTATTAAACCATTTTCTGACTTAACTTTAATGATAAGACTTTGACCCTCTTTTAAAGTTCAAAACTAATTTTGAAGTAACTGCAATATTATTTCTTCAGTTGGTAGCCTTTAGAGAATAAGGAAAGATATGATTCTTCCTATGACTTTTTTTTGGAATTCAGATTGTTTGCAGTTAATATTCTGTAGGAAAATGAAAACATTTGTTGAACTTTTGTTCTTTTCTCAGTTTTTAAAAATTAATCCATATCAAAGAGCTTTTCCAGTTTCTTCATACCAGCATATTAATTTCAGCTCAGTACATTCGATTCTTAATTATTTATTGAAAGCATTTTAGACACAACAACTAGCGAAAATATATGAAGAAAAAGATAGACTTACTTTAAAATGGTTTAATCACCATTTATTTTGTTGCTACTAGGTCAGTTGAACGTACCACAAGAAAACCAAGTGTAGCTGCTAAAGGGAGTTTAAAGATAATTTACTCTATACCTTTAATCTTTTACAAGACCTAAAATGCTACTATATCCTTTCTGGAATAAAGAATTCGAATGTCCAGATCATCTTATCCCATCCCTGTCCTCCTTTATATTCTTCCACTTTTCTTGAATCACCAGTTGCACTTAATTCAAATGCTGTCTGAATTAATCAGTGGTTAAAAGAGAGAACCGAAGCTTAGGTTGTATTTTGGCGTTCAGAGGCAAAAGCTCAGCAGTACACTTGGTATCCCACGTGTTCATTAAATGATCAGCAGCAAATCATGAGCGAACACAGTTTGCTGGTGACAAAGAGGTGTTGAGTGTACTCAAATCTAGATTGGGCTGTGAAACAGTACGGTGGGATCTTGTGACATTAAGCAGTGAATTGAATTAAACAGTGTGTGAAATGTAACATCAATAAGTTAAATTAATGTGCACATGGAAGAAAATAGCTGTGTCAATACCTGGAAGAAATGCATTTAAGTTTACTGTTTTAATTCAGGAAATGGAGTTCTCCAGCACTGCATGCTGATCATTCAGATCTCTCTTTTTTCCTGTATGATTTTAGAAGTATAGTTTTCCCTAGTTATCTGTGCAGCCAGAACTCTTGTTCAGGTTCTAATCTTCTGACAGTTTGACACCCCTGTCCTTTTCTCTGAGCTTGACCATTTTAATTTTACCTTCCTGACATCATTTTCCTGCTCTCATTTTGATAATGTTTCTCCCAATACTCATCTCTGAACTTTTTCCTTATTGTACACTGGCTGAGCTGCTTTTACTTTTCTTGCATTTGCTCATCTGGTAACAAGAATTTCCATTGTCTGATAGCTAGTGAGCCATCATCCTGCTATCTATCATGTTGCCCCACATACTCACTGTAAACATCCACACGGCTGCTTCCTCTGAATTGATTTTTAAAATTCTCCTACAGATATAGCTGGATTGACACATGTCCTCCTACTACCTTAACAAAAATAGCTTTCGTTGCTTCCTTGCACTCATTCCTCTTTCTTTGCCCATCTGTTATCGTTTTTCCTTATGGTTAGATTCCAGGTTGTTGGAGCAAGAACTGTCTCATTTATTCCATCTATACAGTGACAAAACCAGCAGGGACTTGGGTTATTAAACAATGCAGGGAGTAAAAGACATAAAATGAGTACATGTTTTAATATGTACTCCAAAGCAGTATCAGAACAGGATACTGTTTGAAGAAGATCCAGCATGCAGCAAATGACATGATAATGACCATACTGCAAATTCTTCTTGAAGTTGAAAACTAAAATAATAAAATTCATTTTGTTTTAATAGCTTTTCAGCAAAACTGCATGCTTACAGAGCTGTTTAATATTTCTTTCCATTATTTGTAGTCTAAATTGGTTTTAGACTTAGGATCCATTATAACAAAGCATGTAGGATGCAGAAAAAATAATATTGTACATTATATGCTATGTACATACTAAGTAATCCACTAATAGATGAAAATAAATGATTATAATTAAATATTGAGGAGCACTTTTGACTAAATATATAGACAGGCAGTTGAGGTCTTTTTAACCAATGAAAAAGAGTGACTAGAACACTTTTTCCCAACATTTTTGCAGTTGACTCTGATTTGGAAGAGAATTTGCAGTTTCTTGACATGATATCATATGATTTACACAGATCTGTCAGAGTTTATTAATCTGTACCTTCCGAAGTAATGTCTTTCATCAGCAAGTCTTGATTTCTGATCAGAAACTACAGCAACTAACGTTGGCTTCATATGTGGGCTACTGAAAAAATGCTACTTTATATATTACATTTGTACTCCCTAAGAGAACAATATTTAATGTGTTTGCATCAGTAGTCTGTACTGATCTTCAAGTTAAAACTTAGAATTGGATCCTTTTGTGTGTTTTTCATGAGGTTCACTTTTAAAAGTAAAACATCTACAGTATTTACACCCAGTGCCTAAACTCCAACGTCCATTAGACTAAAATAGCACTCTGAGGCCTCTTTAATTCTGTTTCCATTCTTCTGAAATACCTGCTTTTCTTCACTTTTTCCTTTTTCCCATTTTTTAATAAGCCAGCTATCAAATAGTTTTATTCTCTGCAGTTATTTAATCCTGTCTGTCTTGTGCCTTGAATATTTTTGAATCCACATTCCATCATGGAGGGAAAACATGAAGAAATAGGTGTGGAATAACCACAGTGGATGGTTTTTTTTATGATAAACTGATGTATCACAGAACTTTAGGTGTTGCAGGGGGGCCTCTGGAGATCATCTAGTCCAACTGCCCTGCTTTAGGCAAGTTCCCTGGAGTAGGTTACACAGGAAAGCGGTTACACAGAAAATCTCTGGAGGAGGCTTCTCAGCCTCTCTGGGCAGCTCATCCCAGTACTCTGTCACCCTCAAAGTAAAGTTATTTCTCATGTTCCAATGGAACTTACTGTGTTCTAGTTTGTGCCCATTACCCCTTGTCCTGTCTCTGAGCACCACCAAAAAGAGCCTGGTCCCATCATCCCGATACCTGCCCTTTAGGTATTTATAAGCATTGATGAGATCCCCTCTCAGTCTTTCCCATGCTGAACTTGTCCAGTTCCAGGTCTCTCAACCTTTCCTCTTAAGAGAGATACACCAGGACCTTCATTATCTTTGTAGCTCTCTGCTGGACTCTCCAGTGGGTAAATGATATATTCCTGGAATCATCTAACATAGCACTTTTCTGAGGAAAATGCATATACTTGACTAAATGTATCTCAATGTCATTCTTACAGTTCAAGTAGTCATTTGTTGAACATCCTATTTTGGCCTCACCAGCATGGGTGACATAGGTGGCAGACTATGCTCGTAGCTGAAATATGGTGTTAGAAGTCTAAATTCTTTGCATTCTGGTTGTTATCATATTCACATGCCGTGCTACTTTTCTTTATATTCTCAGTTCAACTTCATTTACAAGTTTATTTTGCCATGTAGATTTATGTTTAAATGCTGTACTTAAAAGATTGTAAAAACACTTAAACTAACGCAGAGTTTGTAGTGTTCTTGTGAGCTTGCCTCTTTACATGAAGTCTTTTTTCCTTACAGTTAATTTGATACTAGCAATGTAAAAGATCAGGTCATATTAGTGATGAATGAGCTGCATGTTCAACTCCCAGTAGCTTCAGTAGCAGAAATAATTGCAAAATACCGTTATATACTAGAAATATTAATACAGTTGTGAAAAATTGAAATAATAGTCTTGATTTAAGTGTGGTTTACCTAAAGCAAAAATATTTACAAAATTAATCTGATATTAGCTTGCAATTTGTATTTGCCTTCTATGATTAACCTGATTAAATAGGGAAGAATAATATTATATCTGAAGATATTTAGAGGTACGCTAGAATGCACACAAGTACAACAGACATTTTGTGTGCTAAGGTCTGATCAAAGGCTGTATTGCTATCCTAACTAATATCTAATCCAAAACAGCAGGAAAGAATGAGGCATTCTTCTATCCTCCCGTCAGACTGTCTGTATCTACATGTGAGGACAGAACAAGTACAGCAGCTGCTAAGGCGAGTCAATGCTTCCAACCTATCCATAGATAGAACTTAAGGAAAAAACAGTGAATTGTTAGAAATAATACAACTGAAAGACAAATTTTATGGTATGTTTTATTAACTGAAGGGCTGTACTTCAAAGAGAGATGAATGAGTTTTCAGAAGCACATTTATTTAATTCTTCACACTTTAAACAATAACAAATTTCAAGTGAAACACAGGGTGTTTGATACTTAATTGTGTTAATCAGATAATTTGGTAGGAAAAGGTAGCCAACTTCTCTGAAGCAGAAGGTAGCATTAAAGAATGGAGAAGCAGCATTCTTGTTGAACAGTAAGAGATAGTAATTACTGTTGCCAGTGAAACAATGTGGGCACAGCAGGATCTGAAGACTGGGAGAAATTACAATGTATCATAAATCAATGTCCTTATTAAGTCTGCTTTCTAGCATTCAGTAGCATTAGGAATTTTTTTTCTTAGACTTTCAGTGTTCTCTCTTGAGGATCACAGCTGATAAATAAAAGATGGAAACAGCAGTATGTGGAAAAAAATATTCTGTTCCATTTCCACTCTGAGTTTCTACCCTTATTGACAGCAGTAATTCATTCTCATGTGGTAGTGGCTTAAGTTCACCCACATTTAGAAATGTGATTTGTCCTTGTTGGCTACAGTTTGCCAGAAATCAGGGTGGGATACTACGGGTCTTCTTTTCAGTGCAAATGTCTTAATTTGTGAAGGCCTAGTTTTTTGTGTATTTTCTACACTACTGGGGGCTCATGAAAAGTGTAGGTGTGTGAGTCTTGAGTATTTCACTGCTTGATAAACGTTTTGTTGACTTTGTTGTCTAGAAAATTTTACGCAGGACTGTTGAAGGTGTTTGAGGAAGTTGAAGCTTGTTATGCATTTATGGAAGTTATCAAACTGTAATTAAGTCATGGCCAGATGTCCTCTTTGTATTTTTGTAGCAACATAAATTTGGTTTTACAGCTACTTTTAATTTCTTCTAACAGCAGTTCAGTAAAAAGTTGGTGTATTGTGAGACCATCTTATGGTGAATTACTGAATTACTGTGATGAGTATGGAACTGGATGTATTGGGATTGAAAAACTACATACTGATGTTGGTAGCAGAGAGGATGTTTTTAGGCAGATTGTGATGCCATTATCATTTGAGGTGTTGGAATAAGAAAGATATCTTAGGCATACAATTTTTCTTCCCTACTTCAGAAGAATAATGGAGCATCAGGCATCAGAAAGTCTTTTTAACCCTCCAAGTGGAGGCAGGACATGGCTGGCTATATATGGGGATTATTTTATTTAGTAAGAACATACAGCACGTTGACAAAGAAGTTGAAATAATTAAAAAATACTGAGCAGTTTATTTAGCTAATATATTATTTCATCAACTATTAACCTAAATATTTTGAATGCAAATAATTCTGACCTGGAGCTTCTTGAAACTGAAGAACAACATACATAATCCTCTAGTTATGATGTAAAATATTTTGGGTGACTTCAGAGGGAAGTGGGTGCTTGAAATTATGTGTGCATCTAATCCTTTTTCCTGTTAAGACTCAGTTTTTGTAGCTTTAAGTGATACACAATACAGTGGTGCACAGAGAAGTAATTTATTAAAGAACATTTTAAATCTTTGTATGAAAAGTTTTCTGTAAGCAAAATTACTTGAGAATTTACAGCTATAGTAATTTCTGTTGCTCCTCTAACATGATTTGTATGATTTGTTGCAGAAGTGATCTAGTAACCAGACTCTTTTCTCAAGAATTTTTCTGATAAATTTTGTTTTAAGAAGAAATTATTTATGAGGTTGAAATACCTGAATGTTAAGGAAATATGATCAGAAAGAAAACTACTAAGAAACATATTTTGTTCAGAAAAAAATTAAAGCCTTGGCCTTCAAAGATACAGGCAAATGTAGCAGCTGTATGTGCAGATTAAGTATTTATGGGTCGAAATGGGCACTTACATTTTAAATTCTTTCCTAGAATTCCTTCCTAGGTAGAAAAATGTTCAAGTCTAAAGTGCTTTCTTGGATTTTTTTTTTTTCTCTAAAAGAGTGTACATAGTAATTGAGCTGCAGTCTGTGGTAATCTAACCAAGAGCTGTATGCTATTTTCCTCAAGTTTTTAAAATATTTAATTCTTAATTATTTTTATTACCTATTTATTAATATATTGAAAAATATTTAATTAACTTCTAAATCAAAGCACTCTTCCAAGAATGAAATAAAACATATTTAACTTGGCAGAAGTTAAGTACATAACAAAAGTGTGAGTAATACGTTTTTTATATATATGGAAAAATATTGTTTGCTGTCCATTTCATATTAGGCCTACTGTGTATAAGCATTCATTGCCAAAATTTTTTACATTTTGTTATTACATTAGTAAAGTGCTTTGTTAAGAAAAGTAGCCTAAACTAAAAGAAACCTACCTGCTGTATAATTATATCTTGACTATTTTGTAAATCAGTTTCGTGGCAAGAAAGTTTTAATCGAAGAAAACAACCCAGTATGTAAAGTAGAAACCTGGCTTTAGAAATACAGTATAGTAAGTATTGTGCTCACTGTTTCAGTAGGGATTCCATAAAAAACAAATATCTCAACTATCAGCTAAAGAAATGGTTTAATTTTTATACCCATAAATGGAGTTTGTATGTCAGGGCTTTGTGATAGTAAATCTTAAAAAAAAAAAAAAAGAATAGAAAAGAAATTCCAAAGTTCCAAGCAGGTTAATTGCTTCTAATGCTTTTAATATGCTCTTTTAAAGTAATTTAAAAATAATAACAATGAGTTATGCTGCTTTATATATTGTATTTTTATCATATTTTAATCCATATTATAGGTGCAGTACCTTGAGGTGACTACAGTGCTGTGAGAAGACTAGCTTGGTCTTGGTCTTGTTTTGACTCTATTGATGCTTTCAACATACTTCTGTAACGTTGTCTCAGACATTCAGGAAGTACGGGCTAGATAAGAGGACAGTGAGGTGGGCTGAAAGTCATCTGACCAGCCAGGCTTAAAGCACTGCCTCAGCAGCATTTAACAGGCAGACCACAGTATTTGGCCATATGTAGATTTCTAAACAACAGGAAGTAAAACCTGTATTTAAGGCAATGTAAGTCAATGCATTCTAATTCATAAGTGAGACTGAGCTATCTCAGTTAACATAAATGAGAGGTTGTGATCACTACTCAGTAGTAATATTTGCTCAAAACAGCACAAACAAACCTTAAGATAATCTAAACAGTGATATTAAAATTCTTTTCAACATTGTGATAAATGGGATGGATTAAATTCCCATTAGTTCATTGTGCTACTAGTAATAAACTAGATTAATTCTGGTAGTATAATTGGTAATTGCATAAGATAGAGCAGGATGCAAAAGATAAGTGGGTGTTGTCATTCCTGAGCTGTTCAGAACCATGGGTGTCTTACCTTTTTCAAGCTGTTTTCACTCTGTTAAGTTGGTTAAGTCTGTATGATTAATAAGAAATCAACTTGTTTTTATTGTGTTGTACGTCATTCTGTACACAGTTATGATGGCTGGGATTAACAAATCTATCATAGATGATTTCTCTCAGCGTGAGAGGAGCTCTCTTTCCTCCCGACTGTAATTTTCACTAGAGACAAAATCTTACTGCAGTTCTTATCTAGCCAGGTGTTGCTGAGCAGACATTTATCTACTGAGCCTTTCTCAGCTCCTTTTTATTGCTTTTTCTCTTTTCAGATTTTCCTGGTAAGCCAACTACATCAACCTTTCTCGACAGCTTCAATTCCTACAACTATAGAATTCAGAGTCTGTATACATTAGTATGAGTATCTTAGTAGATGATTGTTAAAATTAATTTGTGGAGATGAAAGTGGACAGCTTTTGATAGATTTATGGCTGTCGTCTCACTCTTTGCACTGATCTCCTAAGTCAAGAGCTTTCATACTCAGATAACTTCCATCAGCATTCTGAGAGATGTGCTTCATTTCACATCAGTTGGATATTACACTAATGTCGTTACTTACTGATGACAGCACTTTGGTTTTGATTCAGCATAAGATGCTACTAAGAGCAAATCCGTGATTAATTTGTAATAGGCCTTTCTGAAGAAGGGTGGGGATGGGGGATGCTTTCTGGCCAACACTGAGAGGCCTTCATACAGTCTTCATTTGCCATTCCTATTTGCTGTGCAGGTTGCAGCAGAATGAAATGACTGCTAAGCATAGCAAATGTACGCTCTGGAGTGACACAGAGGTACTTAGAGAGTGACCATGTTGCCATGGTTCCTTATATATATCACCTTTTGAGGAATTCTTGTTTAACTCTATACTGTTTATGGTTTTTTTGTTTGTTTGTTTCATATTGACCTTCAGTGATAACACCAAATTTAAAAGTCAAGAAATGCATCTCTTGAGAATGCTCATCTATTCTGTTAAAGGAAAAAAGGAGGCCATCTTCCTCTTTCACATAGTAGTAGCTCTTTTATAGTTTAGGGCTTTCTTCACTGGGAAAAATACGACTGAATGTTAATAATGGCATTACCATTGCATTAGTGTACACTGGCATTCTATGTAATTTTCGTGATCGCAGAGAAATTTGTGGGTGATGTCTTTTTTTAATAGCTGCCAGTAAAAATGGAAAGCATGAGTAACTTGTATTTCTTGCATTAAACAGGTGGTATACATAGAAATATGGTAAGAGTGATAAATCAAATTAGCATAATGACTATTACCCTCCAAGAGATGTTAGGCAGTTCAAGGTACTAATGGACTAATAATTCTAGAAGTAGTTAAGCCTCATAAAGTTAACTTGCTTACCATATCTTAATGACAGCAAGAGCTGAATTTTTGCTTGCAAGGATATAGGAAATCCTGTGAATTTATTTATTAAAAAAGAGGTTTTTTTAAGCTTATCTTAAAGACACTTCCAAGTGACTGTGTGAACATATTTGTCATTTTATTAATGAATTGTGAATGTAAATCTCTTTCTTCCCTTTTTCCTTTTATCTTCTGAAAGTCATTTTTATTTTGGAATTTAACACTTCTGTTATTACTTTGCCAATATTAATGCATGAAAATAGCCAGTTCTGAGAAAAAAAAATACACAAGAAAAACAAGCAGGGACAAAGAAGGAGAATACCAGGAGAAATGTAGTCAATAGATGAATGCTGTGCTGCATTCATACTTCATAATTAAGGCTCAGGTTGCCCATATACTGTATAGGGAACATGGCTAATTCCAATCAGCAGATGGAAAAAAAATCAGACTGGTACAGTTCAGAGGTGAAATAATGAAAGGTGAAATAATCCATTTAAGTTTACCTGGCAAAGTAGTAATAGCAACAGAAATATGATTTAAATCCATTTGCCTCTGGTTGTATGTTTAGGTTTAGAATAGGATTCCTTTTAGTTTACAGTGATAATGAGGAGTTGTCCTTTCGTGTCTGGAAGAAGAGTTGAGGACAGAGGTGTGATTAGTGCTTGTTAAGCAGGCGACTCTTGTTTGTCAAAGTTTTATATGTGTATGCCTTGGTGGGATCATATGACATGATTTTGTTTTCTTAAAAAAGGGCATGAGATGTTGCTGCCAACCACTTGGAGTATTTAGCTCAAGTGGAATGGCTTGGACAAAACAGAATTGTAGCTCAGCTTGAGTGTGAAGGTGATCATCACAGAAAGTCCTCACTGTGCCATAAGTGATGAGTTCTTCTAGCTAGCAGAACATTTGGAGACTGTTGTCTCCATGTCTGTATTACCAGTGATTTTGTATAAATTAGAATAATCTATAATCTGCAGTCCCTCAGCATTATTCTTAATCTCAGAGTAGCTTTGCTTCATGGTTGTTATCAGTCACCAGTGCCCATGGGCTAGGATTTGAAGGGGAGTATTTATAAAGATGGAGATGAGGTTAATACATCAGTACTGCAGTTCTGTAAGTGTGCTGCTTGTGCTCTTGTCCACCTCCTTTCACTTTTTTAATGTAATAACAGCTGATAACGGGGTTATGCTGCAAGTCACCTGCTTATATTCCGTGCACCTTGCTTATTTGTTTATTCTTCTGAGAATTGGAGTATAGAACTCCAAGTTTATCAGCATAATCTGGGCATAAATGGTGCGGATAAGATAATCTCTATTGTTATGGAGGCTCTAAAAATGTAGTGTTCTAAATATGGATCTGTGCATCATCTTTCCATGATCACACTGGGAGGTGGGTTTTTTTTTTTTTTTTTTTTGATGATGATGATGATCTGAACAGAAAACGGATACTTGGAAACAGTGATGGATGGAGGAACTTTAATTTCTCACCTGGTTTAAGACTGAGGAAATGCCAAATGAATGCTTTTCTTAAGGCTGTACTCTCAGTGCAGAGGTAGAGCTATGGAGAAGTATTTTGAATTAAAAACAATACAGTAGTTTAATTCAGGGAAAGTATATGCTGTCTATTTTTCTTGCAGTAAAATTTAAATGATAAGAAAAGTTAACAAGAGGGTTTTTTGTCTGTCTTTGAAATTAATTTATGAAACATTCTAAATTTTTTATATGTACATATATATGTATATATATGTTTATGTAGGAATAAGGTAAACAAGAATATGATGAAAACATTCAGTCATATTGTATTCTTTCATACATATCATCTTTTGTATTATGACATGAGTGTGAGGCTGAGATATTACAGAGAAGAGCAGATACAATAATGCCCTTAAAAGTCAACCTACTCTGATTAGGATTGACAGGCAACACAGGTTTGTATGTGGATTTTATGGCAATTAATTCCATGTAAATTTTAAAGCACATCTACTCAAGAGCAGATAGAAGAAATGAATCAGTGTAGTTAACAGAATAATTTAGAGTCACACCATACCTTGATTTTAAGTTCATAGCTG
Organism: Chrysolophus pictus; assembly: GCA_037305975.1. Taxonomy (NCBI): domain Eukaryota; kingdom Metazoa; phylum Chordata; class Aves; order Galliformes; family Phasianidae; genus Chrysolophus; species Chrysolophus pictus. Next base: position 34,258,573 of record JAYKPI010000006.1, read on the forward strand.
TAAATTGTATTATGTAACTTTATGTTATTACTGATGGAGACCTTCAGAGAACAGTTTAAGAAGGGAGGAGGATTACTGTAATGCAGGCTGCAATGATGTGTATATCCATGGAAGGACATGCTACTTTCTGTGTAGGAAGGAAACTGTGTTTCAAATTTCTTTATATATGACTTGGAACAGCATCATGGAAAGCAATTTATTTGTTATTAAGTCTGTGCATTTCACTGAATTAAAATGTATGCTCTGGTCATTCTACTGCATTGAATTTTGCAGTAAATTTTTGGGTTGGGGTCTGTCAGATGCAAGTTGCACAGGGACAGTAGTTTACAGAGTGTAAATGTTCTTAGTGGTTCACTCCCCTGCCACCTTTTTCTCATTTGTGCCCTTTCCCTCAGGAGTAAGGTGAGAAGGCTGTATTCTGCATGGCTCCCAGCATGTAAATTGAGCAACCGTGATGTAAATTTGGTGCGCAATAGAGCAAAGCACAAAATAAATTTGTTGGGACATATTTTGTGAAATTAATGCTTCCATTTCACGGTGATCCACAAAACGGTCTTCACATGTAGTGCAACAGATTCTATTGTGATTGAAATATATTTTACATAGTAAATATTTGTTTGGCTCCATGTTCCTAAGGTAGTGACCCAGCAGGTCTTGCAGTGTAGATTTTGACTTAGAGAGATCTGAGTATATTGGCATGTACTATAACTTCACAGATATATTTGTGCTTGAAGAATGAAATTTCTGGAGTTTTTTCATTGTTCTTTACCTTTTTAGTTTCAAATCACTGTTTCTATGATCACAGAAATACATGAAAATAATAACTATATTATTCCCTCTTTCACTCTCCACAGCAATGGAGTTTCATGAAAACCTGCACAATATAGGAGCAAGAGAAGGCTTAAAAGAAAGAAAACTGCAAAAATCAGTAGAAAGCTTTACATGGAATATTACAATTTTAAAGGTAATGTGTCTTCCATTAGTTAGTTGTTTTTCTATTCACAGGTGGTGTTCTGATGTTATTATTGGTCATTATTCTGTCTCATAGCTCAACTAGATTTGTTCATTTTTATGGTCATTTTCAACGTTCATTACTTTGAAAAACACAGCAGACTGACAGCATGTTTTTGTACTTTTATATATTATTTTGGAGGTTATTTCATTTTGTTTGTCCCTGAGGTTTTTGTTTTAAAACCTCTTAATATCAACAGGACTCATTGTAATCATGAATACATGGGTGAAATGAGTTCTGATTCGTATGAAGCTGCTTGGTCTGGGAGGAAGTTGTGCTGCCAGGTAAACCCTGTTCTTTGATTTCAAATGAAGTGAGAATATTCAGGGTAATGTGGGTACTGGAAAACAAAAGGGAAGATGTTGCTATTGCAGTCAGTGATGAATGGCAATTAAAGGTACATACAAAACATATAAATCATCCATTCTATAGTAAAGTGAGCATATATGACCCATGTATTCTCTTTGCCTTTTGTTGAGCACATTTGCTTATATTTTTACATAACTTTAAATGATGTAATAAAAAAAGTACTTTCAGCTAGAAACCCTCAGGAAACTTGAATGTGGATTGGTTTTCAAGTTTCTTATCTCTTGTCTTTCATCTTGGCGGAGTATAACAAAACTTACAGAGACAGCAAAACTACCTACCCTAATTTATTCCCTTGACACTATCCTTCTAGCCCAAATTATTCAAATTTTGTGTTTACATCTACTAATGAGTTCTTCTTTCCCACTCAAATATTTCATTGCTATATTAAACTATAAAATCTGTTTTAGTTAGAATTTTCTCCCACGTGTTTTATTTTTAGTTCTGATTATTGAAAATAGAATTAGCTACCGCTTCTCTTTACAGTGGACTACTACAGAAAACCTGTAATGTAGTCATATCTCTGCTTTCTGTGTTGGTTTCATCTGTTAAGCTTTTCCCTATGCTGCTTGCTGTTCCCGTCCAGAACAGAAGAGGATCAAAAAGAGGTCAAATTTGCTTCAGTGTGTACATTTAATGCATTCTAAAACCGTATTTGCAGATTCTGCTTTGAGATCAAAGAACCAGACCGTTATTTTTCCCTTATTAGAGCACTATTTCCTGAAGATGATACATGCGATGTGTCAAATACCAAACCTGTACTAACCAGGAGATTAACAGAGGAGGAGAGTCAGTTCAGTGGGATTGGACAAATTTCTAGAATCACAGAATGTTGCGAATTGGAAGGAACCCACAGGCATCACTGAGTGCAAACCTTGGCTCTATACAGGACTGCCCCAAAATCAAACCCTATGTCTGAGAATGTTGTCCAAATGCTTCTTGAACTCTGACGGGCTATGACAGATTCTACTTCTTAATTTCCTGTCAAAACTATCAGATACCATTTGGAGAAGTAATATTTATTTTAATTCTTCCAGAAGTAACAGTAGCTTTGCTTCATCTCTTATTTCCATTCAAAAAGTAAAGGCTGCTAGGGGGAAGGCTTTGCAGTTGATGAATGACTGACCTGTGAAATCAGGATTTCTTGTAAGCCAGGAATTGGAGAACCCATACTGGAGATCTGACTCCTGAGAGCACTGATGGGCTTTTGTGTGTGTCCCTGGGATTGTTTTTTTTTCTGGTCCAAGATTAAGGTTTCTTCTGTAGGAAGGTACTTCTGGATACTTCAGCAAAAAATTGATGTGTAATCAACCTTTTGTAGCACGTCTTATTACAGAAGATTCATGTATGTTGTGACATCTTAAAAATTCTTTACAAATATTACAGTTCACAAATACTATAGTTCACATATATTAAGGTTTTTTTTCATGTTTTCTACAGAAAGCTAGAGCTTGTGATTTCTCAAAGTAAAACACATTCGGCTTTTTCACTCTGGACTCTAAACTATAGCCTGTAACTTTAATTTGTCTTGAGTGATATAACTAAAGAGGAAAAGTTTGAGTTTCTTAGATGCTGCTTCTCCTGCCTGGACAAAAGGACTTGCAGCCATAATTTTGACCTATGTTGCTGTGTTTTTTGGAGCAGCTCTCTTAATTCTTCATGAACACGATCATCAGCTCTTTCCAAGAGGAGTAGACTGCTCATGTGTTGTGACTGATACATTTTCCAAACTGATTAAGTTGCATTTTGCCCTCAAGGCAAAATTGATATTCTTTATCTTAACTGGGACATTTTGACATGGTTGATGCAATGGAAAGTCTGATAAAATGACAAAATTGACAGCTTAATTCTAGGGGAAATCTTTGCTAGAAGAGCTGACCTATCTACAAGGGCTGTTCCCAGTTTCAGAGGTATTACTGTTAGACTGTTTTTCTCTTTCAGATAGTTTATTTGCAAGACCACTTGTTGGTAGTTTATTTATTGTTATGATTCAAACTGATAGCACTCATATTTTCTAAACACTGATAATCACATTTCCTGCCAGAAAGAGTGCACCAGCTGAAAAAAATCACTCTTAAGTGCTGTTGAAGCAGATTTCTGCAAACAACCCAATGAAACAATTTATAGATTTCACTGGCATAGCAAAACTTTGGAAAAAAAAAAAAAGGCACAGATGTTGAAATGCCCATAGGAAGAGGAAGAGCACAACAGCTTCTGTAAATTAGTCTTTGCAACAGAAACCTGTTCTAAGCATATGGGAAGAGTTTGAATGAAGTACTTGGAATGAAAGTGTGAGTTGTAATTCCACCATTTTTCAGTTGCATATTGTTGGCTATAATTTTTTAGACATCATATTGGATAAAATAATTAGACAAATTATTTTCTATATTTTTTGTAATCTACCAGTTCATAGTATCTATTACCTCTGCAGTGATGTTGGTCTTTCATCTGAATTATGTTTGTAAATGTATTTGAAACACCAGGATGCAACTTCTTAAATATTTATTTCATCATCCGAATTTTATGAACTGAATCTATCAATGAATTCAGGCAATACTGTTGTCACCATGAGCATTCATAAAACTCCTGACACCTCCTGCTTACTACTGTAGGTGCTCAGAAGAAAAAAAGAGTTCTATTAAAATATTGAAGACTATTTTCTTGCTATTGCCAGATTTGTGGAGTTTTGGCTCCTAATTAAAGCAATTCTTACAAGTTAAGAAGCTAAATCCTTTATGGCTTGATTCTGTAAATGCACTCAAAGCAAGTCATCTGGATGTGGAGCACTGTGGGATACCACAGCATACCAAGCAGCCTGCTATTTAGGGACAGTGATGACGACTTGCTGCTTTTCCTTATAAAAGCTTTGGGGTCCCAGAACCCAAGCTAAAGCCTATTCATTTGTAATACAGTTTCTTGGGATTTCTTGGGGAGAGTTAGGCAGTTATTGTCATCTATATAGCACTTTAATGTTCATGTAAGAACTGGAGAACTTGCTAACCAAAAATCATGAGAGAATACATACGAGAGTAAAAAAGTAGCTGTTCTGGTTGTTACTCTGTCTTTGGCTCAAGGTATGCCAGCACATGTTGGTTTCACAAATGGTTTTCTGAGTCAGAAGCATTCAGAAATCAATTTCTTCATTCTAATTGTTGGATAAGAGTGTGTAATGAACACAGATTCATTTTTGTATTTTACCTCAGTCTAAACTTGACTCCACTTGGCGAAATGTGTTTAGTCTAAACCCCTTTTGCCTATAATAATCCAACTCCTTATCCCAGATATATTCTTGTCTACAGAGTTCATCTTATCATAGGACATAGCTTTGGGTCCTTCATGTGTTGGGGTCTCCAGAACTGGACACAGTACTTGAGGTGGGGTCTCACAAGATCAGAGTGGAGGGGCAGAATCACCTCCCTTAACCTGCTGGTCACGCTTCTCTTGATGCAGTCTTCTATGTTAGTCTTGTTCAGGTGGGTTTTCTGCTGAAAACCCAGCCATTCCTGCCAACCTCTGTCTTCTTTTCTCCTCCATCCACTATTCTTTTCACACTTGGTGCCTCATTTTCTCTTCTGGCAGCTTTTCCTGTTGCTTTGTAGTTTGTATTGTCCCCTCTCCCCCAAGGTCTTCCTGATGAGCGTTAATTTTGTTTTTCTCATCACATTACCTGATTTCATTGTATTCTGCAGTTGTTTACCTGTTCTGCATTTTTTTTTTTTTTTTTTTTAAATTCTCACCAGCTTTTAATCTTGTTGCAAAGCTCTCTCATTCTTTCTGAGTTGTTACTCCTTCTACTGGTCTACCATTTCAAGGCTTCTTTCACTTCTTTCAACATGGTGTTTTTGTCAGATCTGGGGTTTTTTTGTTTTTGTTTTTTTTTTTTGGCGTTCCAATCCCAATTTCAAGCTGTTATTTCATTCTCTCTTTATTCTCAACCTGCCTGTTCTAAACTCAACATTCTTGCACTATGTTAGTAGATTTTTTGCTAGTTCACAGTCTCCTCCTTCAGTTGGATCTTGTCACTACTTTGCCTAATGCAATCCAGTCATAACTACTTGACAGGTCAGGCCCAGAGATTACTCTCTCCTCCTCCCTTTATCTGCTTCCTTGCCAGTTCCCATCCCAAGTTATTTCTTTTCTTCCTCCAATCAAGTTTGAGACTGCTTGTGTTGTAACCAAATGCTGGTGGTGGGACAACTTGGAGAAGCCATTCGGGAAAAACACAGCATTTTCTTCAAAAACATTATTGTGTGAGAATGGAATACATGTTGCCTTGCCTGTATAATCAATGAAAATTATATAAAGGAATATTATATAATCAAATAATATTAAGATGTTGTAATAATGAAATAAGCAAGAGAGTTAGGCACAGCGAGACAAAGAGAATAAATAGGAAGCTTACCTGCATCGTGGGCTCACTCAGGAAAGACCAGTGGAGTGAATCTTCCAAAGAGAGAGAGAGAGCCTTCCCCACTGGTAGTCAGCTCTTAAATGGGTCTAGGAGAGGTGGAGCCAGGCTCCACCCCTTCCTGCAGCACAGGTGAATTGCTTTCACCTGTGCTCCCAGGGCTGACTCATTGCTCGCCTCAGGTGATTAATCAGAGGTTCAGGCCGTGACTCAGCAGTTCCCATACACTCCACCCCTTCACGGCATGAACCAATGATCAGGTTGACTAATGGGTAAGCTTCCCCTAATACAGAGACCCACTATATCACGACGCTTATACAATTTCCGTTGTGACGCATGTTGGTACAATTCAAGACAAGTGACGATTGGTGAACGTTGATAGTCTTGTATGGGCCAGTGCTCGATGAAGTTGCTAGAGGCATGCGGTCGTCAGGTGCAGGTCCATCTTATGTTCCATCAGTCCCATATAGGCCATCACTGGGTGTCGCACATGATCTGACTGTAACACTGGAACGCTTTGATGGCATTTCGTTCCTTCCGGTGATCCTGAAGGCTCGAAGGCTCACGGAGAGTAATACAGATGTTTCAAGGGTACCAGGAGGGGAAGGTCTGCTCTCCAGGGCAAGATACAGGCCGTATTTCTATCCTGGGTCAACACTTTCACTTGTACTGGGGCATGTCCCGGCCGCTTCTGGCCAGATATCTGTGGCTGCATAACTATGTCAGGCACCAGAGGAGGTGTCCTGATCTGCCATAGGGACATGATGGGGGTCCCTTTAGCAATGAAGATTGGAGTGTTGACCACAATATCAGTAGGCCATGTACCTATTACTGGAGGAACTACTGAGCCTCCCACCTCCAACAGTCTCCCCCAAGGTGCAAGTAGGCCACACCACTTGGGTTCTACCTGCACCTTCCAAGGCCATTTTATTCTATGGGTATCTGGTTCTAAATTCTCACGGGCAGGGAGCAGAAGATTATTTTCATTCCTAATCTGGGGTCTTACCTGATAATCAGTGCCCGTAATTTGGATCCTAATCGGGGTGGCCCATGTTGTCTGCAGCATTCTCAGGGCACTAGGTCTGCCATCTCGGGGTCTTTCATTCAGGTCCCGCAAGGTTTCATACAGTCTTTTCGTTCACCCCTGCAGGGACTGGGAGTCTGTCTTCAGGGCAGCCTTAAGAATACCATTATAACGTTCAATGAGGCCTGCCCCCGTTGGATTATATGGCAGGTGGAATCGCCATTCGATGTTGTTTTCTTCTGCCCAGCGCTGTATCATTGCACCAGTAAAATGAGTCCCTTGGTCGCTCTCGATGACTTGAGGTGTCCCGTAGGCAGACATCAATTTAGTCAATGCCTTGATGGTATATGCCTGGTTTGCTTTTGGTACTGGATAGGCCTGCAGTAGCCCACTTGCAGTGTCGACGCAGGTCAGAGCATATCTTGCCCCCTCAGACCGAGGAAGGGGCTCAATGTAATCGACCTGCCATCGCTGGAGAGGATTGTGTCCTCTAGCAAGATGGGCTGTCATTTCCGGCAATGATCTTGGTCTCATCTTAGAGCAAGCGTCGCAATCCTGGCATGCCTGGACGATGTCAGGTAGTTGTATGGGCAGTCCCCATGCTTTAGCAGCTGCCCACATTGTCTTTTGTCCCGCATGCCGTAGCTTCTGATGTAACCAACGGGCGATGTTCTCAGATGGTGAATTCTCAATCCATCGAACTCGGGCCAGCATGTCGGCTTCATCATTTCCCGGTGACTGTAGGGGCTGATGACCAGAAACATGGTAGACACATATAGTCCTGTGTTTGACTGTATTCCATATGTCTAACCACATGTCTTTGCCCCAGATTGGTCGGGCGTGGATAGTCCATTCCTGGGTGGCCCACTGTGCAATCCAAAGAGTGAGCCCCCGGTACACAGCCCAACTGTCTGTACAGATATTCAGAATACCATCACTGGGTTCCTTGGTTATAACCATCCACACGGCTTGCAGTTCTGCCCATTGGCTGCTCTGACCATCCCCCTCATCAAACCAGATTGTCTCAGTCGAAGGATGGTATGCTATCGCTCTCCACTTGCTCGGGTTGCCCTTGCTGGACCCGTCTGTATACCAGACATCTTCAGGGATAGGATATTTCCCCTCCTGAACAGAACTCTTCTCTGGTGGAGCGACCAGTGTTTCTTTTGGTGCATCACAATGATAGGTCACTGGGCCTAGGATCTTCTGAAGCTCTTCTTTTAAGGGTGATGAAGACAGACGGCTCCTTTGGCTGAGGTAAGCGACCCATTGTGCTACTGTTTGTGCTTGGGCCACCCCTGTCTTAGGAAGGTGGGTCAGATCTTTCACCCACCCCTGAATCGGCAGAGTGGTCTTCACTATAACTTCAGCCGTCTGGGTTATTGGCTCTACTGCCTGTAATGCTGAGTAGGCAGCCAATAACTGTTTTTCAATCATACTATATCTTTCTTCTGCTCCATGCCAGACCTGAGACCAAAAACCAATGGGGGTCCAAACAGAACTCTGGCGTTGCCACAGGCCCCAACCAAAGCCATATTGAGTAACGTGAACATCCAACTCAGCTGGGAGGGTAGGATCGAATATACCCAATGCCTGGGCTTGTTTAACTGCCAGTTTTGCCTGTTGGAAAGCATCCTGTTCTGTTTTCCTCCAGTCCCATAACTGCCCCTTTTTTGTGAGTCTGTACAGTGGCCTTAGCAGCTGCGCTAGGTGAGGTATAAAGGAACGCCAGTAACCCAGTATACTTAGAAACTCTTGCAGCTGCTTCGATGTTGTAGGGACTGGGAACGCCTGAACCTTATCTATGACAGCACTGGGTAGTACTTTGGTCTTTCCTGACCAAACCACCCCCAGGAATTTTACAGACAGGCCCGGACCTTGCACCTTTTGGGGATTTATAGCCCACCCCCTCTGTTGTAAATAGGCGGTTAATGAATCTGCCGCCTGCCCTACTGCCTCCAGTGAGTCGGATGTCAGCAGGAGATCATCAATATAATGATACAGATTAACATCATCAGGTTTTTTCCAATCAGCCAGGTCACGCGCCACTAGATTGTGACAATATGTTGATGAATGCACGTACCCCTGTGGCAGGACCTGAAAGGTCCACTGCCTGCCTCCCCATGTAAACACAAATTGATCTTGCGATTCCTCAACAATTGGGATACTGAAGAACGCATTTGCTAAATCTAGGACACAATGATAGGTTTTTATCTCCCTACTCAACGTATCCATTAGGGAGGCAATATTGGGTACGGCCGCATGAATAGGCGGCGTGACCTTATTTAATTCTCTGTAATCTACTGTCATTCTCCACGTGCCATCCGACTTCTGCACTGGCCATATGGGGGAATTATATGGGCTGTGTGCAGGTCTTATAATGCCCACTTTTTCTAATTCCTGCACCATTCTCGATATTTCATCTTGCCCACCCGGGAGTCTATACTGTCTTACATTAGTAATCCGGCGCGGTTTCGGCAGGCAAATAGGCCCATGTTTCACATGGCCTCTTAATATTGCCTGCACCGCCCGGATACTGATACACCTCTGTCGAAGTCTGAACTCTCCCACAGTTGTCTGGAGAGCCAGACCCCATAGAATATCTATGCCCAAGATGTACTCCTGGACTGGGGCAATAGATACCTTATACTCCCGGGGTGGGAGATGCCCAACCCCCAGTTTTAACCATGTTTGGGTGACAGGAATAGTCTGTCCCCCAAAACCACCAATCATCACTCTGTCTCCATTAAATTTGGTTGGATCTCCGTAAATAATTGATGTTTCTGCCCCAGTGTCTACTAATGCCATAACTCTTTGGATGTTTTTTCGGGACCAATAAATCGTTAGTTCTACATAGGGTCTCCGTTCCCGTCTGGAGGCCCTTGGGGGACTAACATCCCTCGTCACGCCATGAATTGAGCTATGTCCAATTCTTTTGTTTCTGGTGGCTCAGGCATTGTAGCCCGAGACACCTGAGGCGGCTTTTTTTTCCTATTAGGAACAATGAAATCCTCCAAGTTCCACGTTGTTGTTGGCATTCTGTCTATAATCCTTACCCTTGGTTTCTTAGGATAGGTTTGAAATTTTTGGTTGTCCTTTAGTTGTTTCCACAGTTGGAGAAGGACATGGTTGGGCTGGCCATCAATCTTAGCAAATTGGACCCCAGCCCAAATTAAATCATTAAACATTTGTTTTTGGGAAACCCTTATGGGTCCCGATTGAGGAGGTCGAGTAGCCGGCATTTTGGTTTTAGTCACCAGCAAGACCTCGGCTTCTTCTAGTGTCCGAATGTTGCACTTATTGCGCAGGCGTTCTGTTTCTCCCAGGTCAGCCACTAACTGGGGAGCCTGCTGGACAACTGCTTCTGAGGCCACTAGGGGATTTAATATAGAGACCAGAGTACCATACAGATGGGAGGGAGCTTGTTGTAAAATCAGGTCTCTAATCCCCGCTGAGAATTTGACCAGATCCAGGCCAAAGGTATCTTCATAAATTGCTTCCCTTACACCTAGCTCACGGATGTAATTTTGAAGGTCCTCCATGGAGGACCACATCCCTGTATGTAAAGGAATATCAGATTTATTGGGCCATACCATACGGCAGGCCGCCATTAACCATTCTATTATAGAATGGTTTTCATCATTATATTGATTACCTGCATATAATCTTTGTCTGAGAGCAGGATGGACGGTCATTGTGGCCAATTTGGCTATTACTGGGCCATTCACCAGAACACTTTCCGCCCCAGAATCCCATAGTCTTAACAACCAAGCCGGCGCACTTTCTCCAGGTTTCTGCCTGAATCGTTGGACTAAGTCCATCAGTTCTGTTGCCGTGTACGGTCGGGCTGTTACGTGCAAGTGGGTTTGAACGGGGGACCACTGATCAGGCGGCACCCCTGCCAGTCTATCCTGTACCTTTTTTGGTTTTTGAGTTATAACAGGATGGACTTCTAGAGCATCCGTCAAAATAGGAGATTCAAGATTGATTTAGATTGTTTATTTTCCTGATCAACGCAGTCCGTTGATTCAGGAGCCTGGTCATTGTTTATGGAAATATTACGAACTTGACCTATTAGAAGATGTAAAATTGGTTTTTTCCCTGTTAATATGCCAAGTTCCTGTTCTAACTTTTCAATACGATCTTTTAAAAGTTCATTTTCATTCATTAAAGTATTATTCCTTATTTCAGCATTATTTAAAGCATTTAACAGTGGCCATGCCACTGTAGAAGCAGCTGTCTTTCTCTCGTGACTAATGTATCTTTGCCTAGTCCCTGAAAGTAATCTGCTAGGCGATATGGGGAAATGTTTCCCATAACACGTAGGGGACCCCATTTTTCAATGATAGTTGCCAATTCATAATAAGGGGATCCCGCAAATCCTGGGATCTGCCCTGGAATTATTTTATCTAGGGGGGCAATGTTCTCCCCCTTAAACCATTTACAGAAATTCCAAAAAAAGGACATAGTGTAAGTTTTAGTATATTCGGCTTGCCTGCCTGGCTCGCCAAGTGTATAATCAATGAAAATTATATAAAGGAATATTATATAATCAAATAATATTAAGATGTTATAATAATGAAATAAGCAAGAGAGTTAGGCACAGCAAGACAAAGAGAATAAATAGGAAGCTTACCTGCGTCATGGGCTCGCTCAGGAAAGACCAGTGGAGTGGATCTTCTGAAGAGAGAGAGAGAGCCTTCCCCACTGGTAGTCAGCTCTTAAATGGGTCTAGGAGAGGTGGAGCCAGGCTCCACCCCTTCCTGCAGCACAGGTGAATTGCTTTCACCTGTGCTCCCAGGGCTGACTCATTGCTCGCCTCAGGTGATTAATCAGAGGTTCAGGCCGTGACTCAGCAGTTCCCATACACTTGCCACATGCTGGAGTTGTCAGGAGATGAAAAATGGTCAAAAATGAAATCCTGCATGATTGTATTAATCACACTCAAAATCTGATTTGTATTTGTTAGAAGCTCGTAACTTGGATCCACAGCTCTGGATCCTGTGTTGTTGAATTACAAGTTCTTACCCCAAGCAGGAGTTGGGGGGAAGGATGGAAGATTCTTAAAAAAAAAAAAATTTTGACAGCATTTTCCTGTTTTTATTCTCAGAACTGAATGATCCATATGGTTGAGGTTAAAGAATAATATTAAACAGTAATGATAATAAAATCTGCCAGTGGCAAAAATCCTGCATGGAGAATATCAGTCTAAGTAGTAAAAGTTTGGCAAGCATATAAGCAACTGAAAAAAATTAAAAAAAAAAACAACAAAAACGAAGAGATTTTTAGACTGCTGCTAGCAAGTCTGCCTATAATAAACAACTTCATTAAACTTCTAGAATTATTTAGCACTAATCCATGTAAAACAGAGCTTGGGCTAGAGACAGATGCACACCAGATATGACTCATTTAGTCTGCTGGAGTGTTTTAAATTAGCTTTTAGTTGTTTGTCAGTTTGAAAAAAAAAAAAAAGTGATTAAAAAAAAAAATAGTATTTCTGGTTTTCCTTAGAAAAAAAATTTACTGAAGCTTTTACTGTGTTTGGAGAACTTTGAGATTTTTCCTGCCCTGTAAACAGAAAAGACACTCCATTTATTTTAGCCTTGGATTATTCTAGGGAGGTATTTCTTTGAAGAAAGCAATATATGTTTTTGATTTGTATGCCTCAAATATGTAATTCTGTTTACTTCTTAAGGTAGTGTTTATACTCTATAGTTGCTAAAAGAAGTGAGGCTAAACTATCACAACTTGAGTGCACATCTGCTTTTATCTGATTGTCATTCTAAGTCTCCTTTATTTTTGAAATCATAAAGTGAAGCTGGACTTCATCCTTATTTGGTAGAGGAAGAGAGGTGATGTAGCAGTTATGTCTGTACAAGAGAAGTGACTGTCAGGAGCTGGATTTTACTTCAGAAAGACATGAATACTCCTATTGCAGAAAAAGGTGCAGTCAAAGTTCATAACTTTTTAAACATTATATGAAATAAGAGTCTCAAGGAACCACAGTGCCTGTTTGGTCATTTGTGTGTTTCTTTTCTTCCCTTCAATTGGAACCACGTACAATCAATAGGTGTACAAAAGCTAGGTTTAGTAAGATTATTGCGATGGAAAGATAATCAAAATAAATGGAAATGCTACACAAGGAGTGATCTCCAGAAAGAGATCCTTCCTCAGTGGCAGTCAGCCCTTAAATGGGGTCTAGGAGAGGTAGAGCCAGGCTCTACCCCTTCTGGTAGCACAGGTGAATTGCTTTCACCTGTGCTCCCATGACTGACTCAGTGCTTACCTCAGGTGGTCAATCAGAGGCTCGGGCAGTGATCAACAGTTCCCATACAAACTGATGTTGCTTAAGATCTGGTAATTTTGAAGCATCATCTGATTTTTGAGCTGTGGTAGTTAGAGGGCTGTAATACAGAAAGCTGGATCACCTGGGACAGTTTCTCTTACAGCTTTACTTAAGAATTGCAGTTAGGGGTAAGACTGCAAGTTAGATCCGAACTGCAGACAGTCCTATGAAGTCTCTGTTGTCACTGTACTTTTTACCTGTCGCTTCCTGACCCGTATTTTGTATTTCACATTTTGACAAACTTTGACTCTTTACCATGCTACTGTTGAATTAGTCACATTGCTTGGAAAAAAAAACCCTCAAAGAACCAAAAATCAAAGTTGTTTAACTGCTCCTTGAAGTATATAAATGAGCCTCCACAATTCTGTCTGTACAGAAACATTTTTAGTCCCGTAGGTTATAAATACAGAACAGATTACCTTTCTGAAAGCTGTTAGAAATAATCCCTATCCTTTGTTTATGCAACAGATTGGCTCCAGAGCTGGCAAGGAGCTTGGTTCTTATCACTTTACAAGCATGAAGTAATCAAATATTTATTTATTTACTTAATTTGAACATGACAACTCTACCATTAATCTGAAATAAACAAAAGGGCAAAAAAGATATATATAGCTCTATTATCCACCGTGTATTCAAACACCATTTTTTGTTTTGCAGGGACAAGCTGATCTTCTCAAATATGCTAAAAATGAAGCACTGGAGAATCTGAAACAAATCCATTATGCCACTCTTTCATGTGGGCTCAATAAGCCAGGCACCGAAAACGCCGAAATCTCAAAGCCCCGTCGAAGCCTGGAGGTCATACCTGAAAAAGCAGGTGATGAAAATGGAGAATGAGAGAACTCTCATCTCATAATTATGGAGTTTATAACTCTGTGACCAATTGTAGCTACATAGGACATTTGCTTTGCACTTACTGTTGAAAAATATTTGGAATCTTCAAAGCACAACTGGAGAAGCTAATTACAATCTATTGAAACTGTGAATGTATGTAGCAACTCTGCTTGTGAAGGCAATGATATTGTGCAACATGGAAATTACATTATTGACCAAAATGTAGTATGTATGTAAAAGATACTGTAATTCAGTCATAGCGTGCTGAAAAATTTATTATAGTGCCATAGGGAAGTGAATGTTTTTAAAATGAGCTATGATTAGAAAACAGATAACAGAATGTGACAAGTTGCCTTGGTTTTCAAAAAGATAGATGTGTGGGTTCTCTGTTTGTTTGCACAGTTCCATAATTGTGCTAGCAAGGTGAATTATTGTGCGCCTAACTTTTGAAAATCAGGTCCAAAAAAGTGGGATCCACGTGTTTCACAGTATACGTAATTCAGCCGCTCAGATATTTGGATTTGAAGTGTTATTGATTTTATTGTTGAGCCATAAATTAAAACGAGAATGTAATTAGACAGTGATCACTGACTTCAGTGCACTATAGGAGAGCCATTATGTAAAAGGAAAATGTGCAATCAATCTGATAGCTTATGTCAGAAAAAAGATTCATACCTATTTTGCCTAAGATCTTCTGCAAATGTGTGTAGATAATGTGACCAAACTGCAAGCAAAATGTTGTAAATAGTTTTTCATTTTGTGAAGTGAAGTGCTCATCTTAAGAAGTTTTATGAGATTGCTCCTAGACAAGTAAAGCTTTTAACTAAATTTTAACTTTTTTATTTTTCAAGTATTTTCTTCCTTGCGGAATACGCGATATCTCAATAAGCAGATTTGTCAAAAAAAAGAAAAAAATTGCTGTTCTGGTTCTGTTTGTTTGGTTTTATGACGACATTAGGTAAAGGTATTGTAGCTGATTTGCTCCTTGTAAAATGACTATACAAACCTAGAGTGTTCTCTTCCTGTTTCTGATTTAACAATAAAATGGACTATATAATTACAGAAGCTAATAAATTTGAAGAAAAACAAGCAAAATCCTACAGAGATCAAAATGAAGTTTCTGTTCAGTCGTGGGAAAAAGTGGAAGACAGCAATGTCTGTTGAAAATCACTGTTTTAATTAGAGCTCTTCAAGACATGCGTTGTATACAGATTTATCCATTTATTTAACCAATTTGAGATCCTATTTTTACATTTAGGTTATAATGTATATCTGTATATGGATAACATCTTGTAAAAGTCAGTAGGGCTCTGACAAAGAACATCAGTATACCCTCACTCAGTCTGAATTGTTAGGGACTTAGATTTATTTTCGAGTCATTATAAAGTTAAAGGAAAAGAAAGATGAAAACAATTTGCACAGTAAATGTCACGTCTTAGCTTGCATTTTTAAATGTCAAACTGAATGGGCTGGGAGCAGTTTTAGAAGGTGCTGAGCTCTCTTAGTGTCCAGTGACAGATCATATGCCTCAATATGATGATCCTGCCAGGAATGAGTTCTGCTCTGACTTAGAAAATGAAGTGTTTAACCCGTGGTGAGCAATGCAAGCACTGCTTTGTGAGCAGTCTTTCTCTATGTTGTCAGCTGCAAGCATTCCGTTGGCACATGCACTTGATGGGAAGCAACATGACATTGGCTGTTACCGACTGTACTCCGAGCCAGCATAAAATCAGTCTTCCAGGGTCAAATCTATTCCTGACTTATCTACACAACAATAACTATGTTACATCAAGATTTAGCAGGGCTGTAAATTGACAAGGTCAGTTTCACTTTATCAGAAAATCCAATACCCATGCTGCTGGAATTTTACCACCAACTTTACTCCCAGTTGAAAGGTGTTGACTTTGAAAAAATGTCAGTACAGTTGGTATTATACTTCAGATAGGCCTAAAGGCCACTGAAGCTCCATTAGCAGTCCTGGCCCATCACTTTTTTAGTGGCAATCACAGAGCTATATAATTGATATCGCAAACAAAACATTTCTGTACAACCTCTTTCTTCATCTGGGTGATCAGGATTAATGGCTCAGGTATTCTTACTGTTGATAAATTGCTGCTTAGCACATCATATCTTTGAGAGATGTTGGGTAACATTGAAAGGATTTAACACAGTGTTTTTTCTTCACTTTAAGGCAAAAAAAAAAAAAGTGAAAGATGAGTGCCACATGAGTTAAGGCTGACAGGTTTTGCATGTTGAACTCTGCTGTATACATAACTCCTCTGATCCTGCTGTATCTCACTAAAAATGAAGATAATTGTTTTGTGAGTAATATCCATATATACCATCTGCTTAAACAGAACAAAACAACAAAAGCAACCTAACAGCTAAAATAGATGCAGTTATCCAAATGACCATTTAAATACTTTTGGATTCTAGTGTAACACTGAGACCTTAAAATGGAAGTTGCTTTTGTGCATTATTCATACTCAGTCCAAATCTGTATGTAACATAAGGCCTTTAAATGAACTCAGTTAGACAGATGCTTTGAAAGCTGATGGGTAGCTAAAAATTCTTCAGGCAGTTTGCATGTTACATGCTAAGAGAATGCAACATAAACACCTGCAAGCGAAGTATCAGATTCTACTGTTAACCCAGTTTTAACCAAATTTATTAGCATATTTTTCTCAGTTGTACTTTCTTAAAGTATTCTTTGCATCCACGATGCAATTATTTTTATTATTAGTCCTTTTTGACGGTGTTTATTTTAGGTTATGCGTTATGGTTATGTACAAACACCCAAAGTATGGTGAAGTGCTCTTAGCAAATCAAGCCACTAGTTAACATTATGCTTTTCTTTGCCTTTATTTTCTTAAATGTGCTGTAAAGTATTTGAACTGTTTATATAGCTTTGAACTTTGGAAGACGGAGCCAAAAAACAAGTGGCTGTTTATCTGACTGCATTTTTGGCTTTTGTTTGGCTCCAGTAACTGAATAAGGATATGAATAGAGAAATATGTCAACATATTGCTTAATTTAAAAGAAAATACTAATTGGGAAAGAAAACATTCACATAGGGATTATTCACCATGTCCACAGTAACAGCAAATTCATTCTTGAACACAGTCCAAGTCCAGTCTGTAGCAGCCACTGGAGATGGATGTGCAAAGCCCAGGATCATGCCCTCCGTCCCCTGAACTAACTAACCGCTTGCACATGGCAACTCAGTCCTCCAAGAATTCCTCCCACAGCACTTCCTGAGGGATGTTCTGGGCCTATCGACGTTATCAAAGCATTCAGAACAGCTCAGGGACAAGTTCTGGAGAAGCTATGGCCCTTCTCTCATGCTGGTCTTCCTTCTCAAGTCAACAGGGTCGGGACTTAAGCACAGTATTGCAAAATGTCATGTCCATCTTGGGCCATTTGTTTCTTTATATTCTCATGTTTCTGCAGCAAGGAGCTCTAGGTGGGTGTCCCATTTCATGGGCTCGCTGGTGTAGGCATAGTGGAAGATGCTGTATGAGTCAGGCCAGTTTTCAGCTGCTTTGTACAGCCCAGGAATATTTTTGTAAGACTCCCTGGCCGGTTACCATGCTCATTTTTTCCTGTTCTGGAGTAGAAGCAGCAGAGAGATGAATCAGAACTGCCAGCATGAAAAATGGAAATGAGCTCCAAATTTTAATTCTGTTCTCCTAATCAAATGAGCGAATCCTAAAGGACCTAATCTTCCAGTCTTGCGATTCTTACATTTTCATGTGTATGATTTCCTGGATTTCTACTGCACGAATGCAGTTTTGTCAGTAATATTTCTACTTGCTGTATGCATTGTTTGCTGCACAGGTCAAGGGAACTCCTGGCTTTCCTGTGCACATGTAATAATCTTTCACAGAATCATAGAATATCCCAAGTTGGAAGAGACCTGTGAGGATCACTGGGTCAAACTCCTTTTAGAAGTCTGGATCTACCTAGCTTTACACTTGTGTTGAGGTTCAAAATGAAAGGTGCTACTTGCAAAGGGGACAGTCATGAGACCATAGCTGTAGCAAAGCTTGCACATACAGTGGTGTATTTCACACCCTGTAGCTGAAGTGGAGAACTGCTGCAGTGGGACACCTGGCCCATGGCATTTTAATACTGGGGAAGTTGCTGGCTTGCTGCTTTCATCTGTAATGAGTGTAGGACTTGACCACTTCTTTCTTCAATTCACACCTCATCAATGAGCAGTTAAGCTTTTTAATGGAATATTTACTAACTTGGTTTAAAAATTAATAGGTCTGCATGTATCCTATACCAATCTCAATTGTTTGAACTCCTGTAAACATTTGAAAAAAATCCCCACAGTCTTACAACCCTCAGATTCTTTTTTCCTCTATTTCAAAAGAAATATTGGGACAGATCAGTCCAATAATTTTCCAAACTGACCCGTGATTCCCTTTTTTCATTACAACTTGCTTGTTCTCCATAAGAAAAAAGCAGTAAAACCATTTGAGGTTTTATGGTTATTTCTGTTCCGGACACTACTGAACTTCACTTTCTGACTTACCACCTCTGATCTCCAGTGGCTGGGGAAAGGAAGCCCCCTTTTTGCTGTGCAAAAAGCAGCACAGCAGATTAGAAATGGGGCTTGAGTGAAGAGCAACAAGAACCCTTGAAGGTGCAGGGGAGCACCCACTGTAGAGTATAATGAGCTGAAAGGCCGAAGGGAGTGGGGAGGTAATCAAATGTTAAACAAAAATGAGGAATTTTAGCCCAGGAATAATATAGGCAGCTATGGGAGCTATGGGATGGCATGGTCTTGGTGTCATCCCTTAGGATCCCTGCGTACTGGAAGATCCAGTGGCACTGGAGGAGTTAGCAGTCCCTCAGGACAAAATGGATGTGAAGTGCGAGCACTGCCAATGCGGGTTCAGCTGCCCCTCCTACCTGGTTGGAAGCGCACCGGCCTTGCTGGAATGTCTACAGCCCATAGAGGAGCTTTTGGAGGGAGAGGAGGTGACTGATCAGTGCCTCACTGTAAGCTGAGAACTGTTTGGGGAGAAGGAAAGTAGCACAGCCAGGAAGTGGAAAGCAGGAACTCAGGCTGGGTTTTGTTCTCCGTCCTTTGGTTTCCTCCATCGATAAATTGGAGGAAATTACACCTAGCACATTCTGAGGTAACAAAAGAAACATCATACCGTGTGACTGCTGAAAAATATAACCCCCCCAGTGCCTGCTAGGAGTGAAATAAACTGCCAAATAAATAGCTCAGCTTTAGGATGTATTTGAATGTCACGTACACTGGGTTTTACAAAGCAAATTAATGTCTAAATGATTTTTTGGAGGCACATAGTCATGTTCCAGTGTGCCATGGGCTGCTAAGGAGGGCTTTAACACACAGATGCTGTCAGTCGGCTG
The DNA here is from genome assembly GCA_037305975.1 of Chrysolophus pictus. Classification (NCBI taxonomy): domain Eukaryota; kingdom Metazoa; phylum Chordata; class Aves; order Galliformes; family Phasianidae; genus Chrysolophus; species Chrysolophus pictus. The sequence continues at coordinate 34,277,954 of JAYKPI010000006.1, forward strand.
CAAAGTGAGCCTGGGTGTTTGGGGTCATGAGGGCTGAGGAGTTAAATATCACTACTGTCCATTAAGAGAATAAAATATCTTTTATTTGCGTAACGCACTGGTAATGACTGTGCGAGGACTGCTGAAAAATGATGACAGAATGTCACTGGGTGGAGAAAAAGTGGATCTTCTCTGGGACCAGTGTAGGGCTGTGGGTAAGGATCTCACTGCAGAGTGCAGAACATCCCCACAGTGAGCACCTGTGCTGCCGTTTCTGCTGTGGAGAGGGAGCAGCCAGCCAGCAGCACTGGAAGCAGTGCTTCCTGAACATCCTTCTCTGGAATACTGTGCTTTGTGCTCACCTTTCCTGTATGCAGGTTTAAAGAGCCGCACACTTTACTCGTTGCCATTTCTGTGCTGTTTCATCCCATCTGGCAATAAGCGCAATGTGGTTATGAAATAAGTGAAACCTGGAGGGCTGTGGCCATGCTCCAGCAAAGCAAGCAGGATCCAAAATTGGGAAGGAAAGAGGAAGGGCTTCGTGCTGCCCTGGGCCTTGGCTCACAACCAGTGCTCAAGGTTTATTTGCTTGATGAAATCTGTATCAATTTGTAAACAAACATCTTTCTAAATGACTGTTTACGTGATAGTGATAGGACAAGGGGGAGTGGTTTTAAACTGAAACAGGGGAGGTTTGGGTTAGATATTAGGAGGAAGTTTTTCACACAGAGGGTGGTGAAGCACTGAAACAGGTTGCCCAAGGAGGTTGTGGATGCCACATCCCTGGAGGCATTCAAGGCCAGGCTGGATGTGGCTCTGGGCAGCCTGTTCTTGCGGTTGGTGACCCTCACATAGAAGGGGGATTGAAATTAGATGATCTTTGAAGTCTTTTTCAATCCAAGCCATTCTATGATTCTATGATTCTGTGAAGATGAGAGCAGCATGAGCCTCAGAGGAGGGCCCTGAGAGATACAGCGCACCCACGCTGATGCACAGGGCAGCATGCAGATCTGTGTACTTTAACATCAGTGCCCACAGTTTTCACAGTCTACACAGAAAAGAAGCCATCCCCAGCCCAGTTCCCCATATTTCAAGTATTTACTTTCTTGTAAAGTTACAAAAACTGTAGAAGAATAGAAAGGCGGTTGCTAACACTGGAACTGCAGATTTTGCAAAGTGTCCAAGTAGATAACATGCAAATGGCATTGACGTAATTCCCCTGGGTTCTGAACCTTTCTGACAATCACACTCTGGCAAGATACTGTTTGTTTGTAGACTGCTCACCAGAAGAATCAGGTTAAAATTATTTCATGACCTGTACTGCAAGTAATAACATTTCTAGTGCTGTAAGAATGACTATATTTGATCCAACAATATTCATTTTTCTAGCTTCTACTGAGCAATGTTTTGCATACTGAACAGGTATATTACTGGTTAAATCCTATAATACAACAAAAGGCTGAAAAACGCAGAAATCCATAAAAGAAAATACTTTATTTTTTTAGAAGGCAGTAGTCACAGGCACTGGCTTTCATTGAAGTCAATTGGCTAACTCAGCAAGCTCAAGAAAGGTGCTGGAGTCCTCACAGCTTATATGGATTTTCGTAGTCACAGCACATTGCACTAAGCATGGGAAGGTTAAATCTCCTACTTCAGGGCTTAAAATAATCTCTTTTTTTCATAATGATTGAGAGGACTTGGAACCACACACTGGAAAACTGGTACAGGTCAGTGGCCAATGCTAGCTGCTACAGTAGATAGAGAGTGCATTTAAAATGACGTGATAATTCCTGTGTTTTTGAGTAAATGTAAAAATACTTTCATGTTTAAGACATACACTTCTCTTGCCAAAGGGCATGAAGAAAGAACTGCTCTCTGAACATCCAGCAGCAGAGGCAAACACTGAGAGCTGGATGTTAAAAATGAGGTGACTCCCAAGCATTGCTTCGGTCTGTATCACCATAAGAGCAACAAGAGATGCAGGGCTCCAGTTAAAGTAACTTTGTGGGGCTGTGGTGGGTAAATGGGGAACTTCCTCATTTGGAGAGATCCGTGCTCTGTGTTGGGGATTCCAGAAATATGGTTTTGTCACAGTGATTTTTCTCAGTGCTGACTGCTCCCAAAGCTGCTGCTTCCGTAGTGGGTCACATCAGGGCTGGCAGCTCCTACAGAACATGCTGACATAGGTGAGAGAGCCACAGCAATTAAACCTGGAAGGTTAATAGTTTCTGACTGACCAGGATGGAAGGGAAAGTAAGTGATGGTTGGAAAGTCACAGAAGACAAAAATGTTCTTGCAGTGATTCTCTAGGGATATAATAAAAGAAACAGAAAGGGGTGAGGGCTGCTCTGCTGGTCCATTTGCATTGTGATACAGCATTTTCAGATATCACTTCTGCAGCATGAACTTAATGCAAAAAACTATTTGCTTAGGGAAAGAACAGCCTAAGTGGAACTTTATCATATTCTAAGTCTTCCAGGCAAAACTCAACTGCTACAGATAACCATATATTATCAAAATTAGACAACAGATTTGGCCAGGGTCAGTTCTCGTTGTTTTAGTCTGAGCATAGAGAAAAAGAAAAGAATCCTTTTGCAGTAATTGGTTCTCCTACTGTACTTACCCCTAATTTTCCGAACTGTCAAGCCTCGTTTCTTCTGTTACATAGATTGACAGTCCTCTCAATAATAATTCTCATTATGGTTTGAAGGACACCGTGGCCTAGTTTTCCAGGGGAAGCACTGAGCGAGGGAAACACAGCCTGCTATTACTTTGTCCATGGTGCTCTGTAACTCTGCTAATGATGCTGGGTTCCTCCTCATGCACTGGCAGCTTGCTGGACAGGAGGACTGACAGAGCTGTAATTCATCAGCCACAGGCTTGGGTGTAACAGACTGCGGCAAGGTGGCAAGTGTCCCAGTGCGAGGGATTGAGGCTGAACAAAATGGGGTGGTTTCAGAGGTCCAGCTGCTGTTTTCATGTGTTTTGATGCAGCCACATGGAATAATAATTCACACAGGATTACAAAGAGTGAGGATGAGGTGCTGAAGAGAGGGGAGGAACTTCTACTAAATGATGCTGTGGAAGGTCGGGTTTTCTCTGTGCTGGTCAGTATTCATCTGAAATAATATGCCTCATAGAATTCTATTAACTCATTACCAATTTGATATGAAAAAGGCTATGCTTCCAGCAAGTTTTTTTATCCTTTAATTAGATTTTATGTTACTGATGTTCCCATAGTAAAGGTTATGTTTGAAAGGAATTTATACACTTACATGACATTTAAAACTGCAGAAATAGTGTGAAATCATTGCATACAAACGTGCTATTAGCTGCATGTCAGCATCCAATAAATTCTCTGCACTTCTAATTCTTTTTTAAGATCTTGAAGCATATCTGATGTTGTGACATTTTATGGCATTTAAATGTCTCAGCAGTGGGACTTTGTTCTCTTCATGCACGTAGTCTTCTTTTACAGCTGAAACAGATCTGACATTGCAGAAGAAGCAAGGAAGATGACAAAATGGACTGAACTGCCAACTATTTCTCATGTAAATTGTAGCCAGCTGAACTCTAAATTAGCTGAAGGCTCAGCCTTACCCAGGAGATTGTTGCACACTGAAGCTGTCTGGGATCAGGAGGCTGCTTGTGCCTAAAACAAAGTTAAATTCATATTCAGCCAGAAATTCTAATGGGAAGAAGTGCAAAATTTGGTGTCAGAAAGATGCATTGCCACGTACTGGATGATCCATTGTGAAACTTTTCTCAGAAGCTTCAAACTGCCAATTGCTTTCAGCCGCAACATCGGGGCTTTGTAAAATGAAACCCGACACAAGTGAAAATAGCTTAAATGACTGAGAAATGGAGCATGTTTATTTCATTAACCGTTTCGCCAGCAGTGCTGAAGTCCCAGTGTGCCAGCAGGGGCAGACAGGCAAGCAACCACAGCCTGCCTGAGGCAGCAGGGTGCTCATGTCTTTCCCTTTTGATAATGCACTTGGGAACAGGAGCTTTACAAGCTGTTATTCTTTTGTTCTCCACTGTAGGTGCATAAATGCTCCTCACTGATGTGAGCTAGCCATCTTCCACCAAAACTGTAACACTCTCTGGTGTATGTATGTATGTGTGGCCAGCCATGAGTGCACTTGTCCTCTGCCACAGGTTCATCACACAGTGAGGGCTCAGCAAGTGGGGCAGATAACAGAAAGTATGATAAATTTGGAATAACGGCAGTGGGGGATTTCTTCATTTCTTGTGTGCTTGCTTTGGGCTTGCTCTGCAAAGAGGGATGCTGAAGCACAGTACTGGTTAAAAGAGATGATATTGAGTCTTGCTGGCATATCAGTTAGAGAGGGCTGCCCCAGGCAAAGGAGCATCTAATATACAGACCTATGCAGAGGCATAACAGCACCATACACGTATGAGCAGAACTTGCGCATGAATCTTGCACATACCACGTACATTAGAGATATTTTGAGGTGAAATTTCAACTTCCAACTGAAACCATTCCAAGACTCATGCTATGATTCTGTGAAATCCACTATGAGCTCTTCACTGTTTCAGGATCTAAGGCAGTTCATTGGAGAGCCAGCTGTGTCCAGAGACCTGCATCGAATGTTCACAGAAGAGGCATTATTTCTCCTTCTTTTAGTAAGGCAAGAAAACTCTCTGAAATCAAAGGGCTTTGTCTTGCAAAGATCCATCTAGGAAATGCAGTTTCATCTTTTTCCAAGTAGCATAAAACTTGGCCAATTTTAAGGGAGACAAAGCCAGCCTCTCAATTCTTTTTGCTTGAGCTGAAAGTTGCCTGAAGCCGTGGATCACATGAGAAACTTGATTCATATGAAATATCAAAATTATTTCAGAGAAAAAGTGTAGGTGGTGTCATTTTCCAGAGCATGCAGACATTAATGTAACTTGTACACAGAGTCATTAATTTTAGGTTCAGACTTCATGACATATATTGGAGTAAAAATCTGTATTAAATCCATGTTCTGTTTTAAGTTGAAGGCAATCTAGGGCAACTGTTTTCACTGACAGTGGGAACAGAAGAGAATTTCTACGCAGGGAGGTCTCTACTTTTCAATCAATCCGAAAGATGAGCACATGTTTTGGAGATGTGACATTAACTTATAAATTGCTTCCGCGAGGATGCAAACTGCAAGTAGAAGAAAAGTGGTTTGATGCCCTGTAATCCAGAAATGAGATGTCAGTGGTATTTGGAGACTGAGCTGAGGCTGCCTGACCACGACGGACATGGCCAGAGATATTTTGAGAAAGAAATATATTTTTGTAAACCTCAAACTGCACTGCCTCCTTGACCCCAGCTGAACATACAACTATGCATCTGTTGAATTGAGGCTAGGTGTGCTGGTGTTCTGGCATCTGGGAGGAAGTTTTCGTATGCTTTATATGTATCGTATTACTTTGAGTGCACCACAGACTATTTCTGGCTACCTTGTGGCAGAAGCCCTTGCTCTCCTAAGCTATGAATTTTCTCTCTGAAGGGCATTTCAACACAGCTAAAATACTGTCACTCTAAATGGCAGATCTCGTGGACTACTTAGAAGGGGCTTAATTCCAGTGACTAAACACTGGACCAGAGGAACATCACCAAAACTGATAGGAATGGCTATACCTTAGACCAAACTTCTCAGAGCAGAATTGTGTCACTAAAAATCAAGGCTTGTTGGGCTAATCTCCTGGGATGTCATCTTTGAAAATGTCAGTCGTGATGCAAATAACCATCAGATTTCTCCCCTGGGGTACATTATTCACATAAAACATTCTGATTTTAGTCACTGGCAGCTTTATATACTCTAATTTTTACACACATTTTTGTAAATATTTTTCTGTGGTTCAGGATGAGGTTGTTTCTAACTCCATCATCTCCGTTGCTTTGCCTGTCCCTATTTATAAAACTTTTGCTGCTTTTCCTGAAAGTTGCTATGTAGCTAAATTTATGATCTCAGTGGCTACTGTTTATTTTGTACCCCTGCAGAAAGCCAAAGGAAACATCACAGATTTGTCTTCTTGGCTTGAAGAATGCCATTGTGCAGGGATAAATTGGTCTCAGGTTCATTTTACTAAAAATTTCTAGCAAACACTCCTTCAACACATGAGAAAAATGTGGAGGTCCAGATGGAAACGTTTCAGATAATTTAGTCTGTCTAACACGAGTTATAAAGGCCAGTTCACCTAGTGTCTCCTGCCTAAAGATTCTTCACTTGGAGCAGGTCTTTAGAGCCACATTCCTTCCTTCCTAAGAGATCCAGGATGATAAAAATTAAAAATCAAACCACTTTGTAGGCTGTGTTGTTTGAAGGCTAATTTTTTCCTTGGTAAAACTTGCACTTCATTCCCAGCTTGACTTTGTCTGACTTGATCTTTCACTCATTCACCAGATAAGAGATCCTACTGTAATCAGAAATCTTTCATGTGGTTTAATCACGATGCAGCCCATATTAAATTTTGCATCAAATTGAAGCATCTTCCTGAAGCGCCCTGTCAAGACCTCAAGTCATTCTTTGGCCTTTCCTGCTAATCCCTTTTGATCTCTCAACATAAATTCTGGTGTTGATGCTATGAAAACAGACGTAGTATTCCAGGAATGACACAGACACAGTTACAGTTAGTGATGCGTCACATGGGCTCCCTCTGCTAGTCACACATCTCTTTCCCAAATGTACATTCAGTGCAATTATGTAGTCAAGTGATGGAAATCCATCTGTACAAAGGAATTCACCTCATTTTTATTTATACTTCAGTAACTTGTGTCCTCTGCAAATTTAATCCTTAATTCTATTTTCTTTCAGGAAAGTGTGAAGAAATAACTGAATGAAATGATCTACATGGTGCCTATATGGTTCTCCACTAGAAAGTCTCCTTCAAGATGGTGTCTTCCTGTTCAAAGTTACTTATTAACATAATTCAACTAATTTTAGGTACTGCTATTCATTTTAATTTGAAGAGCATGACACAGAACATCTGCACAAATTTATCAAATTATAATCTCATGAAATAAGTTAAGCTTACTTGATCTAGTATTTAGTAAAATCTTTTATACTGAGTTTTCTTAGGTCAACATTTGAATTCTTCGCCCTCTTCCTCTCCCTGTTTTCAACCAGTGCAAATTGCTTAATACAATTTGTTTTCCAGGACTGATAGATCATGCAACCTCTGTGTTTACCCCTCTAGAAGACTGCTAATTTCCTGGCTTGTCATTCTAAGGAATTTTCTTGTTTTACCACACTTAATGAGGAATAAAGTCAATGGCTCAGAAAGCTTTGGAGCAATTTTTAAAATATTTTTCCATGAAATGTGGGACCAAATCCATTCTTTTTACTTAAAGGAAACACTACTTTAGCTGCAAACACGTGGTTGAAGTAATGTACAATTTTGTAACAAGGACAAAACATCTGATAGACACAGTAAAAGCAGATATAATCTTCAGTGTGAAAGATGGGTTTATGATAGAAAAACAAAGCACAGAACAGAGTTTAGTTTTTGTTCCTGAACATCATGTGACTGCTGATGCTCCCCTGCAGGAAATATGAAACGTAACACTGACTCGCTTTGGTGTCTACTGCAAACCCACAAAACATCATTCTTTGAGTCCTACACATCTCAGCCTTGATGAAAATCATCAATTTATGCCCTTCCCTTCCCTCTTTTTTTTTCAGTTTACTCAAGACAAATCAGGAAAGCTTGGGGTTTCTAGGAATCAGATATAGCCTTGCATAACCACCTTGTTGCCTCAACCACCTACCTTTACAGCACCTCTTTACATATTTTAAGCATAGATCCACAGTACTGAAACATATCCCTTTGGAAGGACAGCAATAAGCATTCCTATGCTGCGTTCATTGCAAGTATAAAAAAAAACAAACCAACAGAACAATAACACTCCACATCAACCAAACGCAAAAAACCCTAGAAAACCCACTCATGAACGAGCAATTTTTTGAGTCCATTTTGAAGATCTTGGAACAGGCATGAGGACAGATTTACAGCAGTCAAAACACAACAGTGACCAGTTCCTATTTAATAATTGACAGGTGTCATTCAGACTAATTTGTACTATTTTTTTTTAACTTTCCTTTCTGGCATGGCATTGAGATATATTGAGTCAGATTCTTTATGATAATACTACTTTGCTAATTAATATAATTAAGCTGTGTATCCAGTTTTACAGAGTAGAGCAAACTACTCAAGATCATCATCATTAGGTTAAAGAGCTGACAATTGATGAAGATGATTTTATCTTAATAGGCTGTAACCTTTCACAAGCAACACCCTCCCCAAGGGGAGTTCTTCAGTTGAATCAACAATGCTTCTGGGAGGAATGAAGAAGTTTGCTCTTCAAGAATTGTGTAAACAGGTCTTCAGCATCTCCTCATCACTTTGCTTGAGAAGGAAAGCAGCAGCTGGTTATTAATACCTGCTGTGCTTTGCTTTGACAAGCCTGCATTTAAGAATAGCAACTACTGTGTAGCTATAGTGCAGGCTGAGAAGTGGGGTTTTGAAAGGATCAAGAGAGGTCTGGAAAAATGTTGGCAAAATAATACAGTATCTGAGTCAGGTAAATGACAGTACTTGGAGTGGTTCCTAGGGAGGGAGGATGGGGAAATGTGCTTTAAACTGCTGGCGTGTTCATTATTGCTCAGGTACAAGAAGGCTTGACAGGAAGATAAATGTAATTTGACAACAAGTTGGGGAAAGCTCATCATAATCACAACTGTCAGCCTTAAAACTTTGATAAGGAGGATCCAGAGGTACGTTTTGGGCTTTTTAACAGATCCCAAAAGCCATTGTTTTGCCCTTTTTTTTTTTTTTTGGAGGCCCAAACATGTCACTGCCCCTGTGGAAGAGACCTTCAGAAGTGAAAAGACAGAGCCCATGGAGCTGAGCCCATGGAGTGGCTGAGCCCACACATCTCCCCAATGCTTCTGATGGGCTCTGAGGCAGACCTGTAGCAGCTAGTGAGAGGTTTTCCAGACTAGATTTGCTCCAGATCTGATGACAGGTCATGTAGCAGCTCCCTTTGGCTTGCCTCATCTTCTTTCCTGGCTCAGTGCCTTTCTTTGCCTCTTCATGGCCTCTGCAGGTCAGGGTCATAGAGAAGCCCTTTTCACCATTCCTACCAGAGCCTGACCCTGTGGGTGAAAAGCTTGTCTTTGTGAGCTCTCAGTATCACTTCATTCACAGCAAACAGCTACTTTCTGCCTTTCTTTCCTTTTTTGTCCCTGGTTCTTAACCCAAGAGAAGGGTCTGCGAGCAGTGCCCTCCCAGAGCCTGCTCTCCTCTGTGAACTGGTGCCAGCCCTGTTGCACAAAGATCTGGCCATTCTGGAAAGCACATGGGAAACAAAATTTGCATGAGGTAATAGGTAACAATAAAACTCAGGCAACAACAAGAAGTAAGCCTGAACTATCTCTACAGCTTTGTGGTTTGATGCATGTCAAGCTTTTGTTCAATATTAAGCATCAGTCAGCCTGTTGGAGGCAGTTAATCTATATCTCCATTTCACACCTTTCATTAAAACCAGCAACAATGTGATGCAATATGATTGCAAACTTTTGGTACTAAAGGTCTCAAAACACTTTTCTACAGGTCACCAGTACTGATACAGACAGGTTAAAAACAGTCCAGGCAAGTACAGTGTTGGTGACTGGGGATCTCCCCAGACACGGAATACTTGGAAAAACAAAATGAATTTAATGTTTTTCTATGTGAACCCTCCTGTTCATTGAACTAATTCTTGTTTAGGTCTACTGGGAACCATTGAACTAATTTCTAGGAGGTACTTAACTGAAAAGCCAGTTTGTTTTTTTTTTTTCCCCTCTGGTTCCAGTCTTTAACATTATGACAGATTATATACTATCAAAAAAACTTTTGTTTTTCCCATTTCTCAGATGGGAATTTGCTGCTGATACTTACACTGCATGTATTCCTTCCTGATATCATACAATTACTGCCTTTTTTTTTTTACTTCTTTCGACATCTCTCTTTGTCTCATAGAGCTGGAAAGTTACTTTGTGCAGTGGAGGAAGAGAATTACCATTTTTCCTTAAAATGCAAAACCAGCATTATGGGTGGTTTATTCAAGCCTTTGCTTCCACCATCTTTGCAGTCCACAGTCAAAGATCTCCTTTAGATGCTCACAGCAGGACACTAATAGAGAAAGTGTCTCAGCAAAACTGATTGTGCCATCAGCAGTGGCAATTGCACAATGCAGCTTCTATGCTATGGCCACAGCTGAGAGTATTTGCATAAAAAGCAAAATCTACTCAGACAAGATCAAGGAAAAAATACAGCTTATTTTTTGTTTGCTGTTGTGCGCATTCTGTGTGGTTTTAGTGCACAAGAACTATTGACAGGACTCAGAAGTGATGTCACAAGAGGCACTTCATGTAGAAAACTGAGTAGCATTAGACAAAAGGAACAAACTGAAGCCTAAAGTGTTTGTTACTGAAAAATGGTTGCACTGGAGATTATTTATCCTATGGGACATTTATATTTAACAACAATCAGCATTACTTTCTTTTGGGCAATCAAATTATGTGCTGGTCAGAGTACAAGCACTGCTGTAAGGCTGCTCATTAGCTGTTGTCTTCAACAGATGCACCAAAGGAAAGGGGCTGGTTTGATCAAAGGCAAGGAGGTCAGAGAAATGCACAGACAAGACCGGAACACTCTTACAACATTGGTATTCAGAGGGTTGAATTAGATGTGACAAATCAGCATCTCATCTTCCTAAGCTTTGTACCTCCAAAGTGAAACAGATGGGCTGTATCAGCTTCCTCCCACTGTTAAGTGAGGATGAAGCATGCTGGCAACTCCCACTGGCACATTGCTTTGAGGACTGCAGTCCCCAAGAAACACAAAGGGTTAACTTTGTTGAAGGCTGCATTTTTTCCATGTTTTGGTTTTAGAGAGAAAGGACATTTATTTTTAATATTTTTCCATTTGAATTTTGTCTTAGTTTAGCATTTGAAGGTGGACCTATATTAACACACTATTTCATATTTAACTTTTACAATTCTCATAATGCTCACTACATAGATAGGCACACAGACAATTTTGCCTTGAGGAGAGGACAACAGATAAATGATAGCACACACTGGCCATTTCTGCTGTTGAACTTGTGTTACAAAAACAAAACACCATGTCTCTATTGACTGTGTACGTGATTTCAGGGGAACTAAGTCTGCATTAATTTAAACCTCTCTGTTTTATGTATTATACTATTTTTGTAAGAAAGTAAAATTTGATACACAGCCCACTACTAATTGAAGTAAAAACTAACCTACAGATCATAGATTTGCATTACACTGTGATCTTCAAATGGACAAAGAGAAATGTAGGCTTATACATTCATATATCTTTCTTAACACTGTTTACTTCCAGTAGACTTCAGTACAGTCAATCAATTTTTCCTCAAGCTTAAGGCTGCAGGTTATTTTGGACTTATTTAGGCATCTTACTTCCAAATAAAACAAAGGTAGCTGACCATAAAGCACATGGTATTCCCAGTGACATTATTAACATTTTGTCAGCAAAAGTGATAGAGGAGACAAATTCCACTGTGTCTTCAGGGAAAGAAGGCTGCATCTCTAGGTGGGGATGTATCTAAGGAGGAGCATGAGCTTGGAAATAATTGTGCTGTAATCTCATTACACTGACATGGTTGCATGGGATGGGAATACATTCTGGAAAGGCGACTAAGAGCAGTGTGAACCTTTTCCATATTCCCTTGAAATCATGCAGGGACTGGATGCATGATGTTGATCCCTACCATGTCATGCTGAGGATGTAGTACTGAGGCTGACAGAAAGTGGCTGCTCGCAGCAGGGACAGAAGTGATTCCCCCTCGTGCTGATACCTCAGGGGTAGGCTATCTGTTCTCAGTGTGGAGCTGGGAAAGGAAAATAAATAAACGTTAAAAAGGCAAACACAGTATGCAAACCAAAAAGAGGAAACTTACTCAAAGTGAGAACTAAGCGATTGCTGGAATCTTGTCTGTTTTTAAAAATAAAATCTTAGTCAGAGTAGGGGAAAGAGTATATTTAGAGCCAACAAAACAACCTGGCTTTCCTGGCTCTCTCTATGCACTATTTTGCCAGACTCCAGCTGAAACCACCCAGTTTTTCCCCTAGAAAAAAATAACCCTGTTTGCTCCCAAATCTCAAAGAAAGCCTAATTTTCTTTAAGCTGCTAAAAAAACTTCCTGTGCCTTGAGTTAGCATTGTGTGCCAGGCTTCAGCGTGCTGAGAAATGAAAAAGTGCTTTGTAATGGAAAAGCCAGTTCATTCCTCACTATGTGATGCCACGGTAATAAAAAAGAAAGTTGCAAAACTTTCTGTCTTAAACAGGCCAGAAGGAACAGGGGATTAATTTAAAGAGTTCAGATGCAAGATCACTGTGATCAGAACTATGCTCTCCAGCCTTTTCCAGGCTCAGAAAACACTGTTTTCCTTGGTAATTCAGTGAACTGCATGATAGAAAGAGAAAGCTGCATAAAGCCACTCACTGTTACAGAGTGGGAGGTTAATGAAGTTCATTTAACAGACCAGTGGTGCAAACCTGTTATCAGATTGCTTGTGCAGCTCCCAGATGGCTTAAGCAAAGCTGGGAACTTAAACAGGTACTAGCATTTTGTTATGTGATTAATAAAGCATCAGGATGCTTAGAGCTCTTCTGCAGCACAGCTAACCTTCGATAACTATGTGCTTTATCCAAGAAGAACATTGTAGGGTACCTTATTTTGGTCAGCTAATTGAATTATTTTTGTCACCATTAAACATCTTTGGAAAACCTCATACCTTGTCCTCAACTGCTGCAGCATGTTGTGGGTGAAGCAGGTGTTACAGTGAGCACGAAGGGCCACTATTCCTCCTTCCCAGCTGCTGAGGAACAGCACCCAATGGGGGGACTGAGAGCCTTCCAGCAGGCTGATGGCTGTGCCACCCATAGGAAAATGAAAAAACAGCCAGGTCAGATGGGACAAACTACTCCATAAAATGTAGAGGTTTTCAGAGGTATTTTATAGTGAGCCTGTGACAAATTTGTAGGACTATCATTGTTACAGTTGGTGTTACAGCCAGGCTCCACCCCTTCTGATCACACAGCTGAATCGCCTTCACCTGTGCTCCCATGGCTGACTCAGGGCTTGTCTCAGGTGATCAATCAGTGGTTCAGGCCATGTCTCAGCAGTTCCCATATAATCATAGAATCACCAAGGGATAGAACCTCCAAGAACCTGAATCTCCCCTTGGTAATTCAGTGCAACTTGAGACAATTTCCTTGCCAGTAATGTGGGGGAAGAGGCTGACCACAATGTCCTTTCAGGTAGCTGTAGAGAATGACAAGGTATCCCCTGAGCTGCTTCTTCTCCAGACTGAACTACTCCCATTCCCTCAGCTGCTTCTCATAAGACTCGTGCTCAGACCCTTCACAGCTTTGTTCCCATCTCTGGACACGCTCCAGGGCCTCAATGTCATTCTTGTAGTGAGAGACCCAACACTGAACACAGTACCTCGGGGTGCAGCCTAATCATGTGCCACTAACTCTCTGCCAGGTCACTCTCTGCACCACCTAACCCTTGTAGTGTCAGCCTTTATCCTTCAATATGTCTCACATGCTTTTGTATTTTTTTTTGTTGACTTATGAAATGCTCACTGCTAGTGCAGGCTTTGTCTCTGCAATATGGTTTGTCCTGTTGTTGACCCCACCATGCAGAGAAACCAAGAATCCCTCTTCTCAGTCTTGGATCCAGACATCACAAACTACCCAGGCTTCAGGAGGACCTTAGCAAGCCTACAGCTTTTTTATTGCCCTTGTTCTGCTAGCCTCTTCTGCAGATCCCTGAGGAATGCTTTTATCATGCAGCAGTTCCAAGAAATGGAAAGAAGAAAATCAAATGCCTTCTTGCTGCTACAGGAACAAAAACAAACACAAAGACTTGCAAGAGCAGGTTCAGTTCTAGGCTCACGCTTGCTCTGGAACTAAGAAAAATTTCATGGAAGCATTTTCTACTAATATCCCAGACCTATAGTTACCATAAGCCCCTGCAAAGCATCATTGACTCCACACTTGTCAGACAGCAGCTAAACATGTTGCTGCATTCAAGTTCAGCATCTTGACTGACTCCATCTACCCACACCCTTCCCCATTAGACACAGCTTATGGAGTGCAACATCTTCAGGGGGGGTGTACCTTCCTCCAGCTGCTGTGGCCACCATGGCACAGGCCTGCACTCACCTGGGTATGCAGCCTGTGGCCTCCAACACTGGGAACAGCAGCAGCTGGGAGAAGACAGGGTCATGAAGGCAGAGCCTGAGACAGCATCTTTCTGCCCTGCTTGCAGGCTTTCTCAGCAGACAGAACAAAAGTCAGTGATCTCACAGACTGTATCCCTGCTTGCAGGATGCTCCTTTCCCTCTCCATATTCACCCAGCAGGCATGGGTTTATCAGCCCTTAGATGGAATAAGGTCTTCCTTGTTTTGCTCCCTAAGGAGTCTGAAACCAGAGCATACCCTGCAAGGACAAACATGCAATCACCGAGGTGAGAAGCAGAAGGCTACGTCAGACAGCAAGGTTGGATCTCTGCAGACACCAAGGAACACTGTCTCAGAGCATAGCCAAAGAGCAGGACATGCATGTGTACCTCAGCTGCAGCCCTTCGCAGCACCCTTCCCAACCAGCAGAGCCAGGCAGTCAGAGCAGCCCCTGGCAAGGCCCAGGGAGACAGAAGGTGTTGCTGGTGCATAGCCCAGATATAGGTACCAGGAGCATTGTCTATAATAATATATTACTTTTATTGGCCTAAACACAGCATTCTAGTTAAGACACTGTGTTTCACTTACATCTGGTGTTTATACAAGCCAGTGATTCTATGCCAGACAAATCCTGCATAATTTCTTCAGTAAAATGCAGATTAAATAGCTGCCTGCAGCATTTCTGCTTTGCCTTCTTACTAAAGGCAATGGCTGGTTCTGTGGACAATAAAGAGGCAGTGACAGGTTCAACCTAATCAGTTCGCTCACCCTTCTAAAAGAAATGCCTAGGAACAAGCAACAATTTTATGTATCTTCAAAACTGAGTGACTCAGTAAAGTCCTGTCTTCAACTTGGCTCCCTAATCAGCTCTTTTTTTCATATGCTTCAAGAACTATAGCATATGGCATCCATGAAACTGGAGATTTAAACCTGTTGAGGTTAGCTTTAATCTTATAGAACAGTATAAAAAATTCCTCAGCAAAGCTGTGAGGAGATACTCAAAGAACTTTACCAACATTGCTTAAATAGGAGTTGACTGAGTTATTCATTCCCTTTTTAGTCTGTTTCCTTGAAGCTGCCTACCTAAAATACCTTGATCTTTCTTTTTTCCTCCATGCCTTGTGGCTGAGGAAAATCAGTAATTTAAGGTTTATGGGTGGAGTGGGAGAGGAAATGTTCTGCAAACAGCTTCATACTGCACTTCTGTGCATCCTAACTTCTCTTATTCCTCCTGTTCAGAAGTCTATTCCATGAAGAAACAGCCACGTCGATCACATGCAACCCTGTCTTTATAAAAACTAAGATGTGGATATCAGAATGAAAGGAAGAAACAGAGTCATCATGCAATTATCACAGATTTATAAACCAATCTTTCTGGAAGGGAGGTGCTGCTGAAGGTGAAATTTACATTCTCTGTGCTAGTATTTAAAAGTAACTTTATGACCTCTGCTGAGATACTCAGAGCTCTTAGTAAACTGCTGCTTTGCGGTGAAGAGAGATGTGCTGGTGTGGACAAGATTAGAGAATTAGGGTAAATTCAGCCAACTGTGTAGGAAGAAGACTTATATGAAACCATCTTCCATATCCATAGATAATTTATGAATAGAATGCAAGTATTGTTCTACAGTCTCGAATAGACACAGCTGGTTAGGCATACACAGCCTGCCATCCTAGCCAGCAGGGGAAGCATTTGTCACTTGTTTTGAATTTGCTTTCTCTAAAGTTGATGGCACACTTGATGAACTTTACTAATTGCATTTTGGAAGGATGGAAAAGATCATTCAAGAAGGAAAAGAACCCATAAAAAACTGGAAACAAATCCAGACACACAGTTAGGCTGGATAAACCTTTAAAATGCTACAAACTCTTTGCATCTGCACCTGTGAGAGGTGATGGATCCCTGTTACAGCTGGAGTTTCATTTTTAAACCATGAAGAGGAGTTCTATGTATGAACAGCTTAAAAATACAGGTTATAAAGGTGTTTAATAAGGCCTTAACTTCCTATTAAGGGTAGTCCTCTGCACAGCAGTGTACTTGCTAACAGCATCAGACCGACCCGCAAAGAGAAATGGCAAACAACATGCTGGGCTGTGACTGTGAGAGATCAGGCAACCATGGCAATAACCTTGTTTGGGATAACCTTACAGCCAGAGATATTTTGGCTATAGAAGGACTCACATCTTTGACTTGTGTAGACTGAGCTTTTTGGGAATGGTAGCCCTAAGACTTGCATTTGTCTCCCCACTATCTGTTGGAATGGAAGTACCAGCCTGTTCAGCAGGTCCTCACTGCCCCATTCTATCATGCCTGTTTGGAAAGCAGGTCCTATATTTCCTGTGGGATTCAGTGCCATCTCTCTTGAAGCTCAGAGGCCAGGAACCACAGTGCACTAACTCCTGTTAGTGACAGCTCTGTGACTTGCTGTACATAAAGTTGCTGTGCCACAATTAAGTACCCTGCAGAAGCATGTCAGCTTTCTGCAAGAACAGTGGCAGCTCTGGTGAACAACATCACCATGCAGCAGGCAGATAAAGACCTTTTAAAGGATCTTGGTAAGATGCAGTAGAATAAAAGAGCAGCAGAAGGAAAAAACCGTCTCCAGCTTCCAATTAACCTGCCCCCAGCTGTCTTATCATGTTAATTTTATATTTCACTTGTGTTAGATCAAGGGCAGTACAGATGGCTGCACTCAGGTGTGAGATGGCAGACATGGACTGAGGCACCCACAGCATGGCTCTCACCTCCCTGAAGCATGGGGAGAGGGTTCCTGTGGCCCAGCAGGTCACTGAAGATTAATAAAGCGGTCAGCAGGTAATTATCACCCCCTTGTTAGCCCTGGTCCCAAAGGAATAAATTAGATGAACAAAGTAGAAAGGAGCTGCAAGAGGATCAGTGTGAGCTGCATCTCCTTGTGCTGGGGAGGGCAGGGCACCTCCTGAAGGTTCCAGCTTGAAATCACTGATGGATTATAGGAGGAAGTTCCTCTCTGTGAGGGCAAGTGTTGCTATTTGTGCATTTTAGGCAGTTGAATTCACTAGTTCTTCTTGGGTCTAAGCATTTGCTAGCACTAACTGTAAGTCTACAGAAAGCAAGATGATCTCCCTGCTTTATATAGTCACCGTAGGCATATCTGTCAGGTGCACTGTTTTCACTTCTCAGTCTGTAGATCCATCTACCCTACTTGGGGCTTGTGGCAAATGGGAGGCTTCAGAATGATTAACAGTGCCTTTGAGACTACACCTCCTGAATGCAGAAGTCTCATTAGCAGCAAAGACAACAGGAACTCAATTAGGCATTTTTGTACAGATGTAGGCAGTGAAGACACGTCTTTCCCTGCACTGAGTTAAGGCAGGAGATGAATTCCCAAAGCAGAGCACTTGTGTGGTAGTGTTGTCACATTTGCAACCCGTTAATTGTTTCATCTCACCGTGGTGAAATAATGCAGAAAATAATTTTGGCTAGTGCACTTTTAGGAAACACTAACCACAGCTGACAAGAGGCCACAAGTCACAATTTTGGCTGACATCAGAGCAGAATGAACAAAGAACACAACAGGTGCAGTTTTTAGGTGAGAGGCAAAGTGATGGTACAAAACATAAAGCACAAAACACGGAGGGGATGGATTCTCAACATCATGGGAAAGTCAAAAGTCTTAAAAACACCACTGCTGGTCTCTCTTCTGCACTTTCATTATTAAAGATTGTTCTCCACTTAGTGGTTTTCCCCATCCACAGATAATGCACATTAATTTCTGAACTTGCAGCTGCAAAAAGGAAAGAAAAAAAAGAAAGCAATATTCACATAGATGGGAATGACAAAAACTTAGTGATGCATCTCTGTGTGCTTTGGCACCATTCTGATACGTGCCGCATAACAACCCTTCTCCTGTGAAAATTATGGGCAAATAATGATCTCTTTATGGGATAAACAGGAGCACTTGGAGGGGTGGAGGCAGACCTATTGGCTGAGTCTCCCAATGGCAATAGGCTCTGGAATACCCTTCTTGTAGAGCTCAGCTATCCCTGCCACAAGAAGAGCAGCCGCAGGACAGCTGCTGCACAGCAAGTTCCCCCTGGTGACACTTAAGATCTCACTTGATCTCCTCTAGTACCTGGAGAGGAGCCAAACAACCCAGAATAGGCATTGTCCTGTTCTCCTGCACACAGGCACGGCCTCTGTCTGCATCCTGCTGTGGCACAGCTTTACCTGCTATTGGAGAAAGCTGGCCTCCTTGCAGAAGCCTATTCGCGTACTGCTGTATCTCTGCAGTCCTCTCAAGGCGATGGGCAGCTGGCCTCGGGGAATGCCCAAGTATGTCTTGGGTTTATCAGCCGCCTCCTCCTTTTCTCAAAAATAGGTCTGCCTTCATGTCAGCTGCTAGTATAGGCCATTACCATCCTTGGCTGTTTATAGTTGTTCTTTTTTTTTTTTTTTTTTTTTCCACTGGAACAAATCTGTAGACAGAAAGCCAGAAATGGTTTATTGAATAAATGAATTAAGATCATGTGTTCCTATGTGGCTGGACAACTTTACAGTTTAAAAAAAAAAAAAAAAAGCAGGGCAGAAAAGGAAGTCAAAGCACAACATGAAGACATTTGATGGTAAGGAGATGCTGCAGAATGCCTTAAACCCCCAAGGGATGAATACAAGAACACTGTGAACTCCAGTTTTAAAGTGCAGTTCCTTACACCTGAATCCACCTACTCCCAGGGCTTACATCCAAATGCCAAATAGCGAGGCTAAACTTCCAGCAAAGCCATCCCTATAAAGTAAGCTAGTGTGGGGCACCTTGGTAACATTAATGGAACAAAGTTATTTCTCCCTTTGCACATCACACTTTAAAATCACCTCTAAATGTCTTTGTCTCACAGCAACAAATGTAGTCTGAAAGCCATAGCCAGAGACTTCACAGGTCTCCCTCTCGCCATGGCGAGTACAAATTCCCCAGTTATGATGTATTCTTAACAGTGAGTGCTAAGATGCCCGACAAATCTACGTTCAGGATTTTCTGCAAGAGTTTTTCCTTTGCAATAAAAGCCATCACTTAGTTGCAGTCGTGCTGCTGAGTAACCAGAGCTGAATCTGCCAGCCACATCCATAAAGGACAAATCTGCCCAAAGAGATTTTCCCTTTCCCATTAGAAAGCACTAAGAGAACATGTTCTGCAGAGCTGGATGCTGTTGAATCACACTAATTCACGAGGAACTCAGTGTCACCACCAGCGCAACAACTGGCTTTGGTAGCACAGTTGCTGGCAGGTACTAAACACAAAGGGACTTTGGTCTGTTTTTACACTTCATGGCCTCTGGACCTCATTATTTCTGCTGTTTGACAGAAGGGTAATTAAAACTCCACTGTAAGAATAAAAACTTAGAGATCTGTTTAGAAAGCAGCATTCTCCTGTAGTATTGCTTTGCAGAGATGGGTGTTGCCCACCCATTGTGTGTCTTTTTTTTTGCTTGGAAAAGGCTCCAGAAGCAGCTCACTCTCCAGGAGCTCTGCAGAAGGCTGCACTAGAAACAGGCTCACTGAAAAGCAGCAGCTTGATAGTGTTTTACTTGTGGATCAACAAAATAGTTGAGATTTCAGTAAATTCACCTGAACAATTTTTTTTTTTTTTGCCGCTGCAAAACCTCCCATCCCTCCCTTCCTCTCTATCTATTAAACAGCCTAAAAATATCTCAGTGAGTGCAGTTGTACAGCAATGTGATATTTTTACCGCTACTTTCCCCTGATTACCCTTCTCTGTAGCTGCCCTATTTCACAATTACTTCCCATGGCTCACGCTCTGTGCTGAGGGCTGTTTCTGCATACAGGGCTGCATGCCTTACAGCAGGACCAGCCCGCCCCTGTGTTACCCCCAGCTGCTCCTGCTACCCGATGCTCAGAGAGATGTGCAGAGCTGAGGGGAAGCACACCCCTTTCTGAGCTGGGAAGGTGCCTGCTGTGAAGATGCAGTGATGTCAGCAGCGAATAATTAAGTGATAATGTAATAACTGTGAGTTTGTGCTCCATTAAGTGAACTCCTGCTGGCTGCTTAATGAGCAAACAAAAACTCAAACCCTATTAATATTATTTCAGTAACATTAAATGTTAAAAAAAAAAAAAAAAAAAGAAAACTCAGAAGTCCTTAGTAGTTATCATTTGGGAGTCATCTGGAAACACATGCCAAGGTGGAAATTGTGAACTATCCCAGCGCTGCATTTGGAAGTCTTAAAAGTTTGTTTTCTTTTCAGAAGAGTGAAGAATGAGGTAACCATACCAACAGGAGGACTGCTTCCTCTCTGCAACATCTGGCTTCTTTGTTGCAAAAAGAGCAGCAATTGGGCTCCTCCTCCTGCACCAGTGCTGCAACAACTGCATCACAGAGCTGGTTGTGTACATCAGAGACATGAGTAGAGCCTAGAGGATCCTTATTCATCGATATAATATGTGAAATTTATGAAGGATCTAAAAAAAAACAACGGGTGATATTGATGAAGCTGCAACAATTTGGAAGAAGAAATCCAGAGCCAGAGTTGCCACTGGGGCAGTGAGCAAGTGGAGCATCTTTCACTGAGCTTAGAGGTGAGACACAGCTGCTGCATGGGAACACATACATCAGGGCTGCCCTGGGCATCTGGGACCTTGAGTCACACACAGTAGTAAATCAGTACTGCTGCTTTGGAAGTAAAGCCAGAAAAGTTCAGAGATTAATGCAAGGTTCAGGCTGCACACGAATGATGACATTCTCAATGCAACAAAGCAAGAGATGGCCCTTCTGCTTGAGCTTATGATCCATGGAAAGACAGTAAAGCATAGATTCTATTATTTTCCCTTGATGGTAATAAATGAAAAAGAATGGATGTAAAGTCTACAGCTCAGTGCCCTAATTTCTAGAGGTCTGCTAGTTGAAGTGAGTCTTTTAACAAATTATTTTAATGGCCTTAAAATCTTTTTTTTATGAAAAGGAACAAGTATTTTTTTTGTGTTTTCACTGGTTTTACTCAAAACTCCTTGTCAACAGACATTATTCAGTGTGCAGAATTTACAGTCAAAGCATAAAGATACTTAAGAAATCTTTCCTAGAGAAACAGGTTGTACCCAAGTATCAGAGACATGTTTAAGTCTAAGTTTAAAGACTTGGTACTTTATTAGGGAACTGAAACTTTGTACACTAAAAACATGAGCTACCTGTTATTTAATCTTGTAGTAACCTGCAGCAGTGATCTGGGTGTACCCTTATTTACTCCAACCAACAGGCTGAGGCTTACAGGAAACACAGAAAGATAACATGCAAGAACAACATCTCCCTGCTTCCTGAAGGACACACTTGATAGTGTATCATCAAGGACATTCTCAGCAGGTGATGTTTTCTCTGTTGAAAGTACCCTCATCTAATAGTTTGCAATACTATCCAATAGGGGAAGGGATTTTGTAAGAAACACAATAGTAACAAACAAACAAACAAATTAGAAGGAAAGAACCGGGGAAGATGTCATGTAAGTTGTTGTTCCATTTATGTAGTTCTCTGCTCCAGAACAGGTTTTCAGGGGTGAGGTACACTGCAGCTTTTTTGAACAGGGCTCTCTGCTGTAAGAACAACGCACCATCACAAAGATAGTTCTCTCATGCCTCATCTTCTCCAGAACCCCCTCATTTCTTGCTTTCCCCAAAAGAAGTGAAAATCAGGACCAACAAAATAATATTTGTGCCCTATGCTTTAGATATGAGAAGACAAATAAAATGGAGATTGGGAGGTCCGTCCATTTGGGATGTTGTATCTTTCAGATATGAAAGGATGAGTAGCCACTTATAACATTACAACTGGCAAGAAAAAGGCATAGTAAAAGACCAGTTTGACCATGTTAGACATCTGGCAGTAGATGCTTGGCATCCTAAAAATCTTACTGTATCAAACACACACTGAGGCATTTGCATTTAAAAATAGTTAATAGCCTAAGGTACTGTTCTCCTTGTGATTATGATGACTGTCAAATAACATGATGCTAATATCTTACTTAAGGCCATATAAACATTGCTCTAAAGTGAGGGTTTTCTTTACATACGATGGGAACAAGTTAAAATATAGCAACTGCCTAAATCTCATAGTCCAACTGGGAGTAGGCTGGTTTTTGATCTTGGACACGTTGTCCTTATCCAAAAATCCTTCATCGTTGCATAAAGGCCTGCTTACACTCCCCATGCATACTAGGTTCTCTGTTAATGTTAGAGCTTTCTAAGCTAAGGAAGATGGCATGAAGACATTCCATATGCTAGAGCTCAAATATATTCTCTCTCAGATTTTCTAAGATGACAAATCTTTGTTTCCAGCTTTAAATACTGAAGCATAGCATATTTATTCCGCACAGATTTCTACAACACATCTTTTTTTCTGCAAAAAAATATTGTCTAGAGAAGTAATATACTAATGAATTCAAGAAAAATTCAGCACTTTTACATAAAAATTTAAAAAATTGCCAAAATAACAAACCAAACATAAACACAAAATTCCTTCTTCCTTTTTGCAAAATAGGCTGAATTACAGAGATTTGGAGCTATGGTTTGTTGAGATTCTGAGAAGAATCTGAGAAAGAACCTGCTCTAAATTCTTTCATTCTCTCATGCTGCAGAGAGATTGCATTGCATGATATTGGCTAAATTGGCACGTAACAGTGCAGAGGCTGACGTATCCAACACCCTTTTTTGGCTGTGCTGGATTTATTCCTTAATGAATGCATAAAGCCTGTCCAGCCTTTATTCTTGAAAACCACAAAGGTATCCTACAACATGAATTACTTTTCCAGTCCTTGGCAAACAATGGACACTGTCGACATTCTCTGCATTATTACATGTAGGCAAGTGATAATTCAGAAGGAGTCATGCATCTAGCAGTCAATATTTCTATGCCTAGAGAGTTATTGCTGTCATAGAATGATTTGTCAGGGCAGAAACTTTATTTATATGTAGCAAACATCCAATTACTTTTATTGCATGCACCTTTGATACAGGATGTTGTTCAAATATGGCCTTAATTTTGAATTCTGTAAATAACCAAAGCAGAGAGTAGCAGGCATGTTGTCAGCATTCAGGCCATTGCAGCTTTCTTTGCAAAGTTGATCTAAGAGTCTGGCAAGTATATGACACTAATGATATATATATAGTGCCTTGAAACACTACTTCTGCAGCAAACTCATTTTCTTTCATTTCTAAGTTTATAGTCATCAGAAAAGCTATAATCAATATACCCACTCCAACTATCAAAAAGAAGTAAAGCAGGCTCTTCCCATTACCTCAGCAGCAGAGGATACCATTTTCCCAACATTTCTTATGCAATACTAGAGAACAGATATGATGCCACCTTCCCGAACTCAGAATATGGCATACAGAAAAAACAATGACAAGATGTTCAAAGTTGCCAGAACTATTTTCAGAAGCAACAAAGCATGTCTTCTGTTAAATCCAAATATACATTTCAATGATATTTAAGCACCTGATCCATTCGGATGCTGACTCTGTCTGGTCCCATGACAGGCACCTCAGCCATTAGCCTGCCCTTCCCCAGAGGATTGTACATGATCACAACCAAACCTAGGAGCAAAAAGATCCTGCTCTTCCTCAGTGCAGCTCTGCCCGCTGGCTGCTCATCAAGACTTCTGGATGTCTGATTGAGTTTTCACATTGGTCTTCTCTCCAGTAGCAGTGTAGTGTTTGACTCCCTGATTCCCCAAATGACTTCTGGGTAGCTGGTAGACCTTGGTGGAGCTGGGAATACAGCATGTTCTTAGTTTCCATCATGCCCATACAGACTATACTAGAATGTGCAGTGTTTGTCCTTGGAGAATCACAGATTCCTGTCACAGGTCATTTAAGGAAGACAAACAACATGGATAAGTGTCCAAAATAAGGCAATAGAGGCAGCGTTTTGCTTTGCATTTAGGAGATTAAACAATAACAGCCTCCTTCTCATGAACTGAATGCCCTGGTCAACCCCCATTCCTTGCACTGTTCCTCTCAAGAGCAGTCTGAAAGTCTGAGCTCAGCGAAGGCTCAATGGTTGATTTTAATGGCCTCTATAGGTTTATTGCAGGTAAAGTAGCACATGGCAAAGCACCAATACCACTTCTGAACTTCTTTCTCCAGTTGGTAGCTAATCCTAAAGCAATAATGATCATCCTATCATTGCCCTTCCTGCACAGCTTGTACACTGGACAAAGAAAAACAGGGATGTGCCATCAGCTCTACCTTAGTGAATTACTCTTGAGGGGATAGTGCTATGAAGCTGCTATTTCACAAACATTTCATTAAACCCTAATGTAACTAATGCATTTGTTATTCATGTGCATATAAATTTATTCTTTGATCTGCTTGTAAATCTATTTTGAGGAACCTGGAGTTAACAGTCTTCACATTGCTTTCACACTCTCCCTTAATTATCATGGTACAGTTAGTTTCTCTTTTTCCTTCCCACGTCCTTTTCTTTAGAAAAACATCCTCAGGTCACAAAATCACAAGTCACTTTTCTACATTTTTTAGGAAACATAAAAAGTGCTTCAGTTACCAACCATCCCTAAAATTATCCTCCTATAACAAGCATTGCACATGTGGTTTTGGAGAAATTTTTTTGCCACTTTCAATAGGTGACACGAAAAGTAACAGAAGGAAATTCAGGAAAACTCTGAGTGCAACAGTAATTATGGTGTTAAAACCCAGACTCCATAAGAACAATCTGATCAGATAGCTTTGTGTTTAAACACTTATCTACTGATGAAAATCTGTTCAAAACACAAAAGTCAGCATTGATACAAAGTCTTTCCCCTTTCCACAATCTTGTATCTCAAGGTCTGTTTTACTGTTGACTCAGGTCACCTCACTCTGAAGCAGCACTGATTTATCCTGGTTTCAGGCATTTCCAGGCAGGGCAGAGCACACGGTCCCAGTGCCTTTCTGTGGAGAATATTTCATAGTGGGATATACGTCCTGACTCTGAAACAGTGAACAGAGAGAGAGGAAAAGGCATAAATGTCTTTCAGAGCACATCTCCAAAATAGCTCTATGAAGATTGTTCAGCAAGATACCAATTGCAGCCAAAATGCAAACCTTCTCTGCCCAGTCTGGTTGCAAAATTTACGCATTCATGACAATTAATTGGCAGCAACATGGAGGAAACCCAGTGCCTTTTCCCTCTGAAATCCTGTATAAACTTGCCATTACCAGGGCAGCAGCCCCTTAAAAGCAATGTTCCTTGCCATAGAACTGGGGTGAGGTGAGTGAGGCGGACACATAACAGGAAGCACAGCATCGATCTGCCAGCACGGAGGCAGCAGCTGCTCCGTACTGGGTGTGTGCTGACCTTGCACCCTCAGCCTCCTTAGCAGCCCTGCTAACACTGAGCCCAAGTGTTTGTCAGTCCCCAGAGCTTGCGGTCCTTCTGCTACATATCCTCCCTGAACTGAGGCACTGACTTCCAAGAAGCCACCACCACCACTGCCGCCACCAGCCTCGCTAGGTTTTGCTACATGATTTAGCATTGCTAACAGCTGTGGTGAGATCGGACAGGGAGTATCTGCAGCAAGCAACTCACAGTGGAGATGTAAACCAGTTTTAACACATACTGATGCTTCTGTTTCATACACAACCCTCCTGACTCACAAATTGAAAGTGCAGACAGAACATTTTGAGACCAATTGCTGAGGGGCTGCAAGGAGCAGTGACCCTAGATAGGACAAAGACACTTCATCCAAGTGTCCTACATCAGAGCAACACACGGGATCAACAGGTGCTAAGGCAGTGCTATTTTGAAGCAGCTGGGAGGACTGTCATGTATAGAAGCCAGCTCCAGGAGAAACACACCTCAGTCTGTATACACTGATGTGATCCCTGGAGCTGGAGGAAGTGCTGCTCCACGTCTGTGGCATTGTAACCGAGGCAGGTGGCTCTGCTGGCTCCATGGATTAAAGAGGTCAGGCTGGAGAGTGCCCTGCAGACTGATGAAAACCTCTGATTAAACCAATACTCTTGTGCTTGAAGTATGGTGAATGCCAACCTTAGGGCTAATAATTTTGATATTAGTGCAGTGTCCTCTGTCTTACAGACATATAGATGAACATTTACAAAAAACAACCTTTGATTTAGTTTGTGAACCAGTCCTGACTTCTCAATTGCAGAAGGGACCTTACCTACCACAAAACAGCAGTGAGCATGAAGGCTGCCCTACCTCTGATCTGGCTTGGATTGGTCCCCACCACATTACACATCCAGATCCAACCTCCTGGTGGCAATTTCATTCCTTACCAAAGATGGGCTCTCCCTACATTTTTTAAAATGAGAGGATTTGGGGATGCTTGTCTGTGCTTATGCAGTCTAGAAGTCAGGCTCACAGTTTCTCATTTTGATGGCAAATTTCTTCTAACTATGGTATGTAGCTCTCTCACATCCTTTGTTGTGGTTTTCCCCAAATGATTTATAACTGAAACTTCCATAAACCATAACATTTATGTGAAGGTGTGAGAGGATCAGATAGGTATGCAGGTCATGCTGGCAGGGAATGCCAGGGAAAGAAAACAAACATCATGCTGTAGAGAAGCACCACAAAATGTGTATTTAAAAAGACACAAGTATTTCAGAAAACAAAACCATTCTTTATAAACAAGAGCATGTTCTGATTTTCCTTCTTTTAAAAAAATATGTCCAATCCATATTCATCATCAAACTTCTCTGGTGAGGCCAGCAGTACCTAAATAGGCTCTGAAAAAATACACGGCCACAAATACACTGAAGAACAGCAAGCATTTTGCCTCTCTCCAGCTGTCCTAATAGACATTGGTGTTTCACTCCAAACTAATGACCATACCAATCCTGCCATCTAAAAAGAACAACACTTAGATTACAAGCATTTTGAAGTCTTTTCCTCTCTCTCTTCCTCTCTTCTACTTACTTCAACATAACTGATATGGTGATGGAGGAGAGAAGATGATACAGTCTATATGAAGACTTACACAAACATTTCTCAAAAATTTTCACACACGGCAAAATGCCAAAATGTGAAAAAGATTTTTCTTCCTTCTTAAGCAACTCTAAAGTATAGACTTTGCATCCCACAGAAAGAAAAAATCGAGGAAACCACACTGTAGTGATTGCAATGCTGACAAGGTCAATGGCACTTGACAACTGCCTTCCTTTTTCTTTTTCTTTTTTTTAAAATTTATGCTGAAACTTAGAGATATACAAAAGGCAACAACTGGTAATTTCTGCCTTTGGAGCCTCCAACCTTGCTAGTAGTGCTGTGGCCCTCACACAAGGAAGAGTTCTCCCATCCCCACATAACAAGGCACACACCAATGCACAGCGGCTAAAGGAAAAGAGACACCATTCCCCATTATGGTTTTGTAATGTCAATGCTTGATACAAACTCCACTCACAGAGTAAAGTTCTGAAGATATCAATTACTTCAGCATTTTAAGACAAAATAGGTCAGAATTCTACTTCATAGTCAATTTTAATACACCTTGGCTGTTTTCCAGGTAAAAGAACCCCAAATCCTTAGCTACGAAATTCCATTCCCAAAGAAGGGGAGAAGTATGGGAAAAGAGAAAGGCAAAGCATTTCTGAGTCAAGCAAATATATATATATATATATATATATATATCTTTTCTGTTTGTAAAAAAGTGTGGATAGAAAAAACATATTAGCTAGTAAATTTACAGTAAAGCTTACCACGGGAAAATTATGAGGAGTGAATATGGACACCACCTGCCGTACAAGTATTGTGAGATCTATGTAAGACTGCAGATTTTCACTGGAACAAGGAGCACCCTGGCTGGGCTGGTGCCAAGCTCCAGGCAGAGGGGATTGGAGTCCTCAGATGAGAAACACTGAACTTTGATCACAGTGACTGAGAACTCATTTATTCAGAAAATAAAACAGCTCAAGCTTTTATGGGTTATGTCCGGTATCACAAAGCTGCCAGATGGGCTAGACTGTGGGAAATTAAAATAAAAGGCATTTATTATAAAAGGTCTGCTGGGATGTTCCCCCATTGCAACTTCTTCACAACTTAGTAAACATGTGCAATTCATTGTTCAAATTACTGGAATTAATCTTCTCCAGACTTTGAAAGTTATTGTCCCGAAGCACAATTCTGAAACACAAGTAAGTATTTTGGCCCAAGATACTTACCCGTAGGTTCCTTTATACTTTGTCCTGTGGTACCACCTGGAGGCTGGAGTCTCAGTGCTGTATCTGCAATGCATGTGTGGTGTCAGAGGTCTTGAAGACAATACAAAGATTAAAAAAAACCTTCAGAGAAAGCATAGGTAGGGATTGTAAGGTGCTAATCAATGAGGAAGGCAGTGACTGGAGAAAGCAACGTCTGGAGCACTCCCATCAAGAAATATCCTAATTCTGTCCAGCTGTGGGCTGCTGGTGGGCTGGGCATTACACTTGGGTGTGGGTGCAAGTACTGCAGCAACTCAGACAGCAGGGCCAGTGGTAATGGGAATTCTACATGGCGGAACCAAAAGTATTCAGACTTTAAAGAAAAATTCTATAAGCCAAGTGAATCTTTACCACGTTCTGATAATTTTTGCAAACCTAAAAATAAGCTCTTTGTGTATAAAAATATATTTGTTAAACATTTTGATGTCATTTCAATCATATTTTTAAAAGGGGTTTTGAAGACAGGCTCTTTCTCATGTACATTTTCTGCCATGTGCTCCAGGCTACTCGTGGATAAAAATATGGCACATTCTTTGACTACCTGCCTTTTAGTATCTATGTGCTTTATATTTTCTCTCGTTTTAAAGAGAAATTTAATGCTGATCTGAAACTGCTACTATATTCTCCCTGTCCCTTGGATTCAATTAGAAAAGCAGGTAGATGAAGATATTGTGACAACTATTCTTTCCCTCAAAACTATGCAGCAATTTATATTCCAAAAGGCTGACGTGATAATTTAGAGCATTTCTGAGTGCTTCTTTGTACTAGTTAAAAATTCAGAACTATCTATCTCATCTCACCGCAGTCCCTGAAACCCACAGTGAAAGGCAAAGCTGTGAAAATTTTCTCAGCTCAAAGCTCTATAACTGCACGTGACAACTTAAGCAGCAGAGCTTGGATAGTGCTTACAGGGTTTTTAATGTTGTCACCACAAAAGACAGCAGTAGTGTTAAAGCAGTGGGATTTGAAGGATCAAGTTCTTATCATTCATTGCAAGAGGAATGGCAGCGTCTTCCCCATGATGTTGATATGTCTTTAGTTCATCCTGCAGCTAAGCATCAGCTATGATTTTGCAACTTAGAAGCATAGACAGGTTTGTACCAACTCTGCTGGCATAGTCAAACCAGGTGCGTAAAGACATGCAACACACTGTAGCACACAGTTGCCATAACTCATGTATGCCTTGTGGTAAATACAACTTTTTGTGTTCGGCAACATTACTGTCTTACTTTTGTGGTATATTGTTTTCTTACATTTAATTATGTAATGCTCTTCAATTGCATTTCAGCAGTATGGCAGCAAATTCTTCTCTGATATGATCCTGCTGCTGTCAGCTGAGCTACTACTATGGGATTTCATCTGGCTCGCTGTTTGAAAGAGCAAAACCTGCTGAACTGATAAATGTACTATTATTAATCCTATTTTGACACTTTTTGTGATTACAACAAACAGTTTTAGAAGTTCTGTTCAAATTCAAAGAAGATGGATCCTGCCCAAAAGAATTTGTAGTTTAAAAGCCTCACGGTTCATCCCTTGCTACTTGTCTTCTGTTTCTAAAGTAACACATTTCACCGCTTGCAGAGTCCTCCTAATAGCTCTGACACTCTTTTTCGTGGTTAAATATATTTCAAGCAGCAGGCAAACAAGTTGCCTGTGTGCACGTTTCAAGTTGCTGTTTCTCCAATGACCTTCTTTCATGCTCTTTCATCTCTAAATTTAGCTAGCTACTGAAGTGAGTCTAGCGACACAGGAAATACTAATGCAGACTATATGTAATCACTCTTAAAAGAACAGCACAGATTATGAGACGGTGTAATCGCTATTCTGTAGCCAAATGAAGTTTATTTTATGAAACTGCACCTTTTCAAGTCTAATAAACCATTACAGACATTCAGTCCAGACCAACACATGCAGCACAAAATCAAAAGTATTATTCAAGGGCTGACACTCAGAACATGGAAATCTTTTAAGGATTGTTGTGTCCATATTTGAACAGATGACATTGTAACTGCCAGGCACAAGTGTCCCACAGACATTAAACCTGAAATTTAATCTTTGTCAATGCTGCTTCATTGTTCTCTAATGAGCAAAGCACACTGTAGAATAAAGGGAACCATTTAAGAATGTGCAATAAAGTACTGAGATTCAGAAAGGTACTGTACAGATACTGAGATGGGAACTGAGATGAGATGATGAGATCATAACAAGTTTAATGAAGCAGCAGAAAGGTTATACCACTTTAAATATCGTACAGCACTGTCAGATACAATAAATATGGCAAAATAGTAAATGTTCTGCGCCACTTGAGTAAGATGAGTAATGAAAAATTTGATTCCCTGTATCAAATACATAAAATCTGATTAAAATATTAATAATATATCTGCTTATATAGATAATGGAATAGTTTTCAAGTTTCTAATAACCTTTGTTTTGAGAAATCAAACTTCAAAAATTCTAGTAAAAAAGCTTTTCTTTCTGTGAAAACAGCACAAGCACAACCCAGGAAAGTAGTTAATTCTTTCTTTAATAAAGTGGGCTAGATATTCTTCTGGGATAAAGACACAAACTTCCACAACTAAATGAATACCCAGTCAAAATACCATACTGCCTCTCTGCAGTATATACAACTGATATGACATGCAAAAGACTTCAAACAGCCATAAATTACAGATGTAAGATACAGTACAACAGTTTCAAATACATATCTTCATCCCATATTAGTTATTATCACAAGTTTTCAATGCATATCAGTTTTCTATCTTGTCACTGGTATCCATGAACATCATGAGCGGATCTTTTCTGGGGAAAAAGAATAATCTTGCACTTTAAATGACAATTTATTTCTCAGTATATTCCTAACGTAAAGCAAGACAGGGTGATGGTTTGATATTCTGTCTAACTTACAGGCTCATCTGATTTAAAGAATATATAAAATTTTAACTGTCTCTGTACCATGATTAAATGTGAGACAGCAAATCTGTGACATGGAAGGACATGGTGTAACCAAAGCAGATTCGTTTACTGGAACTCGCTCTAATCTTACTTGCATAATCAACTCTCTGCTTCTAAGGATCTTATTATATCCCTTGGCATGACAGGCATCCAGCTCAGTGGTATCCACTGCTTAGCGAAAACTTGTTAGAAACTCCAAAAATCTGTATATACTTTCAGCGCTGCTTTAAAATATGCTGTATTGAAGATATAACTAACTTACAAAAATAAAAGAACTGTACAAATCACACTCTTGCAATGGCAATGAGACCGCTCAAGAAAACAGCAATGTGATCCCTGAAACAAACAACCAGAACAGAAATGAAAAGAATGATTCTTAAAATAATAAAAAAAAAAGTAAAAACGTTTTCCCCTGCCAAAGTTCTAGAATCACTGAAGGCTTATGTATCACAGAATATAAAACTTGTCTCTCTGCATCCAGAATATTTCTTTCCTCTTTCCACAAGTACTGGTTGAACAGATTCTCCTTTGTTGGTAGTGTGGTACAAGCCTTGCTGAATGGGTTAAGGCTAGAAGAGTTGGAAAGGCTTAAAAAACCCAACAGGCACCTAATCCCCTGGCATTTACACAGAATCAGAGAAATAAAATAAACCTGAAGGTAGGCATGTGTGTTTATTTCCAAGGTGATTTTCTATGAAGCTTAAAACTAAACCAAAATAAACACCTATCTGAAATGTTACTAGCTTAAGGTCTCTCATCTACACAAAGTCATCTGATTGTTCACACCACTCTGCTACAGAGATGCGTGATGCTATGCCTGCTTACAACGTTCCAGTGTTTTAACACTTTACAAGGCACAGAGAATCTCAGAAGAACTACAGAGCGGCTTCTGAATGTGTAAGGATATGGCAGCTCCCATGTAATTACATGACAGCTATCTCTTAATGTCAGTCATTAACACAGACCATCTAAGACCAGCAAGCCACATCGCCTCATCTTTGGGATACTGTACTTAACTCCACTGACAATTACAGACTAATCAGCACATAACTACCATTTAAAAGGCTATACCAACAGAAGCTTCACCATGCAGTTACAATGCTCTTGCATGGTGTACTTGATAAGTATCTTGAAACAAAATAATTCAGATTTTGTACTGTTGTTAGAAATGGAGAAATTTTCTAGCACTACTTCCTCTGGCTATAACTGCATAGGTCCTGCATGAGCAGCAGGCTTCCTCTGACTAACAGCTTCTTTTTGCAAATTCCAGAAGAGTTTAAAGGAATCAGTGAGTACAGAACCCCCATCTTACCTATTTGAAAAGAACTGTTATTAGATGCACTACATACTTGATGGCAAAGAAATACGCTTTTCCATAGAAGAACAAGTATTAGGGTTAATTAAAAACTTTCTGTTGGTTAATGCTGCTGCACCACTATGTATTTTTTTCTGACTAGTAATGTGGAAATCATAGATGCATATATGTAAACAGAATATATAGCAGATAACAGCAAGGAGATGTAAAGTGCTTTTAATTATGAACATTTCATACCACTTTGCACCCTTCCCTGTTAAGTTACCATACTCAAAATAATTTTAGATCAACTGGCTCAGGTGTACACTATGAAACAATGTAATTTCCCTACTCTTTGATGATAGCAATCTTAGTAAAATCAAAATCAATTCATGCCAGGGGAGTAAAAGCACACAGATACTAAGAGGGAAAGAGGTGAGCTGAGAATTCTCAAGGGGAAAAATAGTAGGCAAAGGGAAGTAAGGCTCTGTTGTATAGGTCCCCGTTCTCAAGGAATTTGTAACACATTCACTTTAACACAGTGCTGAGGAACTATTACACAAACCAGTGCCTTTAACACACCTCAGGCTACTGTTGGATGAAAAGAAAGAAACTAGGATTCCTCAACTGAGAACAAGTGCCAGAATGATGCTTTTAATTTTTCTGATTTACATTCTCTACTTCTCTAGTCACAAACTCTGAAGAAAAAGTATCCTTGCCTATTCAGAAAACCCAGTCTAGCATATTTTGCAGAAGGACGATATTAAATCTAGTTTGTCTTTGCCTCCTCAGGTCTGATGTCAAGTACCTATGCACTTCCTAATCCATTATGGTACCTAGCACATACTATTCTATGTTTCAAGAAAGCAACAGTTCTATAGTAACAAAGCTCCTAAGACAGACAGACTATAACTAAGAATAACTGTATACTAGAATCAGGTTTACTGGGTTTTTACTTAAGGCAGTCATTACAAGATGTATATTCTTTTTGAAGAGTCGCAACAAAAAATGTATTTTTTTTAACCTAGGCTTTTGGCAGCTGAATGCGTTACCTTCACCTATTTTCTGTCCTTCTAATCCAAAGAACCGTCCAGCCTGTGGAACCACTGGAAGCCGAGCTAAGGTGTACCAGCTGGCCTTCTAATTTCTCCCAGTCAGTTTAGTTAGATGTCCAGTGGGCTTACAATAGCAAAGTCAGAATCTTTGCTGTTATTACTACTGTTGTCATCAGGGCTGGAACTCAGGTTGCTGGAGGAGGCTGAGATGGAGCCCATCAGAGGGTCAGAGAATACCAAAGGACGAGATGGAGCTTCTGGCTTCACTGCTGACTCCTTGAATGTCTGAAGCAACTGTGCTGGCTCTGGGACAGCATTTCTGCTTCCTTCTTCTTTGGAAACCAAAATACAGTCATCAGCACCCTTACTCTCTCTAGTGCTTGAATCAGTGGCAGCCTGTAAGACAACAGCACAGAAAGAACTATAAGTCAGTACCCATTTTACTTTTTAAAAGAGTTTTCTGACACACAATGGTGATTCAGGAATGGTATAGAGGAATTATCATTATTCAAAAGTTGCAACGCTCATATCAAAACGTAAAAAAACCAACAACAACATGTATTATGGATTAAATTATTAATGACAACAGTACAAAAGCTCTAAAATTACCATCAGATATAAAGTTCTTACATGTTTCCTTATCACAGTGCATCTGTGCCATGCTCAAAGTAGCTGGGCATCCAATGCATAAATCAGAGTTGTGAAGATTTTAGGCAATTCTATTCACACTGCTGTTATTTTTCTACTGAAGTACATAAAGACAAACTGAGGTATTTTTTGCAGATCTGCATATACAATGGTATCTTGCAGTTCTTCAAGTGAGTGGTTTGGCATAAAATTTCCTGATAAAATTCTGATCAGTGGAATCCGAGCTGTACATCATATTTTAGTGTGCAGCAGTTCAAGGCAGATTTGTACTCCCAGGTCTTCAAGGCTTGATGCTGTGGGCTGAAGAACTAAGCACTGTCTCACTTTACCAGAAAACCCGGATCAGGGAATTCCTAATCTATCTTGTTAGATGTTGGGAAATGGCTGTCCCAAAGCATTCCAATAGTGGATGATGAATAATGTTGATGTACCAGAAAATTCTCTATGATTTTGCAATCTCATATTCTAACTGGATGTATTCAGCTTTTCAAAAGACATTACTGCATGTAATTAGAACGGAAAACTGCCATATACAGCATAGTGGGATTTCTCCCACATTGACAAAACTGGCAACATATTAGTGTGGTTGCAAAGTAAATGGACAGTAGCCTCTAGTTTCTTCTGCAAGAGTTGGATTCAACTCCTATCCAGCACTATATTCCTCCAACAGTAATATAACTGATTTCTTAGTTGCCAATGAATCAGCACCAGAACACAACCCAGCAAGTGGCCTCAGTGAGACAAGTGCCCTGAAGTGGTGTGATATTGAAAACAGTACACTGATTTCAGTAATGCAAGATCAAGGGAAAGGAGAAGTATGGGAACGTGCCAAACACAAGTCCTTTAATTATGACTGAATGTAAACTCACTTTAGGGTAAGATACAGGTTGCAGGTATTAAAGAAAAAATAAATCAATAACAAAAAAGACAAACAGAAAAAATTGAAATGAGATAAAAGTAGGCACAGTACATAAAATTGGAGGGGTCATCACAAGTATCACCAAGCCACAACTTGAATTTAAGATTTTTATGGGCTCTAGCAAAACTTGCTTTGTCAAATTTATTATTACAGCTAAAAACAATTTTGCATTGCTCTGATTAGTAATTATAGAGTAGAATACTCTTGAAAGGGATCTGTAGAGTAGCTCAGAGAGCAAACACCCACCAATAACTGAGAAGGAATTCATTTCAAACTGTTAAAAGTCACAAATTTAGTATTAGCTGAAATACAGATGCATAATTATGACCTGGTTCCCTACAAAATTTGTATGAATGAGAGTTGAAATACACATTTCCCTTTGTAGCAAATAATCTGTTTTGTTATCTTGTTAGTATCAAGGTAGATTTATGTCAATTACTCTGCTTTGTAAATAACCCATCTGAGTGCTTTATCATTCAAATGGAAATGTTTTAAGCTCAGTTTTAATGGTTCCAACATAAGACAGCTGCTAGACTGTGCAGAACCAGAGTAGTCCAAATGTGAATAAACAACTTCCCAAATACAGTCCATGAAATTAAAGAGATCTACAAGGAGAGAGACATCTCTACTTAGGCACTTGTCATGTGAGACATCATTTGTTATTAATTAGCATTTACTCTCCTTTGGTCTGTGATGCTTCAGTCAGCTGCCATCTCCAGGCATGGGGCCACAGGCTACTCAGTATTACTGCTCTGATCCAGTCTTGTGCTGGCATTTACTTGATTTTTTAGGCACCCAGCGCAGCCACAAGACAGGTCCAGGTGGAGCTGTTCTGGGAATCCTAAATACCACGTTAAAATTTTGCATTTTTGCCTCTCTACAAAAGAAACACACATTCCTTTAAACAGCAATTCTTGCAAAACTCACTTCTTTCCACATTTCTATTTAATACCTCCCAGTCAATGCAGTATAGCCTCATTTTACAAAATTATATGCATTATTATTCTAAGCTATCAGAATCATGTTATTTCAGTTCTCACAGCCCTCGCATCAGGATGGCTCCATGATGTGTAGGGTGACGTGGACGTACTGGAAAGAGTCCAGCAAATGGCCGCAAAGATAATCAAGGGGCTGCAGCATCTCTGCTATGAGGAGAGGCTGTGAGAGCTGGAACTGCTCAACCTGAAGAAGACTCAGAGGGATCTCATCAATGTGTACAGAGACCTGCAGGGAAAGTGCAAGGAGGGCAGAGCCAAACTCTTTTCCGTGGTGTACAGTGCCAGGACAAGAGGCAATGGGCAAAATCTGGCACACATGAGGTTCTCTTTGAACATCAGGAAATGCTTCTTGACTAAGTGCGCACTGGCACAGGTGGCTCAGAGAGGCTGTGGGGTCTCCTCCTGGGAGATCTTCAAAACATTCCTGGACATGGGCCTGGCAGCCTGCTCTGAGTTGGAGCAGATGGGCCCAAAAGTCTCTGCCAATCTCTATCACTCTGTGATTCTGCCACAGGAATTATGACACAATTGCCCAGCAAGATCAATATTTTCTTTTCTTTGCTTGGCATCTCCACCGTCAGCTAACAGGCTGTCTACCTTATGGCAGTGAACTCCAGCAAGGACGCCTGATTAGAAGCACTCTGTGCTGGTGCTGTAAGTTCACAAGTTCTGCTTTAAAAAAAATTGTTTTTGCATGGCAAAATTTTGCATCCTGTTCCCTAATGAAGGGAAAAGACAGAGAACCACTCATCCTAAATTCTTTTTGTCAGTGTTGGGCTTTCCAACACTATTTTTCGCTCTAACAATACTTCCTGTTTCAGTTAAAGAGACCAACAGATCACTGAAGTATCAGACAAGCAGCAGACTACATATATTGACTCAAAAATGATATAAAAGGACCTCCTGTAAATGTCTGCTTACCCCTACATCACACTGGAATTTTGGTACTTTTTCCAGAGGTAAAATACCTCCTCCCTGCTTGTTCTGCCTATTTCTGTTTCAGGAAACTCATGCTGACGTGAACCATGTTTTCTCCCATCTGCTGCCACTACTGAATAAATGAAAAATGACAGAATTATACTTCCGGTAGCTTTGAAAGTTAACAACCTTACGCCCATTGCCATATGGCTTCTCCAAACATTTTTTCCTGATGAATATCAGCTACTAGCACCGGGCTTATTTCAATCCCCTTCATACTGTGAATGAGTTAAAACTAACCATAAGAACACAATTCAAGAAAGCTGAGAAGAGCAGCAGCTCATTTTGCCTCCTTCTCTGAATCAACATAAAGGCAAGATAATGTGTTAATTATCATTCATTATTTAGCAACAGAAGCCTTCTGTTTGTCAACCACACACTGCTACCAAAGCCAAACATTCCAACAAATGCTCTACTTCTCTGAGCCTTTTATCTTCATTTTACGCATTTTTAATTTTGCAGCTTTCATTTCCAAAGAAGGGCTGCATCCTTATCTTCACTTTCCAGAAAAGAGCTTGAGGCAAAAAAGAAGATTTAGAAGATGAAAACTTATGTTACAACCACGCACAAAAGACTACATTACATGATAGCTACACCTGTACATTTTCCAGCTGTTCCAGAATTGTCCCTATAATTTCACTAGAGAAAAATCTCTATAGCAAATCATTAAACATTACATGATAGCTTCACCTGTACCTTTTCCAGCTGTTCCAGAATTGTCCCTGTGATTTCACTAGAGAAAAATCTCTATAGCAAATCATTAAACATTGGCAAAGTCACAAAAACTGCAAATACAGTAGATTTTCTTTAGAAAGAAATGCATTAAATAGCCTAGAGATGGTCGGAATTCTTAAGCCCCCTGCAGCTCTCCATAACTGCTCCCAGCTTGACCTATGGCAGTCCATTTTCTTCAACAGAATTAAAAGTTAGTGATGTGGCCTAGTTTAGGCCAACAATTAACTCCAGTAATTACCACTTTAATTTCATAGGCTACTAAAGTTTTTTGTTTTTTTTTTTAATAAAGGTAATCCAAAGTTCTCCTCTTTCTGTTTGATTTTTGACACAGCAGTTAAACTTGATGGGCTCAGGAATAGCATGGAATGGGGGGATACAACCAGGATTGCAATGAGCATTTCTAATCTGAATCTTCTATATCTCTTTCTGGAATAGGGGCAGTGGGAACTTCCAGATGATAACATATGAAAGGGCTAACAGATATGAATGCACTGTATCTACAAATGTATGCCTCATTAAATGCTCTTATGGAGCTTGGCTAGTACAGCCTCTACACGCATCATTTGTAGTTGGCTTATTAGCAGCCTCACAGAGCACAATGAAACTGTGGGACCTGAGAGCATTGTTCAGTTTAAAGGCACATATCCTGAACTACACACTGGGACGAGCCTCGAAGTTTCCATTGGAAAGAAAACTGCACAGAGCAAGCCTCAGCTGCCTCACTGCCAGCACTCAGAATGCAATGCCCAAGCACTTCTGCTGAGTGATGGGTGTCTTAGAGTTTCTCCAGCACACAATAATACTGCATGCTGTTAGTTCATATGGTATTATATCTTCCAGTTTCTATAATAAATCCAAGTAAAAATAGTAAAAAATACTATCTGCCATTTCTGTGTGGAAGTAAAAAATACTAAGTAAAAAAACTAGGAAAGAAAATGCAAAATTAGGACATCGTTATGCTCCAACATGCTACCATTGTTTTTTTTTTAAAGCCTGTACACCTGCCAGTACTAAGTAAAAAAAAATACTGTATTCTTTCCATTATCAAAATATAAGTAAAATATTATTTATATTTGTTTATTCATAAAATGGTCTAAATCAGCAGAATTGTGTATCATAAATCAAAGCAACTGTGCAATTATTTGAGAATAAGTAATTGAAAATGAGTTCCTAGGTCAACTTGTCAGGAGTTGATTGCAGACTGTGTTAGACTCTGTGGTGACAGTGCTGCCACTCATTCACAGGTGTGAGTGTCAGCTGTGGCCTGGCAGATGAGTCTAAGATGGAAAAGTATACAGAAATGTGCATATAAAAAAGCAATTGCTTTGAAGATCACATTTGAGTCAGACTGAGTTTTAGATAAAGATGGAAGTTTTACCTTTAGAGAAAAATAACTTTGTGTGAGAACATGTCCTGTTACTGAATGCTTTGTATGTG
This sequence comes from Chrysolophus pictus, assembly GCA_037305975.1. Taxonomy (NCBI): domain Eukaryota; kingdom Metazoa; phylum Chordata; class Aves; order Galliformes; family Phasianidae; genus Chrysolophus; species Chrysolophus pictus. The sequence continues at coordinate 34,317,426 of JAYKPI010000006.1, forward strand.
AAAATGTTTACTGATTCAAGGAGAAAGACAATACAATGAAGTAGAAGGTAAAAGTAACCTCCTTGCTATTTCCTTTTCGGCACTGGCCAAGGATACACTGCAATGCAGATAATCAACTCTTACATAATGGAAGGACAATGAGAATAATGAACTGATATGGGATTATTCACCTCCAGTTTTGAGATCTGTTTGTAGGAAATCAACCTCAGAAGTAGATTTAAAAATCTGAAAGAAGAACTACTCTCTCCAAACAATGCAAACATTTTGACTTCAATATCTGTATGTGGAGTATAATGCTACAATAAAAGAATTGATGCAAATAACCATGGTTCCATGTGAACCAGAAAACTTGGATCTCACTTCTTAAGGCCAGACCATCTCAGCAAGAAATAAGTTGTGTTTGTGACAGAACTCATCTTTTTTTACAGGGTGAGTGTGCAGTGGAGTGTCTCATGCAGTGTCAGCCATGCTGAAGAGAAATGTAAGACTAATTCCATCAGCGAACTGTTTGAAATATCTTTATCTTACCTGTCGTCCTGAGATCAACTGTTGCTTTGTCATAACGGGTCCCTTTAGGATATCACCAGTCCCTTTGTTCTGACTGTTGGAGCAGTAATGGTCATCTGCTATCGTGATTTGCTCATTTTCTTCAGCTTCCAGTTGGCTCTGGTTGAAACGCAGGGAACCCTTTAGAATATCTTTGATCTGTTGTTGAATGGGAGAGGAAAGACTGTAAGTTAGAAGTCTGGAGGAATTCTGAATTTTTTAAAGCTCTCAAACACTATTTCCCCATAACCATCGCTTTGATGATAGGAAAGAAGTCAGTCTTAATAGCTATATAGGCTAAAGATGTAAAGATGTAAATATAATTGCAATGTTGTTGTTACAGAATCTGGAAAACAAATCTAAAGAGAATGAAACTGCTGATATTTCCTCTTACAGATTTAGCATGTCACATCATTCCTGATAAAATGAATTTCCAGGGAGCATAGTATATAGTAAAATCAGAGCTTCAGATGCTTATTAGTATTCTTATTTTATATATGTAGCATTTTTTCTTTAAATTGAATGACACTTGAGTGGCAACTCAATAAAATAATGGGGACATAAATATGATTATTACACAGCATGCACATGCCGCACTGAGAAAAATGCTGAAGTTGGAACTGCATTGCCTCAGCTCTTGTTCAAGGCCTTTCCAGAACAATTCAGGCAGCAGACACTGTGCAAGTCATTTGAACTCCTTATAGCTCAGTTTTACTTTCTAAATAAAAGTGCTTGGCAATACTCGATGCATTAGTACTAGTAAAACAGCTATAACAGAAAATAAAACATCAGTATACAAAGACATTTAAACAAGGGAAAAAAAGAGGATTAATAGTGCAGAGGGATTACAAGAAGGTTAAGTTATGCAATCATTATACCTGCTTCAAACCAGCCAAGGAAACCAGAATTTCATCTTCTTTTTCCAAGTGTTCTTGTAATATGACTTCCTGAATATTTCCTGCAACACCAAAACAAAAAAAAAAGGTAAAGAGAGAATATTCCCTAAATAACCTCTAACGTGCTGCCAACTTACCACTGATTTACATCCTCACAGTGAAACCTTGTGACCTGCAAACACAATTTCAGACAGACCTGGAGGCTGACAACCTTATTAGCTCTGGAAGTGGGGCCAGCAAAACACATCAGTGCTGCCAGGCTCCTGCTGGCTCCTGCACTTCTGCTAGACCTCTACTGCCCCAAGGTACTAATGGGCTCATTGCTTGTGGACTCTAGAATAAAACATTGGCCTCTGTGGCCAATGGAATAACTACCATCTTTGAGCAAGAGGTCAGCAATTTTCATTTAGATCCTGGCCACTGCAAACACTGGAATACTCTTTTTCTCTATAACACGACCCAAAGTTTCACCCCCTCTCCAGTCCTTTCCTTTAGTTGAAAAACTCAGGGCTGAGCAAAATTTATGAGGCAGGAGATGTGCAATACTGTCCTTTCAGAAGACACCTGTTTTCTATTTCTACAGTGGTCCTCCAAGGACGTATTTCAAGAAGCTGGTATACAGTGTGTGCCATATACACCAGAGATGGAGCTGCAGTGGTTTTCCCCATACCAGGGAAGTTCTACACAATCCTGACTTGCAGTCCAAACCAGCCTCAAGAACTATGCAAACTCTGCATCTATGGCAGGTCCTTCCCCAGCCTCCTAACTGCTCCTTTTCTCCTCAAGCCTTAAACACCAGTGAATCTTAATAATCCATTTGCAACGCGAGATAGTATCTGTCAACTGAAAATTAAAGGACACTCTTTTGTGCCACTGATATCTTACACACAGAGCTAAGCCCAAATCCATCAATGACGTCCATCTGGGAACAAAGATTTGCTGCTCATAAATATCTGTAACCTAGGTGCTAAACAACTAGAGCTTTGTACCATTATGTACACACATTTCATTTGTTTGTTATTAAAACTATCTTACAGGTTCAGGGCTCCAGCCAGTGGAAAGCCAAAACCAACACTGACAAGGATAAATATGAAGACACTGACAACTTAGTGTGTGAGGTTTCAAGTTAAAAACATTGTGCAATATGGCTTAAGTTTTGTGTTTACAGAAGAAACAGCAAAAGAATGAGATGTGGGAGACTGGAATAAATGAGAGTGTAAAGGTAGAAATATGGATTTAAAACTCACCTATAAATAAGTTCGAAATTGTGTGCAGGCCAGAAATTAATAGTAGCTATAAATGATGAACAGGAAGGACAGTGAAGGGAAAAGATCCAAACCTAAACTATAAAATAACTTGTAGAGAAGCTATTTGCGAAGCAGAAGGAATAAAAGAGCTGTGGAAGGCAACAGCAGATGAGTTCTGAAAGGCAGTATGATCAAGGTCAAGAGCAGTGATGGGCTAGGATGACTCAGCTTTGCATAGAGCGCATCTGAACAAGGAGATGCAAGTTTACACTACTTAGCACTTATTATTTATCATACAACAGGAGAAGATTCCAGAAGCAATGAAATCAAACAGTGCAATTGAACAAAGTCTGGTATGAATCTTAAATCAGAAAGATTGCATTATCAAGGCTAATGTGAAATTAGATCTTTCCTCATACATAGCATCGTGAATTGAGAGAAAGCATAAAAAAACAACGTTGCTTTCTCTTTTAATATCTCTTACACATAAATAGTCCTATCCTTCAATTTGGTAAATAAAATATGTACACATTTACTTATAAAATTATACTTTAGATAGTGATTTTACACTGTTTAATAAACAGTAACAATTTTCTACTTTTAAAAGATTCAGAACTTTAAAAATCAGAAGTCTAAAGTCCAAGTCTTCATAGGCAGGAAAATAACACATAATCACAATCTGAATTCAACCGTCTTTTCCATTTCTCAGCATTGGAAATAAAAACATATCTGTAGTGTCTGATCCCCTGCATAAATCACAAACATGCAGTAGCAATTAAGGTAGGCATAATGACTAAGCAGATGGACGAGGAAAATAGTTCAAGACAAGCATCAAACCTAAAGATAAACGTGGAAGATCTAAAAACAATGGGGAAAATAAAGGAGTGAGAGTAAATGTTGACCTTTCTAATGATGTGGAAATAATCTATTATTATTTCTGTTCTTTACAGATGTTTATAAGTCAGCATTTGAAAAAAAAAAAAAATATAATTGCAACAAAAATCAGCTTTTACTGTGAAGAAATGTATTGTGATTTTTAAGGATTTATGAATGGAATGATGAATGTCAGCAGTAAAAATCAATACAAGTGTTCATATAATCACATATTTACTTTAGGAAGATTAATGCCAGATTTTAGTATTAGTGTCAGAGAAAAAAAGATTGAGAGAAAAGGTTAGAAACACTTCAAAGTTGTCTAATAAAGAATTGTTGCATTTCAAACATTTCTCCTTGAATTTTCAAGTACAAGAGGACATATGTTTTGGATAAAGAGGGCCTATTATTATTATTATTATTATTATTATTATTATTATTATTATTACTATCATCATTTTTTAACAAGTTAAAAATATTAGAATGTATTTTGGAAGAATGCCCACTGTGAATTTGTTGAAGAACACTTCTGGACACTCTTCTACTTAGCACAGAAAAAAGTCCAAACGTGCACATCACTGTAATCAGCCACTTTTCCCCCTGGTAATAATAGTGACATAAGCTCATAAATCGGAAAGTCTTTTTCTACTACAGTGAAATAGAATGAAGGCTTCCCTGTGGAACTGGCAATGGATTTTTCTTCTTCTGCATATGCCCTTGAATAGCACACAACTTCCTATTTACTACACTCATCCCTTTTGAATGCTGTTTATTATCTATCAAATAAGTGCTAAGTATGGAGACCAAATTGATCAGTGCTCACTCATTTTCTCTGGCTAATGAGTAAAGGAGTATAATATAAAATTTTTAGAGGAAAGAAGCATAAAGGCAATGTGACTCTGCATGAATGAGTGCCTCTTCAGTCACACTCTCCTGTTGTGACCACCCTTTGCAATTCAGTTTCATTGAAGCACTCGTATGAGTGACAGGAAGCATGACATTTGTTATGATATTGTTCTTCTCCTCAGAAGTCAGCAACATTATGCACTGTAATGGTGGTCCTCCATCAAGACTCATAAGCAAAGAAATGCTTTTTTATGTAATTTGTGAGAATACATTTTGAAAACTTATTATCAAACGAGAAGATTCATTGCATTTTGATAGTTAACTGACCAGTTAATAACTACTTCCTTAGGGAGATTATGCCTTGATATATTAAAGACAATTGTAACTACAGAGGAATAATATGCAGATGATTGCATTCTTGTCCTTTTCTACAAAATATAGGAAAAGAGAGTATTGAGAGTCAAGGTGACAACAGGCTAGTTGAAACAACTGAAGAATTAAGATGAAATAGTTTACATTTCCTGCTCTTACATTTTTCTCAAATTGTAAATAACTTCACATGCAAACTCACTGTAGAAGTACTTCTTTTGAGAAGCAAGATTTCTATTTCCTCTCCCTAAGTTCTAAAATTTAAACTGTATATATACTATAATTTGCTGTACCAAGTTGAAAGGAGGAAGATAATCCACATCAGCCCCTAGCAGTAATATTAGAGAAGGCTTATGCTCTTTGATGACTGAACTGCTACATATTGCATGATGGTGAGTACAGTAACTGCTGAGCTCCTCATCCAGGGAAAGGGGCTGTTCAAAAGCTATTACATTTAAAGACCAAATTTTCTCTTTGAAGGTGGAAAAGCTGGTATGTTTGGCCTAATTATTTTAGGTGCTCATTAAATAAACTAACGGTCACTGAAAAATAAGCATGCCTTCAATACAGATACTGCAAGAAACCTACACAGAGTGGTGCTAAATGAGGACAATTCGTAGCAGCGGTGGGAAAACTAGCCTGTTGTATGCAAGGTTGTCTCAGGCATCCATCCCCTCACGGCTACTCGTGTGAAAGACAAATCTGCACCTCTTCATTTCCAAGGGAGGTGGGAATTACACAAGTCTTCAGTCCTACAGGATCAAGGCATAACCTGGACTTAACTTTCTACTGACACAGATCATGTGTAGGAGAAGAAGACTGAATATGGCAATAAACTTATCACTGTCACTCTTAGGTTCTTTGCTTTCTCCTATTTCATTGTCTTTTTGCAGAGCATTTCTCTCCAAATTTCCAGTTTAACCCAGTCTCTGAGTGACTTTCCCAGGAAGGTGCCTTCTGCTGAGAGGAGCTAACTACAAAGAGCTGCAAACTACACTATGAATGATACCTTTCTATTAGTCGTAAATGATCAACGATTTGTGAACAATCAACAGTGCTAGAATAATGTTTAGCCTGTTTTTCATCCTTGATTCAAAGCCACAATGCAAAAAGGCATTCTCATTGCCAACGTCATCATCAGTAAGGGAAGAGATGTGTACCACTTCAGCACTGTGATATTCCTAATGAAAGAAAAACAAACCCCAAATTCACACAGATACCAAGGCCTGCAGAGAACTCTTGTGTTCCAGTTCTTTTGTATCATTTTTGCAGTGAAGTGAGAGTTTATATGAAATGTTTCCAAAATTTCCAGCATTATACTAGTAATAGCAAGTCATCTTTTTTTCACTACCATTAAAAAGCTTGAGGGATGGACTAACATTTAGCTTCTGATAATATTTTTTTCTGTTTTTGCTGCAAATACTTTATTTCTACCAGAAGTGTTATGGACTTCCAGGAGGAAAATCCATTCTTTCAAATCTTGTTTAACGTATACACTATGTTTATGCCAGTGCTAAGGTGTTCAAAGACAACAGCGTATACACAGACACCCTGTGATTCCAAAGAGAACACAGAAAAAGCATGGATGCTGTGCCTCCCATGACAGGTGACAGAACATGCTCTTGATATACAGAAATGATTTTTTAAAGAAATTTTGGCCCTGATGGTGGTGAGACCCTGTACTATCCCACACTACTTACATTCTTGATTACTGTTGAGACAAATGACATCTGCATGTCTCACATGCATCCTTCTTTACCCATGGCTACAAATACCTACTAGGACCACTACTCTCTGAGCTCTTTCGAGCAATGTATTTTTCTGAAAGTTCAAGGCAATTTTTTTCCTCTCTTTCCTTCTATGGAACAGTTGTCTTCCTATTGCTGTTTACATTCACCAGAAATAAAAAAAAACAACCATAGTGTGAAGTGACAAGCAAATGACAATTTGTTCTGCATAAGTGACAATCTTAATAGCCATAAGAAATTGCAGCCTCTCCTAAGGGAAAACTGTACTATTTCATTTCCTCACAATCTAAATGATTCATATTGCAATGGATTGCAGACAATACACTAAAAAATTGCTATGGTTGTGCAAGAGACAGTTCTTGTAGATCACACAGAGATTTCTAAAATGCAAAGTTGTCTACTCCTTGTATGGCTGAATTAATTAAAACTGCTTTTGATTTTACAAGCAGAATGATTTATTCAAATACCACTGTGGTAAATGCCACATGAAAACATGGATAAATTGAGAGTTTTGACAGCAAACATCCATAAAAGCCTGAAGTTCTATTTAAAACATACTTAAGGACATTTTCTATGATGTGTGTCATCAGTAAAGAAATATGTCAACCTGGAAGGAAAGCTAAAGCATCTAAATTAAAGACTTCTTTATTAAGAAGGAATTTTGATACAAGTGCTTTCAATTTTCAAGTAGCATAAATAAATTATGGATCTTAACAACTACAGGACTTTCTGTTCTCTTTATGGCTAGAGTACGATACAGCATAGATACTAACTTGAACTATTTTGTTTTAGTTACTCATATGTATTTTTAAACTATTTTTTGGTAATTTTTTGAGACTTTTTTGTTTGCCTCATAGCTATTGCTTCATTTAAGAAATATCAGTCATCTATTAAATCTAGTCTCTATGTTCACTGCAGACTGTTGTTTCTAAATCTCTACATCTGTGGCATTTCTGTAAAAGAAGACATTAGTGTTATGTGTGCTATGAGAAGGTGGGTGATACTTCTAAAACCAATGTTGTGCTCTTTAAGACTTTTTAGATATCCAATGAGTATATACAGGTTTTGAGTAAGATGACTACATGTTCTGTTGTATTGTTCCTTAGATGTTTGATGTCAGAAATGACTGAATTCTACAGCGTGTCCATTCAGTAGCATCATCAGCTTCCCATGAAACTGTTTCATCTAGTAGAAGAGACTGCAATTTACATTAGCTTTGACTTAAAAGAAAGATCTTGTAAGCTCTGAGTCATATTTGTATCACTTACTCAGAAGTCCTTGGGAGTACATTATTGACAGTAGTGCTGAATTCGTGCCCAGATTAAAACTCAAAAGCACATCAATCCCAGCTGTGAAGTGCAGTTACATTCCCATTAATAAATATAATTAGAAACACATGTTAAAGGAAAGTCATTTCCCTGTTTGCCTTATTTTTCTTCTGTCCTTTTGAATGTCTTGTATAGATTTGATAAATCTGCACAAACTGACTTCCTGTCCTCTCTTTCTGTAATTTTTGGTTCTGCTGCTGCTCTGTTCTGAAGATAGGGACTTTTCCATGAGACCTGGTTCATCTACTAACTGCAGTCCTCTTCAGTGAAAACGGTTTCTAGCATCATTCAAGTAGCTTCTATGCCCTTCTCCTAATGATGACAAGTGTTCTCAACATGATGGACAACCATGAATGGCTAAACAAAGTATGAAGAGTGAAAGAAATATATATATATGCCCCTGCTCACCTGGCTGATTAAATGAAATGTAAATCTTGAAGAAAATAACAAGCAAAATAGTGACAACGGTATGGCTCAGTTATAAGAATAGCAAAGATCTTTATGGAAATAATGGGTAAGTTAACAGTTTAGTCATGCTGGAATTTAGCTTCTATCAAGGTTTTAGTCCTCTAAAGCTGATATCACAAGACAGATCAAAGCCTAAGAGATGCTGTGAAGGAAAGGGTGAATGGTCAATAGTAGTCAGCAGAAGGGAGATGCTCACCCTACAAAGTTAAAGAAACAACAAATGACAGAAGTAAATACCGTGACAGGAATTTGCTGAAACTTGCAAGGAAAGGTCTTAATGTAGGTAATTATGGAGTTTGTAAGCTTCATTATTTTAATCTCATTTTTATCAGGACTGCTGAGATGAAAGGGTTTGTAGGTGCCTATCACAGCTGGACTTTCAGGATTAACACAGTTGTTAACTGTATGTATTTGACCTTAAGAGTCAACTTCATGGGACAAAAAGGTGTTTTAATTTCATGGAGCACTAAAAATTCTTCCTGGACACACACATGTATATCTGTATCCAGATATAAAAATAGAGCATGACCAGAAGAGAGAGCCTGAAAACAAAGTTTTATAATAAACATTTGTTTCACAGTAACTACTCCTGTATTGTTTAATAAATCTATTAATGCTCTTCATTTATCAGTATTTACTGGATATTTTATATCTTTATTTTTAACCCAGAAGAAACCCGCTTAGACTCAAAGGGCTGTGTTTGTTGCAGCCTTTTTAACTTACAGCATTTCTTAACACACTGGGTTTATAAAGTATGGATAGTTTTATTTATGTCCTGAGCATGAGGAAACTCACTTAATGCACTAATTACCTTAAAAAAAAAAAAAAAAATTCATTTCAACTCAGGGCAGCAGAATAGTTTCCATTTCAATCTCATTCTATCCTTACAAAAATTTCAAAACCTTTCATCTTATTGCATGATAAAACAAGAATTCAGTGTTATATTGCGTACATTTTACAAGTAGTGTACCAAGATCTATACTGAGCAATGTATCAGCCTCCAAATAACAAGCAATTAAGTCAACTTTTTCCTCCTCTCCCTCCCCCACTGCAAGAGATCTTTATAATATAACACATCACTGCAACAATTCCATTGACTGTTATAAGAGGGATGGATGAAGCCAATGTAATTAACGTTTTAAAGGTGCTATTTCACACAATGACTGAAATTATACTAGCAACTATATCCGGTAAGTTTCTGTTTTGTATTTTTATTTCTCCTTTTGTGCTCACCATTTTTGCAATAATTGCAGTGAAAAGGTGGCTTTGAACTATGTTTAATGAGTCTTCCGAGTAATGTCTGTCTGGGAGATGTCAAGCAGTATAACTCTAAGTGAGTCTTACAGTTGCCAGCATTTCCTGATGCCTGTGGCAGGGACATGTCCTGTTATCTTACCAAAGATGCTCTCTGTGAACAGTAAGCCACCTCGTTAGATAAAAGACATTTTTAAAATTTTAATTTAATTTTATTTTATGTATTTTATTTTATTTATTTTATTTTATTTTTTAATTGTGATGCCATAACTTCTGGGCATTTTGTAAGCAAGCAACTATCTACACTCTACATAAGAAAGCTTAGAGCAGGCATTTCAGTGGCACAATGCTGGTGATGTTTAGGAGGGGGGATGAACTTTCCTTTCTACTTCCCTTTTATAAGCTGTGCTGGAGGAGCAGAGATGCTCTGGAATAGTAGTGAAGGACATAGCAACATATTACAGATAGCAGAAGTCATATTAGAAAATGCATTCTCAGGATAACTCTGTACAGGGTCAGCCCAGTATGGAACAATTTTTTTCAGAGACCCATCTGAATGTCCTTCTAGCTCATGCATGTCCAATCCACAGCCTGCGGGCTGCATGTGGCCCAGCCCAGCCTGTACTGTGGCCACCTCCTGCTCTACACCATCATGGTGGTGGCTCTTCCCCACTGAGTAGCCCAGTTCAGCCCATCGCTCACAACGACCATGTATCAGTGTGCAATTGGTACTGTTTGGATTGAAATCAAGACACATGGAGGGCGCAGTGCACGGCTAACTGTAGTTATTAATTGCATGTATTATCATACATTGGCTAAACACAGTTCTGTGAACAGTGAAAAATACGCATCTTGCTTTCTGCTTTGATAAAAAAATTTGACAATAGGTTTCCAGATTGCAAAAAAAATCATGAACTTCTTGGTACATTTGCAACTCCATTTTCAGTCAACATAAACACAACACCTGTGAATTTTGAAATGGAATGTGTAGAGTTGCAATCAGACTGTCAAGTAAAAATTATGACACGATCAAGTTCCCATCTTACCAGAGAGAAATACCCCTCACTTCAGAATCACACCTTACACGTTACTGCTTTTTGGCAGCACGTACATTTGTGAACAGCAGTTTTCAAGGGTGAAGCACAGGAAGAGTAAAATGTAATTAAAATCTCCGACCTTGGGAGCTCACAAAGAATGGCAATCACTTTCATTGAACCAGCCTGATGCGTTGTTTCCACAAAAACAAGGCCACATATCCCATTAATTTTATGGTTTTGGCCATCCCCTTTGCTTATGTTTTAATAAAAAAATAATTAAAATAAGTTTTGTTCCTTATACACATTAACTATATTACATATACATTACAAGGGCTGCTCCAAAAGTAATGCTTCCTATTTTACTATGTGCTCTTTGTATCTGTTACAGTTTCCATGGAAATAAATAGATGGCATTACTTTGTAGCAATCTATGCATATGTGGCCCAAGACAATTCTTCACTCAGTGTGGCCCAGGAAAGCCAAAAGGTTGGACTATTCTCTAGCAGTAGTAGTGCCAGTAAGAAGATGAAACTCGTAAAAGCAGGCAGACATGTTCATTCTGCATAAACATGGTTATATCTTTGTTGGGTACCTTTGCACATATTTCTACGGTGTTGTGCAGAACCATGTGAGCTTACTCTCTGGAGAGCTGGCGTGAGTATACAGGGCTTATTAGCAGAGGGTCTATGCTGTGATAAAGTAGCTAAATTGCACCTGGACCCCAGCTCACTGTGGAAGCAACCTGCCTGTATTTGTACAGTCCTGCCCTTAAGCAAAAGCAAGAGTGGAATGATCTTAGTTTCTATACTGTCACAATCTGACAAATTACCCATCAGAAAGGAATAGTTTCTATGTAAAGATTTACATAGCTGAAAATTTCCTGTCGAGAAAAGAACTTGCTGTACTTGCACTTTCACATTCTTGGAGGTCTGAAGCTGCATCTCTGCTGGAAACAAATATTAGGTACTTCAGTTTTAAGAACAGTGATGACGGATTGGTTCCTGTCCCTTATAAACAGATGACATTTTAAAATTCATCACTTTTCTCTCTGGAGCAAAACTGTCCAACTCATAAACATCTTTCACAACCTCTCATGTTATTACGGGCCACTGAAGGGTTTATACTTCTCCAGAATTTCTATTGACTTTTTGCTAAGAGTCTGTGCTTTAATCCTGGGTGGGTACTGACAAAAACCAAACCCTAAGGATACCGGCAAGCAGATGGCACTATTGTTAACTGCTGTCATTTGAACTGCTGCTTAACAATATTGCGTGGTCTCAGGCCTGAGATGTAATGAAGCTTGGCTGTCTGAGAACCTTGGGATTGACTTCACCAATACCTCAAACTCAACTCCATGTCAAATGTGAAGAGAGGAGCCCACCAGTAGCTACTGTGGGGCGTTGGGAGTGATATACTGGGGTGCAAATTTCTTAGAGAAATAATTCATGATCTGCTCTAAGACATCAAACAGAGGTCACATTGAACAGGAGAAATATGACATCTGATGGCACCTGCTATCTCAATCCCTTTCTTTTGACACAGTTAAAGAAAAAGAGGAAGCAATTAAAATTATTCAAGAAGTAAGTAACATTATGTTAGGTTACAATACTGCAATATTTAACCAGTATATTACAGTTTTCTGAATCATTGAGCCCTCAGGAGTTTATGAGCACTAATAGAAAAGTACCTCAGAAAAAAAATGCTGAAGAAAATTACTGTATTACTGAAGGCACAGGGGATATTACTCCCCAAAAAAGGCCAGTGTGTGTAAAAAAGAAACATCAGAAAAAATATATCTGTCATAATGCTGAAGCAGTAATAGCTATGGCAAATATATTCTTTCACTGTCAGCTGAGTACTATTCTGCATTTATATTACAAACAAAGCCGCAGGACAGGCTTACAAGATTGGATGCATTTTCATTTCATTAATGGAAAAATGGAACATACAGAATTCTTTCTTTTGAAAGCTATGACAAGCTGGTGGAAAAGGGTGGTAACAGAAGCAAAATCTGCCTTCCTGTCTGACAGTTCTACATACACAAATCTCAACAATTATCCTTGGAGGCATTAAAGGCATTCCACCCCAGCAACGCTTCAGCGGTAAAGGGAAAGGGGGATGAAAATTAAAGCCCTTTCTGCTGCACAGCTCTAAGAAGGAGACAAAAACCACACAATGACTTTCCTCCGTTTTCATGATCAAAAGCCTATTTCTAATTTCTACATACATAGCAATCAGTAGTAATATTTCAGAATCATCATTCATTACCATGGTAACATCCCTTGATATTACAGGCAGTTAATTATGTCGTTGCTGTGTGCTTCACCATGTGTGTTATATACGGAAGTAGATAAACATTTAATAAAAGCATCTTCGAATACATGAACAAAATAAAAACTGCTTTTCTATCCCTTGTGGTCATTCCTCATGTTCTATGCAAAAAAAGATTTAAAAAAAAAAAAAAAAAGCGCTAATAAAAGGTATTCACTGAAACCTATAGAAAAGTAAAAGGCAAAGTTCTTGGTAAAAAGAAATCTGGTGACTTTATGTGGCAAAGAGTTCTGACTGAGATTTTCATTGAACAAAACATTTTCTAAAAAGATACCATATAAAGGTATAATATATAATATAAAATAGTAATATAATAATATGTGATGCAAATAGATTGTAAAGTACTAGAAAAACAGAACAGATGACTTCCTGGTTATCTCAATCATTTCTGAGCTATAACGTGACATCTCTGTCACATCACAAAGCAACTGTCCTGATGGTCATCAGGATCCCTCCTGTAAGAGAAAGAACATCCTACAATTGTTTGATACTCTCTGTTCATAGTGCCAATTGAGTAGTTCTGTGCTGCACATTTCTATAAGCTAGAATTAACACTGTGTTGTTAAAAAGCAAGCTGCAAATATAATGCAGGAAAAAAGCTAACAATTGAGTAACAAAGTTTGCACAAACTATTTAGAACAGGATTTAAAAGGCAGACCTTAGACAGAACTTAGAAGGAATTTAGTTTGGGTGACTCCTCAAGTTCTGCATATCCATATGTTTTTATTAATAATTTAGCCAACTATTAAATGCATGACAGCAGAGTCTGCATTTCAAGTGCTAGCACGAAACAGAGCACATTGCAGAATAACCCGACTTATTTAGCTAAAGAGCCAAAGGACAGCAAGTGAATTTCAACATAATCAAATACAAGGAACATATATGTAAACATTTCCTGATTACATCTAGAGGATAAAATCCTGTGTTTAAAAAGCTGTGAGTCACAAAATTTTAAAGATCATAGTGGATTATCATCTGAACCCATGATTTTATCAAAGTGTACTAATGTAATGCTGCACTACACATTTTAAAAAAGAGGAATTACCACATGGAAGTAAAGAAATGACCTTCCCTTTGTTAAATTACCACTTTGCTGTGCAGCTGCTAATATAGCATATCCTGACCTGATTAACCTACCAGAAAAAGCATATGAAAGCCCTAAAAAATTCAAAGGAAGACAATAAAAATATTCTGCTGTAAAAAGTAACCCATTTAAGAGAATCAAAAAGTGTCCCAGCTAGCAAAGACTCTGTTGAGAGATTTTGATCACTATGTGTATATAATTCATTGTTATCTACTCTTGGGTCTCTGAAATAAAGTAATTTTCACAGGTAAGAGACACCTGAGGCAGTACTAGACTAGTTACAATAGCAGCCTTTGCTAACCTTTCCTCCGACCTAGAAATGACTAGGTATTTTCTGAGTTTTATTTTGCTGTCATTTCTTGAAGCAATGAGTAATGGACGGACTCTGGAAACAATCCTTGAGGGTTACTCCCAGGAGCTATTGAGAGTTTTCTTGATCAGCTTGCTGATGTCAGGATCGCCTGACTGATTTTTGCTCAGGTCATACTGGCAAGAATCTTGGTGGTCTTATTCCTGGCTTCCCATGGATCATCTGTTAGCCCACCTGGAGACACCTAAACTCTTCAGTTTGCAACAAAAGCAGGAACTGGTAAGGTTGGTGGCATCTCAGACTCTCTTGTGTTCTATTTATTGTAATTAACTGTTAATTGCTAAAGGATTTAAGTGCATTTGTCTAACCCGCTGCCCAGACGCCCTTGCAGAAGGAATACACTACAGCAGAATAAAGCAGTTGTGCTCAGAGGTTTACACTTGGCTTTTGAAGGCTGTGATTCCAAACTTCAAATAACACAGTATTTACAGCTTTTCCTAGGATCGTAACAGTGGCTACTAAAATTATATGGACACACATAAAAGAAAATGAAAATGCAAGTACAACTCGGCTTTCACATCTTTTTGACCTCGTAAATTTAGGTAATGTATATTTAGTTCTACCCACTGAAACACTCAACTTGAAATTATTTTGCTTCAACTGTGATGTTGCAGGACATAAACAAGCTTTGAAAACACTGCACTTGTGCTCTGATTTCTTAATAACGCTGCTTTTTGCACATAACTAAATATAGTAACCTTTGGATTTTGGTTCAACATAGTTTAAAAATACTGCTTTTATCAAAGTCTAGCTAAGTATATTTAATACCTGAATCGACTGAAGGCTTTTTGTTTATTTTTTTTTCTGATTAGCCTTGGCAATATATAAATCAAATTATAGAATGCAGTATTTGTTGATTTTCTTCCCAAGGTAGCTTCCATTTTAACGTATTTCTTCTGGTCTAAGTAAAACACTACAAAGTAGCTAGCCTATGGTAACACATTTTTACAAAATGAAATTGACCAGTGTACACTGTGCAGATGCTATATTTAATGAAAGTATATGGATTTTATACAACTATCACTTCATGTACCAAGTATGATTCTGGGACTGTTGAACTGCAGACAAGCTTACAGAATGAGATGTGAGTTCTAGCACACCTCTAACAAAAACAAAATCTTTAGAACAAAGACCATCCGTGCTAAAGCAACTAATTTTTTCTTAGCATTGTCAGCGGCTAATACACTCTCACGTTTAATGGTATGACAGTATGATACCGAATCACAGAACCTCAGGGCTTGGAAAGAACCTCAAGTGACCATCGAGTCCAACCCCACTGCTAAAGCAGGTTCCCTACAATAGGTCGTACAGGTAGGCATCCAGGTGGGTCTTGAATATCTCCACAGAAGGAGACTCCACAGCCTCTCTGGGCAGCCTGTTCCAGTGCTCCATCTCCCTTACCATACAGAAGTTCTTTAGCATGTTTGTAAGGAACCTCTTATGTTCAAATTTTACACCATTACTCCTTGTCCCATCTCTACACACCACCGAGATAAACCTGGCCTTATCCACTTGCCACACATCTTTCTTTACATATTTATAAACATTCATCAGATCCCCTCTCAGTCTTCTTTTCCCCAGGCTAAACAGACCCAGGTTACTCAGCCTTTCCTCATATAGGAGATGGTCCAGACCCTTTATCATCTTTGTGGCCCTCCAAGGGACTCCTTCTAGGAGATCTCTGTCTTTTGTGAACAACCGCATATATTAATTCAATTTTTTGTGTGACATCTAAAATAATAAGCAGTGTACTACATAAATATTAATTTTGTTCTAATCCAAACATCAGAAGAGCCTTTGCAAAGATTATCAGGTTAATACAGGGTATGGCACTTACCAAGATGTGTGTTCATCATCTTTGCACAATATTTGCACATAGCTTCCAAGTCGTTTAGCTGCCCTTGTAGGAATGAAATTTGGGCCTCCAATTCCTCCTCCTACAATAAGCATTAAAAAAACCAACATCTTTATATGACATACAGTAAAATTGGTTATACAACTCTTGAAATGTTTTGATATCTTCTAATTTTTCCTACTTTTTTGCTTTTGAGCAAATTTTGGAAACGAGGAGAATCACTTTATTAAAGTATTTATTAAAAGACTTGTAAATTCTTTTATAATTTCATGGATATAGGGCTTGGTCTTAATGCTTCAGTTTTTTTTAATATTATTTTTTTAAATCTAAAGACTCCAACAAACCTCTGCCTACATTCCCATATGTTATTCAGGAAAGGTTAAGAATTCACATTTATTTTCCAGGTTACCTACTTGTTTTTGCTTGTAAACAGCACAACAGTAATGGCTGAAAAACTCATCAAAGAGAAAAATTCATACTTCCGTTAGTAATTTTTACAGCAATTCCTTTAAAAGCTCAGAAAAATTACTTTTCTATTTCAAGACATATTTAATGAAACCTAATGTTATACCTCTATGATGCACTACCATCATATAATTTGGGATATTTATTTGTGTCACATATGCTCTATACGTATGAAAAACTTGCCAAGGCAACTGGAATTCCACAAAACTTTTCACGTAGTGTTTAAGTGAAAACTACTTTCAACTTACTGTAATACAGTGAGTCTACATTATCAAGTTATTTAATAAAAATGCACCAAGTACAATTTAAAATACCATTAAAAAATCATTTTAAGGCCCAGTGTTAAGCCACATGATCCATATCCACAATAGAAACTATATCAACCAAGAATTTCTCTTTGAGCTCTGAATTTTGAACTTTGTTTGCTATTTACAAATGCATCCAGTTTCAATGTGAAGATGATTCTGGGAGAAAGTTCAGCGCTTCTTTAGAAAAATACCTTTAAAGTTTAGACATACTCAGTATTAAGCAGTTTTTTGTTTGTTTATTTAAGAACACAATTAAATTGAAGAAGATGAAGGCAAAGTAACTTGTGACCATCCTGTTTTCTTAGAGTTTTACAGTTTTATCATACTCTTTTTGATGGAGATTGCTGAATGTAAGATTGTGAATTATATTTCAAATGAAATAAATGCAAAACTGCTCAGCAAGAATAAAGAAAATGAAAAATCTTATTTTACACATACAAGTGATCTTAATCTCCACCACAAACCGTGAGGAAAGCAAAGGAAACATAACTGTACACAGCATATGTCCAAAAACAACTGATAAATAAAGAGAAATTTAACAGTAGCATTTTGCAAGATCCAGCAATATCATTTTCTGGCTATGCACCTTTTCGTCACACCTATAATCTACAGATATGAAATAATTTTTCACTGCTATTTTCTTATGTTATTAAGCCCTCACCTTATTTTACTCATCCCTCATGCTTTTGAGAACTTAAGCCTCAAAGGGATTGAGTTGATGTTGGCAATGTATTGTTTCTGAAAGGTTAACCTCATTCAAAGCCTGTAGTTCTGTCACAACCTACACATGCATATCTGCATTGCTTCTCGATTAGTCTCCGCAGAGGACCACGTATATATAGCTAGTGACTGCAAGAAATAATCTACCATCAGTTTTAGATTGCCAGTGCACTTCAGATCTAGCTATAAGATGGGGAGAAGCAGCAGTATTCGAGTATCCTTGTATAAAATAACATTTTCAACTTTATAAAAAATAGTAGTAATTGAAGCACAGATTATCTTGTACAATGGAATATGAAAATTTAACATCTGGTAATTTATATTTCCACGTTTCCCACACTATTTCTTCTTATTCACGGATCACAACAGCAGTAAATTGATTTTTAAATACTTTTGGACAGTTCTACCCACTTGAACAGATTACAGAACTAACCTTTTCAATGGTACAAAAGTTCTTCGTCATCTGGCATGTGAGACTGGTGCTGAGTACATTGCTCCTTCAGCTCAGCTGGCAACTAGCATGGGCAGCAGATGCGTTCAGCGTACCCAGTGCTCACAAAGGAGGGTAATGTGGCCAGGATCTCACAGACAGTGCAAGGGGTTTCCTGCCAAGTATGAAATCTTGCAAAAGGCTATGTGAACGAATGCACTTTGAGCTTATTGTTTATCTGGCACCCTCAGAAAAGGCACCAAGGAGCACTGCCAGCAGAATGAGCAAATAAGCAAGACAGTTAACTTTGCATTTGATACACAAGAGACCCAGATGTACTGCATAAGAAGACAACACCCAAATGGTGATGATGTGCTATGAGACAGTGCCCTTCTGAGAGAGTCACCTGCAGCACTGTGGCAAGTGATTGTCCCGTGAGGATGACAATTCAAGTGGGAGCTTTGCTCTGCTAGAGTTACTACAGCAGCAGGTGAGGAGTGGCCAGTGTGTTCTGATAACTAACAGGAGACTGTCAGGATCTTTCAAAGCATAAAAGTTTATCCCCTGGACAGGGAAGTTGCAACTGAGACTTGACAGAGTGTGAAGAAGACATGCAATCCTAAGGATAGAAACTTGTACCTTGTGGCTCCTGGTAGCAGGAAGACTGCTGTATGGTGCAAGGCCCATGTTTTAGAAAGACTACTTGGGATCACCTAGTATTCTGATTGCTTTCTGCTTTTTCATGCAGACACCAATTACATGGTGATATGAAATCATTTTACCTCAAAAGTAACAGTAGGGCTCTTGAACAAGGGTGAATGGGACAGGAATCCTTGTATTGTTTCTCTTTAACCCTATGGCAGAAAGGAAAAAGCCTGGATAGCAGCATTTACAGCGAAGGTATGCTGAAGGCCCAGTTGGCTGAGCAAGGAATTTCTTAATGAACTAAAATGATAAAAGCATATATTGATATATTGAAATGGAAATAGTGGAAACGGAGAACACGTATGTGGAAACAATGACAGCAAACAAAGGACAAGCACATAAACATTGTTTGGGCACAGCAACAACACTTGGAAGGAAAAAGCCCAGCTGGAGCTAAAATTAACATGGGACATGAAAGAGTAACAAGAAGGAATTTTGAAAGTATGAGAGCAACAAAAGGAGGTTTGAAGAAAATATAGGCCTATTGCTTATTAGGGGAGATAACAAAATTATGGACAATATGGAAAAGTCTGCAGCGACACCATTTCTGCTTATAGCATTTTACAAAACATCTACTCTCAGACCTTTGCATGTACAGCTTGGGAAGGTTAGTGAGTACCTTAAGAAGTCAAATGTGTTCAAATACCTAAGATTATGTGAGTTACACTCATGGGTGCTGAGAGAGCTGATGGAGTGGCTGTAACACCCATGGCTGATTCATGAAAAATCACTGCTATTATAGAATAATCTTGAAGACTGGAGAAAGGTTAATTTTACATTCATATTAAAGAAAATACAAAGGAGGATCTAAGAAAATGCATAATAGTTGGCCTCACCTTAGTCCTTGGAAAAATCGTGGAGTATGTCCTCTTGGAAACAATTTCCAACATGTAAAAGGACAAGACAATAATCAAGAAAGGTTGACAAGGATTTACTAAGAGCAAATCGTGCTTGGCCCATCTGATTGCCTGGCATGATGAAAT
The DNA here is from genome assembly GCA_037305975.1 of Chrysolophus pictus. Classification (NCBI taxonomy): domain Eukaryota; kingdom Metazoa; phylum Chordata; class Aves; order Galliformes; family Phasianidae; genus Chrysolophus; species Chrysolophus pictus. The sequence continues at coordinate 34,337,289 of JAYKPI010000006.1, forward strand.
GACTGGCCATGCAGACGAATGGAGAGAAATGGATGCAGTATCATAACACATTTCCAAAAGTTTTATCATTTGCAAGGTGAGGAGGTATGGGCTGAACCAAAAGATTATACATGGGCTGAAAACTGCCATTTACTCAACTATTTGACCCTCAAGCTCAAATAGTTGAGTAAATGGCATGACATCCAGTTGGAGGTTGGAAACGAATACAGTAACCCAGGGGCTGTTACAGAGATACTGATGAATATCTTCATTGGCAGCCCGTGCGAGGAAACAGAATGTGAATTCAGTAGGTTTTCAGATAATGGGAGGAGGATTCAGACTGGGAGGTGTGGTTGCCACTAGTCAGAACTTCGGTTCAGAAAGACCATGAGACATTGGAGGCCTAAGCAAAATACATGCTTTTGAGGTTTCTGTTCAAGAAACTTTAACAGGTGCAAAATTCTGCACCTGGGAAAAAAACAAGCAAACAAACAATGCATCTATCAAGACAGGAAAAGAACTAGTTGTGCTTCAGGGCTGTTGAAAAGAATATGGGCGCTGCAGTATCTGCTGGGCTCAATGAGAACTAACAAAGTGCTCACATCACAACTTGTGCAAACACTGCTCTGGGCTACGTTAGGAGAAATGTGGGCAGCAGACCCAGGAAAATCAATATTATTCTTTATTCAGTGCTCTCCAGGCCTCACTGAGAGCATCAGTTCAAGAAGGATGCTGAGAAACTGGAATAGGTCCAATATGGGCTACTGTGATTGTTATGGGTCTAGAGGATAGTCTTGGGTTTGTTTATTTTGGCAAACAGGAGACTAGAATGGATACTGGGAGCTGCAACAATGTGGAATTACAAAGAAGATGTACACAAATTATTAGCAGTGGCAGATGATATAGAAGGCCAAAAATTGCGTCTTATGAGATTCAAAATGGTCATTAGGAAAATATTCTCCATTAGGAGAGCAGTGCAGAACTGGAAGAGTTTCTATTCAAAGCCACTGACTTGATCCAATGTCAGTGATTGTACTTTTCCAAGTAGCAGTTTGAGCAAAAGTCACTTTCAATCAACATTTCTAAAACCAATCTACTTACAGTATCTTTCAAAAATTGTTCTGCAAATTATGAATGTTTTACAGCTTTGTAAAACAAAGAAGCAAAACCAAAAAGCACTCCAGAAAAAGCACACCTTTTTTTCAATACTCTGAAGTCAAATTCTTTGGCAATAATAAATGAAACAACTGATTTATAGCTGCTATTGTGCAGACGCTGTCAATTCGTGTCTAGAAGTATTTGCTGCTCCTTTCTGTAAGTGCCAACTTTTGTGTTACACTGTGCGGAGCCTGTGAGTTCCCTAGCTACTATTTTTATTTTGTGTACAAAGACACATTGAGAATTTGATCCCTCTTACACATGAGCAAAGACCCATACATTCTTTGAACTGATCAAATGGAAGTTAAAAGGAAAACACGGTCCACCCTTCCTTAAGAAACTGACCTTCCAGCTGATCTGACAGATGCAGTACCAGAAACATGAATAGTGATTTAAACCCGCTCACTCACAGCTCTCAAAGGTTAATTAGTTGACCACAAAATTAAAAAATAATCTAAATAACTATTGGAACAAAAAATCATTGCCAAATTATTGAGAACAATGTCCTATAAAGCATGTAAGTATTACGACCTGTATAATAAGGAAGAAAACTAAATCTTACAGCAAATAAAAAAAAGGGATCACTGCATCAGATGTGTAAATGAAATGAAGTTATTTTACAGTAAAACATCTTAACAATATTTTCTGAAAATGTAGTCCTGGAATTTCAAAAACTTTACCACACCTTCAACATTACTGATGATTTAGAGCCTTACAGATGATCAGTTATTAATTTAACAGGAGAATGAAAAGGAACTATGCTATTTGTAATGCCTCACTGAATTATATTTCACAAACCATCTAAGTTAGGGTAGTATAGGAAAGCATTTACATCTCTAATCAAAGAAAGAATTTATTTGAATAACTCCACATCCACATCTCCAACTATTTTTCTTGTGTTAAGACTGAATCTGCAAAAAAAAAAAAAAAAGAAAAAGAAAAAAGAAAAAAAAAACACAACTGATTTACATGTTTCTCATATTTGTCTTTATCTGTACCCAGGACCTTGCCTACATTGTTACATCTCCTTTTTACTTTTTTACTATTTCCCCCCAAACTGATTTCTCTATGATGAATCATTTGCCATTTCTATCCTATTTTTTAAAAAATCTATACAGTTCTAGTGTCTCCATTTTTTCCAAAGCTCATTCTTTCCTTTTTATTGCCTTTCCTTTCATCTATCTTCTCACCTTTATGAAGACAGCTCAGGAAATAAAATTTTTATACCCTTCCTTTTTCCTGAGCTATGTGGACTCAAATGAGATCTTCAACCACACTCATTTTTTCAACAAATTTTACTATTTCAGAAAAACAGGTATGACTAACTAACTGACAATGGTCATCACCTTCAAGAACAGATTACAGCAAGTTTTCAGTTGTGACAGAGTAATACTATTCTTTTACAGTTCATCACTTTACAAGCTGCAATGAGGTTTGCAAAAATGATTAAGGTCACTGGAATTTATCTTCCTACATAAGCCAAGGACTGAAGAAAAATTGTTTTGGCAGAAGCCATTCTTTTTCATCCTTGCTTTTATCAGTTTATGCAAGCTTTCTGCCAAATAGATGACATGTAGCTTAACATGGAACTAGAAAACTGGGAATATCAATGCATGAATTCAGGTCTGTAATGCCTTTCCCTCATGCTAACGGTAAGTTTTCAGTCTTACTATTCAGGAATCGAAAGAAAAATTAGTTTTGTCTGTCTTATTCATGTAGAAACCCAAGAAAAAGCATATCGTCTGTTATCAATGGCTTACAATTACATTCCTGAACATTTAGGCAAAATTCGATTCAGGTGAGAACTCAGCGGCTCATGAAGTTGATCAGCCTAGCAGTACTACCAAGTGGTAAGTGTGATGGAATATAAACTGTCTTTAAGACTATTTCAAGATATCTAAGGTGCTCAAGCAAGACTGTTGCAATCAAAAACGGAATGCAAAAAGTGACCGAGTTGTGTTGGAACAGAAGTCTAATTTTACTGGTTTGGTGGTGCTCAGTGATGGGTAGGGTGAATTGCAATGAAAAAAGTATGTAAGAATATAATCATGTAGCGGTACTGCCCAGAATCTCTCCCAGAGTACCCTTCCAGACTGTAAATATTTGCAAAGGAAAGGTAGTTTTTATTTTTATTTTTATTTTTTTAAGTTTGTAGCCTTTAGATTTTTCCTATATTAATTTGCTCCAATCATGTTTTCCACTCTCTCAGTGTTCATAGTAAAAGCACTAAAGAGTAATCCCCTTAGCACTTGGCAAATTGACAGGGCAAATTAGAAAATAATTCTGATGAAGTATTGAAACATTTAGAGGAACTGCAAAAATGACATTGATTCAGGGAAATTCCAAAGCCAGGGACTTGTTCAAAGTCTTACCAGTACTTAAGTGCTCATTCATAAAACATACACAAGGTATACCCTTAGGATATGGGTAGAATTTTGCATGTCAAATAAAATTCAGATGCATGGCATAAATTGCTTTCTCATTTAATTTGATTCAAATTTCCCTTGAGAAAACAAGTAGTGGTTACTGTTTCTATTTTGTGAAAATTTACTTCATTTTATTTTTTCAATCTAACAACTAAATATAATTAAATACAAGACTTAACTTACTAATCTTGAACCCCTGATAGTTGGATGTTGGTTGACACCCACAGAATTTATGATCTATGCCAGCCACAGAACACTTTACAGCATATGCTGACACTTAAACCTGAAATCACCATTTCTGAACAATGAAATACTTTAAAAAATTTATATATTAATTTATGTATTATTTAAATGTATCACATCCAGACCGTCATCAAGAACAAGATCCCATCCTGCTTGGTGCCATACAAACATAAATAAAAAACCCTTATTCTGAAGGACTTTACAGTGTAAGCCAAGAGAGAACAGATGGCTACAGAAATACATATGGAGAGGACATGAAAACAATACGGTGATATTAGTTAGTCTTATAGACATGGCTTCAGTGTGTTACCAACCAAACTGTTGCCAATGGAAAGCAGGAAGTTTTTGGATGCTCTGAAGAATCATAAGGCATTTGCTTTGCTGATGTTTAGAGAATGTTTAGCTTCTTCTGCATGTAAGGGGCTATGAAATGATTAGATGTGAGCACAGTTACATTTACTTCATGACGTTCACCTAGGACGAACTGGTGATGGAAAGAAAACTTTTTTTCAAGCAAACACAGGACATGAGGTTCTTGTAACTGCTGGCACTGCCCTGTGGGACTGCAGTGAGACAGTTTAAGAACAAAATCCACGAAATGCTAGAAGATCTATGGAATGCAACAAATCATGCACAACTGACTGTGGAAGGATAGGTACCGAGAAAATCTGTAGTGCTTCACTTGGTAAGTGAATACTTAGGACAACATAAAGAGCTGTAAGAAAATAGAAATTATCCCTTAGAATATAAATACTGATAAAAGGTTTCTGTCAGAGCTGCTGTTGAAACTCTTGACTTAATCATATTGCAGTATTTCAGTATAAATAATAAAATTGAGATATTTATTTAGTTAGTACTTGGAAATACCTATAAATAGACACACACATGAATGAGTTCCTCTGTTACTGGTTGGCATCATATCTGACTGATCCTAAGACCACACAGATGACTAGGGCAAATGTAAGAAAAATGTGAGCAGGGGGAAAAAAAAAACCAAAAACATTTTCTGAATTTAGAGCTCTCTGAAATAATGCTGTAACTATTCTTGAATGGTTATGGAATGATGAATACACTATTATTCTACTGTGAATAAAATTCACGTTCCATGTTTCAGTATTAGGTTACTGAAGTATTTGGTTAATTAAATGGCCAGTTAAGAAGGATATACATATGGAATTATGCTTCTTAATTTTGCTGTCTCAGTAAGTATGTAAATATACAGTTTAACATACATAAAGTCCTTTATGAAGGACTCTTACAGTACACTTCTTGTTCAACTTATCTTCAGTTAAACTTGTTTTAGGCGTCAGTTGCAGAAGAGTTCTGCTGAACTCCTCTTTATCTAGACTAGATGCATTTGGCCTTTGGTATGACTTCTACCATGAGTCAGAATACAGGCCAGATTAGGATATTATTATTAGGAACTCTGACTTTAAGGAGGGTAAAACTTAAGTACAGTGATCATGCAGTGACAATAAATCGATACAAATGAAAACATTTATACAATCTTGTTAAAAGAAGTACAAATTCCGTACTTTTTATATGGAAAGATTTAACCAAAGAGACAAAATAAGAATCCAACAACTCTAAGTGCACACCTTTAATCCCTTGTACAGTGGGAAAAAATAAATTCCCCAAACGCAGAAACCATTTCCAGTCAAAACAAACAAAGAAACAAACAAAAAACCCCAAGAAAAGCCTGATATAGAGAGATGGCAATGCTTTTGTTGATAATTCAGTATAGGTCTCTGTACCCTGTACTGAGATCTTCACAGAAATGGACAGTAATTTTGTGGTGTTATCTTTAGAGAGTGAGATGGAAGGAAGAGACTTCCATTTAAAAGGAAAAAGGGCAGCTCAAACCACAAGATAAATTCCCAGATACATTTCTCTTTGCTACCGGGATGCTAAAACACTAACTCCATGATTAATGGGAGGAAAGAGCACGCACAGAGCCAGTTCCTGTACCTGCTGAGCTGCTGATAACATGATTGCAAAGGAGTAAATTATCACACTTCTTGGCTCCTAAGTCACTTTGATCCTCCTATAAACATTGCTAGTAGTCTCAATCATTCCAAATTTCAATATTTTTCAAATTTTCCTTCACTGTTACAAAGGGTACTCCAATAATTAAAAAAGCTCTTACTACCATCTTTCGAATTGCATAATTCCAATTTGCTTCCACGCAGAAGTCACTGGAAACTCTAATACGGCTGCACATATCTGAATTGCTTGTACCAGGAAAAGACAAATTATGACACAAAAAGCATTGCCGAGCCACTTGGATTTTTATTCATCGTATTTTTTTTTCTAAACAATTAACTTCCTGCTTTTATCACAGTACAGTTTATTTTCCCTGAAATGAATCACTCCAGAAAAGATAAGGAGCATTAGAATTCAAAGCTGCCACTCATGCATACAGCTGTCTTTTTACAAAATTATACGAAACATGCAAGTATTTCTAATAAAAACTTAAAAAGGCAGCTTATTTTTCCTCGCATTGTTTTCAGCTCTTTTGAGTCACAGCATGTTGTGAGTGCCTGAGGAAGGAAACAGAGAAAAACATCACACTTCCTAAGCATCTCAGAGGTTTTTCTATGAACCATGCTCACGTGACACCTGGCAACACCACTAGCATTCACTATTCTTTTCATCTGCCTCTAAAATTAGACAAGCTGAAGTACTAAATGAGTTACAGTTTTCAGGTGTCTGATTACCCTGTCACACCAAAATAACAAAAGCAAGTGCCCTAAAGCGTTAATTGCAGTTAAATTTTAAGGCACTGAAGTTCATTAAACTTAAGACCCTGAGAAACAATCGTCACGTCTTTAACTTTAGGCTTAATACACACTGATCAAGCAATTAGCTGTTGAACACAGGCACTAATTTATTCTGGCCACACATTATGATGTGTAACTGAAAAGGATCCTTTACTCACAGCATTTATATTTCCAAACAAACATTCAGCATGATTAAGTATGGACTGAGACAAATATTTTGCTTGAAGCCTTTTAAAGAGATTTAAAAAATGTCAGGGAGAAGATACACAGAAATCCAGGGTCTTCATGATATGTCATCATGCACAAAAGGCATGCTTTTCTTCAAAGGAACTTTTGTATGCATGAACTTTTATGTGTAGTTGTCTAGAGTTAGTTTGATTATTGTAGAATAGAATCATAGAATCCTTACAGTTGAAAGGGACTTCTGAAGACCATCTAGTCCAACTCCCCTGCAATGAACAGGGACATGCACAGCTAGATCAGGTTGCCCAGAGCCTTATCCAGCCTCACCTTGAAAAGCCTCAAGAATGGGCATCAACCACAACACTGAGTAATCTGTCCCAAACCCTCACCACACTTACTGTAAAAGACTTTTTCCTTATATCCAACCTAAATTGACCCTCTTTAATCCCTTTTAATTTCTTATGCTATCTCTACTTGAGCAGAACTGTCAAGCTTATATGCTTAAATCAGGCCCCAAAATCAGCAAAGCACATGCCTACTTAATTAAAAATTATGCCATAAGTTCATTTTCTAATCTGCAGGGGTATTCTTAACTAACTCCAAATCAGTCAAACTGGCAAAGTAAATCACAGGCAGTAACACTTGCTTCTACCTGCTCGTAAGGACAATAGCGTATGCTGTCAAATTTGACTTAATTAAAAAGTCTATGCAATTGAACCAGCATGATGCAGATATTTTTACTGAGGAATATTTTTTTGCTAAGAAATGAGGATTCTGACTGACCAAGATTACAAATTATTTTAATAAAGAAAATAAACTTCTCCAGATTTTCCTTTGAAATATTTTTTTAAGGAATATTTTAATTAACACATTTTCCAAATGGATCATTTGTTTCTTGTTAAATTGAAACACTTTACATATAAATTTACTTATTAAAACATATTTATCTAGATGAAAACCTTCCTTTCAGTCACAAATACATTTATCCTGCTTTTGTTCTGTGAAGGTTTTTAAAAAGTTTACATTGTTTGATCCAAAGATCCCTCTCTGGCACATCTCTGTAGCTGAAAGCCATTTACAGAATTTTCTCCCAGAATGTGAGACTAGCCAACCATATTTGCTAAATCAAGTTCTAATCAGCTTTGCTCTTTTGCAGAAAAGAGACTCTCCTTCATGTTTGCTGGATAAGAAAATGTAACATAATCGGCGAAATAAATGGCCACAAATGTACCCAGTTTCCTCTGCTGAAGAGGAGGTGGCAGTAAGCAGGCTACAAGAGGAAATTTTCTAGGACTTTATTCCAGCAAGACCAACTCAGTCTGAAGATAATGGGAACTAGTCTGCATTATGTATTAGTATATTCCTGTTTTTGTTTATGGCAAAATGGTTTCAGAAACTGCGATGTGTCAGAAAGCAGTAAGCTGTCTTAAAAGGTGAGAGGCATTTCACTGCTGAGCACAAAACAGACTACTGAACACTTTTAGTGGGCCTCACATTAGCACTCACCTTAATGCCACCCAATAATAATGTGAATCTCATCAGGCTTCCATAGGCTGCCAAAACGTGATCTGGTATGGTGCATTCACAATACCTTTCAGTACCTTCCCATACTTAGGGGAGCGTATAAACAGGAGGAGGAACGATTGTTTACATGGGTTTATAGTGATAGGACAAGGGGGAATGGTTTTAAACTGACACAGGAGAGGTTTAGGTTAGATATTAGGAGGAAGTTTTTCACACAGAGGGTGGTGACACACTGGAACAAGTTGCCCAAGGAGGTTGTGGATGCCCCATCCCTGGAGGCATTCGAAGCCAGGCTGAATGTGGCCCTGGATAGCCTGGTTTAGTGGTCGGTGACCCTGCACATAGCAGGGAGGAAACTAGATATCTTTGGGGTCCTTTTCAACCCAAGCCTTTCTATGATTCTGTGATTCAGGCCTGAGGCTATAGATTCACATCTTTAAATAAAATGGAGGACACTTATTTCTGTCAACAGTAGTAAAAAAGTCATTCCATTGATCTTTGTATTTGAAAAGAAAAAAACAAAAACAAAAGCAAAACAAAAGACCAGATATAAGACAAATGCTAGTATCTTAAATAAGAGTCTCTTATGAGACTCTCATTCCTGGAGGCAACGAACCCTGTATCAATTTTGATCATAATTATTCCAAAGAAAGTCTTGCTTGTTGGACAGACTTTAGGACAGAAAGAATGTAAATAAGTCATATTCCAGTTCATGCTGTCTTAGAATCAAAGACTGGTTAAAATTGGCAGGGACCTCAGAGTCCATCTGTCCAACCTCTGCTCCAAGCAGTGACACGTGGAGCAGGGTACCCAGGCCCATCTCCAGGAATGTTTTGAGTATCTCCAAGGAGGATACTCCAATCTCTGGGCAGTCTGTGTCAGTGCTCAGTCACCCACACAGTAAAGTCCTCCCTGGTGTTCAGACGGCCCTTGCACTGTGCACTACTGCAAAGAGACTGACTCAGTCTTCTTTGTATCCCCTCTTCAGGTATACTAAGAAGACATCCCCTGAGTCTTCTCTTTAGGCTGAACAGTTTCAGCTCTCTCAGCCTTTCCTCTTAGGAGGGATGCTCCACTCTCTTCATCATCTTTGCTGGACTCCCTCCAATGTGTCATGTCTCTCCTGTATGGGGAAGCCCAGATCTGGACCTGTGATACAAGTCACACCTCAGGAGTGGCTTGTGATGATGACATTTCTGTTTATCCTGACAATGCCACAGTATATGTCCTTTGGCCTATGAAAATCACCTACTAAAATTCCATATTGAAGGACATATTTTTATTTATGTATTCTATTCTCACTTTTTCCTTGAGAAAGATACTAATTAAAAGTACAAAGATGAAGGAGAATTGGATTCTCCTTCATCCATAGAATGTCTGTGTTTGAAATAATCTTTTTATAAAGTGATCGACGCATGGCATGTTCCAACAACGATAATTTTCCTGGTGCTTAATAACATAATCTCTGTGATTATGAGACATAAATGTAAAAAAGTTAAATTTTTATAAATAAAACAAAGATGTGAGCCCGTTGTGCTTTCAATTTTTTTTTTTCTTTTTTTTTTTTTTTTTTCTTTTTTGGGCCTCCAGAGAACAGCTGTAAAGGAAATAACTGTACCATTGGACAATTATGAGGCAGATATTTTGGGACCTCAGGATGAACTTCTGGGAGTTTTCCTTAAATGGAACACTGGATAACATGAAACTTACAGGAAAATAAAAACCAAACATCATCTTGAGGAATCAAAAAAAGATTTAAGCAAACCTTTCCTCTAAGAGTTATGGCAAATTTCTTATCTCTATATTAAAAGTCAGTAAGAAATTGAACACAAGGAAATTGATTTTGCCAGCCTAAAACCTTTTCTAACTGTCTAATCATATAATATAACAATGTAAGTTACTGCAGTTCAAAGAATGTTTTGGAAAAGTAATGCGCATCGTACATTATCATGACTACCAATGTATTGAAAAATATAATGACTAGAAATCTGTTGCAATCAATAATTTTGTTAAAAATCCATGAGAAGAGATTAATAAAATTTCACAAATAAGAGAAACTATTTACCTGAAAATCAAAAATTGACTGAGCATTATCATGGAAAATTTTTCTATGTATTCTATTAGAAAACTCTTGGTGCAAAAAACCTAAGTTCTGGCTGGGATAAAAGTTGTAAGCAAAATTTGAATTTAGATCTTGTTAAACTGCGTAAAATAGAATTTGAATATCTGTATTTTTATTTTTCTTTAACTCATGAGGATAAGCAGAAAGATACTGTTTGTTTAGCTTTAAACTCAGTTTGGTATGTCTTAAATGGATACAAAGCAAACATGAAGCTTCTTATGAACTAACCACAAATTGCAGCTTTTCTTTAGGTATCACAGAAGTATGTGGAACAACTGTTTTAATGAACAAAAGCAGAAAAATGTTTTGAAAAACTAGGCGTTTCATCAAAACGTTTCAAATATCAAACAAAAAATATGATGTGACTAATAAAAATTCTGCTATTTGGCAATGAAAGTGCTGAGATGTTCAGATTAGATTTCTGTGCTACATTTAGATCCGTTTCTAAGATTTCTGAATATCCAAAGAATGCTCTAACATAGAAATATTGCTATTACAATTTCTTTTTTGTTCTAATCAATGGGAAGTTATATGAACATATACTGGCAAAAATCGAACAGAGAACTGCTTCATCTCACAAAAAACACATCTTTTTTTCCACCTATGTAGCTGGATTTTAACAGCAGAAAGTCAGTGGGGAACTGGTAAATAAAGAATAAACTAGAATCCTCTGGCTCCAAGACATATAAGGTTTACTAAACTAGTGCTCCTATAATATCACTTATTAGATGAGAATTTATTTGGAACACACCTATGAAAAATTTGTACCCTTCTTCTTAGTTGAAAACATTCTGTCCTGTGGCCAAATGAAAGATCAGGGCTGTGCAAGAAATAAAACTGTGACTACAGATGCTACAGACACTGGGAAATCTCTGATGTATTAAACAATTTCAGGGACAACAGATGGACATGTTTGGATCTGCTGAGCATTTGTGCTCTTCACTGAACTGTTTGTTAACTTCAGGGCTACACCAAAAGTCTAACAAAGCAAAGCAAAGCAAAGAGGAGTTCTTCCTTCCTTTTTAGAGGCTTTGGACTGTTTCACAGTTACATTTCCACTAGGATTATGGGATGGAATCCATAATGGAGGTGTTACTCAACAGAAACAGTTTAAATAGCTTATTTCTGCTTTTGCCATTAATATGACCCGAGGGAAACATTTTCAAGTATGAGTGCTTAATGAACGAGAGAAACGATGGCTGTAACATGTAATGCTGTGTGACATTAAAATAGCTTAAAAATGTTAAGGAACTCACAGACTCTTTTCTGCTCATAGTCTTGCTTTGGGAACGAGAACGGGAGATGGTGCTAAAAAATGAATCCTTTTTTGATGCAGACAAAGGTGGAGATCCTGTAAATTCCCGTCCCCCAGGCAAGCTCTCTATGCTTGGAGATGAGCTGATTTTTGAACTTTGACCTATAAAAGAAGCGTAAAGTAAGATGAGAATTAATCAGTGGGCTGTTTCTTTTCCTGTAAATACACATCAATGAAATGTTGAAGTGTGTCGGCATGCACTGAAATTGAAGAACTATTCTGACATACTCAGAACTTGATTTTTGTATGAGAGAAAACCACAGACCTTAATGTACGTATAGATATATATACATACACACACTACATAGTACATACACGGGTTGCTGAAAGTAATGCCTCCTATTTATATCCATGGAAATGACAACACATACAAAGAGTACATTAACTCTATGCGATAGAGCAAATTTTTGGTTACAAGGCACTATTTTTCAACATATTCTCCACCATTAGCACTGCATTTTTGCCAGAGATGAACAAAAGCCTGTGTGTTGTACTAGTAAAAATATGCACCAGTGTAAGTGACCCACTGTTGCTGTTGCCACTGCTGAAATGCACCACCACCTCATTGCGCTCACACCCACTGTTTGGTGTCCAGAAACGTTCAACAAGCGTCAATGAATGTCAGTTGGTACAAATTTTTCCGCGTGGGGGAATTTAGTGACGTACTTTTGTTCCATACGCATTTCCATGTCAGATGTTGCTCTGTCAGACTGCCCCTCTAATTGCCATCTGTTGCATGGCAACAACATATATCGTATTAGTGGGAAGGTTCATTCTTTGCTGCCATACCACCATGATTCGCCTCTGATGTTGTGGGCCATCATAATAAAATAGAAGGTATTATTTTTGAGCATCCCTTGTATATACGCTCTGTATCTATCTATCTATATTTAAATATATGTATCTCTATAAATAAATAAATGAATGAATATATATGTATATAAATACTCTCCCAATACATATTTGACATATATACACAGACTGAGGAGATTCCATATGATGCATAACGACCAAAAGTATACATCATAATAAAAAAAATCTCACCTCATCAACACTGCAGAGGAAAACCTTTTTGTTTCAACAAACACATTATAAAACTTGACAAAGAAAACTGAAAACAAGAACACTGGATTACAAGAATGGGTTTAACATTTAGTAACTACATGACAATTTCTAGACTTGCAACAGAAAATCATAAGTTGTGTTTGAGAAAGAATATAAATTCTTCTGCTTCAAATTTTAAGGTCATTTTCACCTGATAGATTTTGATGAAGATCACTTTCTAAAGAATCTATTCTTATCCACTGTCATAGTGAGGACACTTGGGTACACCCCTGTGCTATTTCACCAGGATGCTGTATTGCTGTATGTGATCAGGCAGTTTATGACTAAGACCATTCCTTCCAGTTGAAGCCCGCAAAGAGTTTTCAAATTTGTGTGTTTTTCATGCTTCCTTTTATAGCCCCAAGAACAATCCCCCAAATGAAATCATTCAGATGTTAGAGGTGCAAATTGATCTCCTCTATAAGACCACAATCAAATTCTGAAGAGTTCCATCCTTCCTTACTGATCTGCTTCCACTCAAACCAGCTTTACTCTCAGAGATGCCAAGTATTAATGCAGAGACCCCCCAATATATTCAGTGTATATTTTGGTACACTTTTTGTCATTGTAGGTACATGATCCATTCTGAAAATGCAACACTAATTCCCTTTCTGGAATGAGTAAGTCTCCCCTCCATTATGTACTATGTTCTTCTCCCATGATACAGGTTTCTGTAGAAATAAAAGAACACTAAAGACAAAGAAATGAAAGAAAAGGCTGTAGAAAACACACAAATTCAGATTTAGAAACAAAAGGAGACCAGGTATGTTGAGTTCAGATGTTTTAAATTAAGGGTAACAACTAGGAGGAACTACTCATACATTTTAACATTATTCAGTTATTTAAGCTTTAGAACAGTGGCTGCCCTCAAAGTGGTGTGCATGCCAGCAATGCCAGGGCCACCTGCAGGGTGAAGTGTGAGCCAAGTTCTCTGCAGCATTTGCCCTACATGACACATATTGCACAGCCACAGCCACATGAAACCAGCAATTCACATTTTCTAAAGGGAATAAATACACATCTATTTAAAATGTCATCCTAGCAAGGAGACTAACAGATTGAACTTGCAAAGAAGAAAATATCCTATGTGACAAAACAGACCAGAAAGGACAAAAAAGAAGGGACCTGAGTTTAATATTCTTCAAGCTTTCTCAAAGAAAACTGGCATATAAACTGTTTCCTATTTTTTCCCTCATTCTCGATTGCCTTATTTTGCTCTTCTTTCCCATGACTCTCCTACATTTTATATTCTGCTTCTCCTGAGGACACTGCTCTGATTGCCCCTTCCTCCTCTTCAGACCTTTTTACTTTGCCTTTTCTACGTCTGTGACTTCATAGAATCAAAGAATTATTTGAGTTGGAAGGGATCTTTAAAGGTCATCTAGTCCAATTCCCCTTCTCTGAATAGGGACATCTACAACTTGATCAGGTTGCTCAGAGCCCCATCCAGCCTGATCTCGAATTCCTCCAGGGACAGGACTTCCACCACCTCTCTGGGCAACCTGTTCCAGCGCCTCACCACCCTCACTGCTAAAAACTTCTTCCTCATATCCGATCTAAATCTCCCCTCTTTTTGTTTGAAACCATATTCCTTGTTCTAGCACAGCAGACTCTGCTAAACAGTCTATCCCCTTCTTTCTTATAGCCTCCCTTTAGGTACTGTAGGATTTCCTTTTTCCAACTTTTTCCATTCTTTACTCTTCTTTCAATTGCATTTTCCTGCTGCTTCTCAGACCTTCTCTAGTCATGTATTATGTACCAGAAACCCTAGAAAATGTATAAAGAACAATGAAAAAATATTTTAGTATGTATGAATTAGACTAAATGGGCTCTTTTTCCTATCTTGTTAATAAGAAGATAGCTTTCACATAAAATTAAGGTTAAAAATGAAAAAATTAAAGAGAGCAATATAAGTATTTAATATACATCTCCATTTCTTGGCCTGTGCTTAACCCACTTCATCCACAATAAGCAGATGATGCAGTAAAATTTCACAGATATCATCAAGAGACGGATGCTTTAAATACATTTGAGGAACTCACTCACATGATACAATGCAGCTTGGTAAAATGATGGAAAAAATGGTTTGTAAGAAATTTTTTTATATTCAGTCTTCCAGTTCTAAGTGAAAAAGGTCCAAATTTTAAAGACAAAGAACTATTCTTGTGGTAAATAGTGTTTATTAAAAAGCTTCATTTCTAGAACGGATCACAGTTTAGAGAAATGGAGTATGCACCTAACTGCATAACCAAACAAGAAAAAAAATATATATGGTTGAGATTTTGTGGAGGAAAAAACTGTTGCATGAAGGAATTTGTTCACGTAATACCAAGAGTTTTTATAGACTATAAAATATAAAAAAGATAAAAATAAATGTAACACTAGATGCAGTGAAGTAAAGGTAATCAGGAAATGTAATTTTTTATGCTGACTCCAACCATGTGAACTACACTGTGTCATGGATCAGTCAGGGGATGCGATTAATAATTTCACAAGGGAAAGAATAGCATGTATGAAGAATTAGAGTGTGTCACCAGTCATGAGGCAGAGTTCTTACACTGTAATGGGCTTTTCTAAAATTCAGAGGAGTAATCTAGATTAAGAAATAAGAAGAAAGCTGAAAGACAATTCATACCAATTGCAACTAGTTTCCTTAGTCCAAAAGAAAACTGCCTATGATTCTCCCAACACTGAATCTTAGTGGAGCTACAGCAAGGACAGCTGGCTTAAGTCACCACAACCCTTCTGAAGATGCATTATGCATGCACCAATTCTTAAGGTACCAGCAGCCTTTGTGTAAGTTTGAAAGTACGATATAACCTGAATCAGGTTGAAAAAACCACAAAAATGAAGATCAAAGAAATACTTATGAGATATACAGAATCAAAAGCTAAGGACCCTTGATAGCAGTGGTCAGAACACATTATTGCACAAGACGTCTTAAAATGTATATATGTATGCAAAAGTCCATAAATACTTCACTGTAATGATGCACAGGGCCTCTTGCACTAAAAATTCACACCCTTTTAGGGGCAAAAAGGAGCACTGCAACCTCCACGTGCTGTCTTCAAATCACCTCTCTACTTGCCTGTTGCTGAAGATTACTGTGGCTGACACTAGGGTCATAAACATACTGATTCACAACCATTTGTAAAATACACAGATGTAGTAGTGTTGTATTGTCAGCAGGGCAGAGGGTGTGGAGAAGTGCAGTATCTTGAAAAGGAGAGATAAAGTTTAAATATAATAAGATCTATTATAAGTATCTGTAATAAAGTGGAAAGGAGATGACAAAAGGAGCGGGGAAGACTTACAATGAAAGAAAAGCAAGCTTACTAAGTTTGAGGTTAATTAGAAAGGAGATAACCACGAACTCTGCAGGCCTCTGCCTCCATAGGTATAGGAAAATATAAGAAGAATCAAAGAAGATGTGCACGAATGACATACAAAACCAATGGCTCGCTCTCTATTTGGAAAGAGGAAAAGAATCACTTACATAGTTATAAGGAGGATGAAGGACAAAGTTACCAGGAAGAACAGAATAAGGCAAAATCTATAATTCAAAACTATTCAGAACTCTCATCTATTACTCTGCATTTGCCACAGTCAGGATGTAGAATATGAAAATTTGCAAAAATAATGAGTTCTATAAAACTTCTTAACTTCAGATAAATTAGTTTTATTTTTTTAATTTTCTTTTTCTCTCTCTTTTTTTTTTTTTTTAAACAGTAAAATGGGAACAAAGGCTTCCAGTATTTCTAACACTTATTCAAAGCACCTCATCACATACATGTGTAGGGCTATTATTTCTCAGCAAGCCCAGTAAGCTTCTCTTTGGTTATTGGCATTAATATCAGTGTTTGGCTCAAATTACCGCCTCAAACACAACAACAGGGAAGTGACACAGCTAAAAGAAAAACTGATAGCCACATTGCCCCCCATGACCAAGTGTGGGATGAACCACAAAATACAAAGCAAGTGCAGATTTGTATGGGGAATGTGAGCCACACAGCGCTGAGGGATGGATGAAGCAGAGCTGCTGTTTTAATTTCTACACAACAGTGCCGCTCGGTGGATGGACAATGGCAGTGAAGGCAGATGGAGACGCCACGGATGGAGCATCCCAGGGATCCTACAGGATTCAGCCTGGGATGCTGCTGCAGGTCCGTACCTGGGAGCGCAGTGGGGTTCTGCGCGGGGCCGGGAAGTGCAGCATCGCCACCGGGGGCATCGCCTGGCAAGCAAAGAGACACGTTAGTGTGGGACTCCGGTCTGAATCGTGGCTTGGTGGCATCTGATGGGACGTTATGGCAAAATCCCATGGGACACTGAACAACTGCTGCATTATACACTGCCTGTGGAAAAGCTGATTGGGGAGTATCATATTCATGCTGTCAGAAAAATTTTATCATTACCTAAGGATATGCAATTGTTTTTTTTTTTTTAATTTTTTTTTCAAATGAAAAAAAAAAAGCATTTTTTAAAGCATTTTTTAATACAGCATCTCATTTCACTTTTATTTATTTATTTATTCAGAATTCTGCTATCACTACAGACAACTTCTCTTTTTTTCCTTCAGAAAAAACAGTCATTTTTCTAGTTTGTTAGTAATTCTTAAAGATGGAGATCATTTCTTTAGGGCATATTAGGTGACTGTGGAAATTCTATTCATGCTACAACAAAATCCTCAGAAGTACCAACTCTTCAAAACAAACAGAAGAAGTCTGGAAACGCTTTAAATAACTGATCACAGTTTTGGCAGAACATCTTCAGATTGGTCCTCTAATGTGTCCTTGTGATAAACTGACACTCAAATGAAAAGCCTTTTGGGTTTCACAGAGAAAGGACCTGGAAGGAAAACTGTATCACGGTGAGGGAAGAAGTGAAAGACTCTTTTTCTTTTTTTCCTTTTTTTTTTCTCTTTCTTTTTTTTTCTGGCAGCACATTACCATTTGGTAGGCAAAGCCTGCATAGTTTCTGAATGCTCAAGAATCTGGTGAAACACTAAAGGCAACAATTCTGCTTTTTCTCTTCGCAGCTTTTTTCATTATCATTGGTTTTGTCTCTCAAGACCACAAACTCAGCTGACAATCCAGTGAACTCTAGATTTTAATTTAACCTTTGTGCCTATGAATTCTTTCACTGTGTAGGATCAAAAGAATATTTTAATCCCTTTTGTATTAGCGGGCCGCCTCACAGAAGTAATCAGTAATGACACCCGGCCTTCTGTGCTGAGGACAGACTGAATGGGATTAATATATTATTAGAAGGAACTGATTTTCCAATTAGGTGTCTGGATATTTCATTCAACTGTGATTTGTAATGTTGAAGACTCATCTGGAATTACAGGCTTGCAATTAAGATTTTTTTTGTCTGTCTGCTTTTTTTTTTTCCTTGTACATTCTCCAAATCATATGCATGTTTTTCTTAAAGAAACTCAACAAGTGCAAAAACTTTGGAATGAGAAACAATTCTTATTGATATATAACACCCATCCCTTACACAGAGCACAGCACTCATGGATGCGTGAGTGACATCCGTCACTGCTGCAGCTTTCTGACAGAAGTGATTGCTATCAGTGCCAAAGCACAGCTGTAAAACTGGGGTAGGATTATTTTGCCATCCTTCAAGACATTTTGTCACCGATGACTTCTTCACAATTCAAACAAAGTAGATTAGGCACTGAACTTAACCTCTTCAGATTCACAGTACTTTATGTATTAATCGAAGTTATCAACACTACTTGAGCATTCAAAACCTGAAAGGACTAATATAATGAGAAAAAATGGATAACTTCCTCTACTGACTCGATCCCTGTCAGACTGACAGTACTTTGGTCTTTTGGTTACCTTGTCCAACTCAGCATCTCTGAGTAGTACACTGACTGGAAGTGCAAATGACTATCAATTTAAATGCAAAATGCTTGCCTCTGCCTACCTCAGCCAAATGACTAAGCTCCTGAAGGCTAAGATGAGCTGAAAACATGTTGATGAATGGGAACATTGGAAAGTTAGATACAGTTTGTAAGGAACTTAGGAGCCTTACAGTTACAAACCACATCAACCAGCTTTGAGAAATCCAAAAGCTAAAGCAGAACTCAGTTTGATAGAAGCCAGTGCACAAAGTCAGAAGGTACTTTGGCACAAACAGGAGGAGCAGAATAAGGGCTTTTCTGTCCTAACCCTTGCCCCCTGAAGCATTTTGCTCAGAGCTGCTGAGAAGTGCCCTCACACACTGTGGACCCACTGCCCACAGCACTTTCCTAGGGGTACAGAGACCATCATCTTGCGAAAACTTTAAAACTGACTTTTGAGATATGATAGAGAAGACACTATGTGGTGTGTGTCAGCACTTGTAGTTGGCTGCCATCATTCAAAATTTCTGTCCAGCTACAGGCAATGTACTGATAACTGATCTGGAACAACAAGCATGGTACTAATATACGAGATAAAACTCACTGTTACCTCAACTGATTAAAAAAGTATATTTACATTTTGTTGCCTTTAAATTACATCTCACGTGTTGCACCAAATATGGATATACTATCTATACAGAAATAAGCGCACAGTCTGTGCATGACAATCACCAAAGTCTAACTACAATTTTTATTCTGATTGTTATATGTAAAGTGGCAAATCAGTTTCTTGACTGCTTAGCAAAGTAGTTACTGTATACAAGCATAAACAAGGCCACCCATTATCGGCTAGCTCAGTATTAAGCTACAACTGATTCTACTACTATAAGCTGCTTCAAGTTTTACTATTTTTTCATATTAAGCAAGCAAAAGCAAATCACCACCTGATCAATTTTCAACTGAAGTGGTATAAAGTCAGGCATCTGATAACTTTACTATGGATTTTTTTTTTTAAGCAAACCAAAGAACCCATCCAGAACTATGGAAACAATTTCTTTCTAGACCTAACTTTCCTTCTATTGACAAAAGCAGGGTTTGCATCAAGGATTCAAACAGGAGCATACACAGCATTTGTAAATACAAATCAAATGAAGCCACTGAACAGCAGAGAAATTACCACACTTTGGTTTCATATTTGCACAGTGATGGGGACTTTCAAAACCTGTGCTGAAGCAATTTTGGAAATGGTTCTAGGATTCTGAGAAAAGCTACAAATCTGGATTTTGCCAAGCTGCTGTAGTAGCCTTTACAAAACTTCTTGCACCTCTCTGCTTTGTGAGAAAAGTTGTACCTCCAAATGCTGTTCTCTCAATATCTCCTGGGAATGCGATGCATCATGGAAGGACTGACTTTGGAAAAAAATGGTGACATGAGATAGAGAAAGAACATCAGTCTGAGTCATGGAAGTGTTATTTTCTTCCTTGTACACTTCCAAATCTGGTGAAAAATATGGCACAGTGGTTCAGGGCAGTCAGCAACTCAGGCAGCCCTCAAACTTATAACCATTACTTATTATGATCTACAACTAGAAACAATGCACACATAAGTACAGTGCTACACATTCGTTTCAAAGACCATGCTGCCACAGTCTGTTTGAAGATGAAAAGCAGAAATATGCCTTGAGCCTAGCAGACCATAGGAAACATCTACCGAAGCTGAGCTCGCTGATTTTGCTGTTCAAATAAACTGTCCTTGAGAAATATAAAAAAAAAGGCTCCAAAAAGTAGTATTTACCAAACTGAGAAAGTGCATGGGGGCATCACAAATTATTAAAAGGCAAATAGATGTCATTGGTCAAGTAGCTTCTGAAATAAGCTCCCCAGCTCCTAATGGGAATAAGATTTTGTTTGTTAAGAATTACTCTGTAATTGATCTAACATCCTGCACTCATATTTAGCTAATATTGTTATGCATGGGATTTGTGCCAATAACCTGAAAAAAAATGATATGAAATTAGTCTTGCAGTTAAATTATGGTGCATTTAAAAGACTGGAAAATTAATGTATAGGAAGATGTTTACAATAACACTAGAGTTTGCTGGTATGTCTCAAGTCATTTGTTAATATTTTAAAAGGTTCAAAACTTCCTAATATTTTCACCTTCTTGTCATAATATTTAATGCTATGTTACATTGCAAACATCCTGTTTAACAAAATTCTGTCTCTTCTAATCCCTCCAGATACAAACTTATTGCATCAATAAAAGGATTTCTCCTGCTGTAGCACTGCCACATTTTCTGCTGTTACCTTTGCCCAGCTGGACTGGCATGCTTTCCGACTTCATCATTCTTTGCTGCTGTGCCTGGTGCTGGTGGTACTGGGGGGCTTCTGCTGTCCCACGGGTAGGCCCTGTTGTTGGAGGGAAGCTGCCTGCCCCGGCAGTGGGGCCTGTAGCTGAAGCCATGGCTGGAGCTATCAGCTTTCGGCCAAAGTTCAGCAAGCTGTTGGAGACTTTGTTGATGTTCAGTGGGGCAGCCTTAGCGCTGGCACTGAAAGGAGAACATGATAAATGGTTAGAGTGTGGTGGGACTTGATGATCTTTAAGGTCTTTTCCAACCAAGCAATTTAATGATTCTATGATTCTGTGTAGGAATGCACACACTGTTTTCCAAAATGGAGCCAAGGTAATCCAAGTGTTGAGCGTCACAAGCAGTGTGTTTTACCATGAAACATACATAGGAGTCACAGGAACAACATAGTGAGGGTTTTTTCCAACCAATAGCAGACAAATTCTTTTGGTCATTTCTTCCTGAAAAACACAGACAAGTTGTTCCACTTTCCTTAATTTGGCTTCTTACATGAAAAAAGATATGAAAAAGTGTTAAGCGATCCTTGCTCTGAAGTATGAGAAACATTAGAAAATTTATTATTAAGACTTTTTGCACTTGTTATTCCAAGACCAGTGTAATATTTATTTCTGTTGGATTAAATTTTCTTAAATGTTTAAAATAACTAAAACTTAATTGATTCTTTAAACAAACAAAACTACCACCAGACTGCGATTTAGGTTGGCAAAGCTAGCTGAATTTTGCTCCAGCATCACCCTCTGTCCATGCCAGCCATTTCTAGACAAGTGCTTTGTAAAGGGAATCCTGATTGCAAAGGTGGTTTTGGCTTCAGGATATAATATGTACTGGGTCACAATCCTTATCACTGTTACCTTTTACTTGTAACTACAGTGGATATTTAATTCACTTCAGTTACATGCAACATTAAGAATGAGGAAATTACTAAACCATTTAATCTGTCTAAAATAAAGAGGCAAAGCAGCTTCTAATTCCCAGTAGAGGTGTTCACATAACCCAGAGATCAGTAATGCCACTGCTATTCGTTCATGCAGTATTTTTCTGTTTTACATAATTAATGCTTGAAATGCCCTGTACAGAAATATATCATAGTCACAGAGACCTTTCCACTCCTGAAGTTTTATTTTACCCAGCTTCACACCAGTGATATAAATAGCTGTGTTTAAAATAACTGAAGAAATACATTCAATTAAGGACTTCACAATCATTGTACTGGGAAAAAAGCAGTTCAGAATATTTTGGGGAAGTTTAATTAAAAACAAATCATAGATAAATTAATATAGGTGATTTGTAACTTGTGCACACACCTGAAGAAGTAATTTTGCTTTTTCTTATCATATCATTTCCCTATTTGTCTTCATATATATGATCACACACACACATACTGAACATAACTAGAAAATAGGAACAGCTGCATTGTTTAGACTAGGAATAGATAAAGATTAAAATGAGAGAAAAGAGGAGAAAGTATGTGAGCTCGCAGAATCACGAGATGGGGCCATCCTCTCACAGACTAGTGATGAAGAAAAAATGTGTTACAGTTTTCAGGAGTAGCAGTGAAACTGAAACAAAAAGGGGATCAAAGTTTGTCTCCTGTAACTCTTTCACTCTTCCTGGTGCTGCTTCCCAATTTATGGAAGCTGTAACGATTTTTGGCTACTGATTGCAGGATGTTTGCGTATCTCCCCATTTTACTGTTGCTAATACTACAAAAAGACTTTCTGTAGTCACCTCAGAGTGACTGATAAATTAAATTAAAAAAGAGTATTTGCAGAGTTAATAAAATGGCCCCGCAGGAGTCCCAAATGGTTTCAAAAGCAAACTGATTTTTAAGAAACGACATGCTATACTGTTTATTACTACCATTTTTTTTCTCTGATACTACCTAGCAGAGTTGGTTATTAATCAGAATACAGAAGATTCAGGTTGAAAAAGACCTCTAAGATCAAGTACAACCATCAACCCATCACCACCATGCCCCTCAGTGCCACATCTACATGTTTCTTGAACACCTCCAGGGACATTCCACCACTTGCATGTAACTACGCAGGGACACCTAAAGAAGTAACAAGGGATTTTCTAATTTCTTGACATACATGTGGCATCAGAAGAGTCAGCACAAGGATTTTTTTTTAATGATTTCTTCATTCCACAAAGAAAACAGACTGTAGTTGTGAAGGTGGAAGAAGAAAGATCAAATGCTGCTTTACCAGATATCAAGCAAATATGAATAATCTGCAATTAATTTAATTACATAACTGATTTTAGGGGTCATGCCAGTAATAACTTCATTGAGATTCTGAACCCTAGCATCAGTATATCTAACAGTTTTTCCCCTTAGTCTGTTCAAACTGTCCGCCAAATTAAGGAGCTATATATCACTAACTCACCTGAACTATCACCTTAGAAAGAAGATAATGACTTGTACAGTGAGTCCTAGGTTTCTTTTGCCTGTAAGTCTGGAGCGTAGACAATCAGTAAAAAAAGAAAAAACGCTGACAGCAAAAAACCTGGTATTTAATAGAAGAAAATCTTTTTCTCTAAGAAGCTACTAAAGCAACAAAGCCACTGGATGCTTTGAGTTAACTGCATCATTGGAATCCTGATGGTCCATGGATGCATGAGACAAAGCTTTTGTAAGGAAGCAAATAGACTACAATAAAATGTTGAGATTATGAAGACATTAAGGTCTGCCTCCTTGTGTATTTGTGTCCATCAGCTTGTTGCTTAAAAAAAAAAAATAAAAAATTTCCTTAATAAAAAATGTTTTCCTTCTAAGCTGTTTAACTTGCTGCTTTGACATACATGTAGATAAGAAGTGAGCTTAATAGGATTTCTCAAATAGTTTCAGAGAGCTTTCTTGAGATAATGCACTAAACAATAACAATAAACACCAAACATCTAAGCCATTATGGTCAAAATACAAATTAAAAAAAAAATGCTTTCAACAACAATATGCAATAATGTTTTATTATTATTTTTAAATTAGAAAGTATAGCCACTGCAGTTCCTAATACCTGCACGTGACTGAGCTCTGATCTGAGACAGCTGCTAAACAAGCAGCTCAGAACACATACACATATGTGAAAAATGAATAGTGGTGCTATCCGTAGTACCTGTTGAGATGTGGTCTTAACAAAAGTATCCGTAACTAAAATTCAGTGTGTGATTTCTCTGAATTGCAGCTTCAGAAAAAGAACAATAGCAAGGTGTTAGATCTCTGGAAAAGGTATATAAATCTACAGTGAAGTTCAGGAAAAGAAGAACAATGTATTCTTACTGTTTAAATGTCTGATATATTAACACAAAGGATGATTACAGCCATTAAACATGGATCAATGTCTACATTTTAGCCATCTAAATGTACCAGACGTGCACAACAATTACAAGAAAAATGCTGATTGATTATGTTGTAGAGTTATCAGCAGATGCATTTAAAAGTAAGGCCTCAGTTTAAAAATATGAATATCAAGGAGACGTGAATTCCATCTACGAAGCAAACAATTTTGTTCCATCACAATAAGCATCATTGACCTTGACTATGAATGGTGTATTTTTAAACTGGCAGTGGGAAGATGATTCAATCTCTGCAGTTTTTTGCTAAGACAAAAATGTTTTGTTTTAAGCAAGCCTTATGCAAAGGCATTTCTATCTTCAGAGAGTAGCCATTATGAGTGATGAGAGAAAAATTTATGAATATGACAGATTAAAAGGTTTTATATATGATAAAATAAACAATACATGCTAGAGAGTTATAAAGATATTTTAAATATATTACTGAATCTGTGGAATTAGAGATGAAGAAGACCTGGCAGCTTATCTAACCCATTTCTCTGCTCACTGATGAAACATCTCCTAATGTCATATCTTCCCATTTTCTCCTTAGTCCAATCTTGACCAGATTTACCATGTCTGAGCTACTCTAAATAGTCTTGTGTTGAGATAGATTTCTCTGAGTTACTCCCCTGTGTGAACTATTCTAAGCAATTTCTCCTGTGCACAATCAACAGATTTAATGGTCATTTCTTTCCTTAGAAAAGTTTCCAACAGATGTCATTCCAAGTTGGGCTTTGTGATTTTATTCCCCCAAAAATCTATGAAATGTTTTCTTTAGATATTTTCAAATTATTAATTTTTCCTTTTTTTTTTTCTTTTTTTCTTTTTGTAAAGTCTTGAAACCATTAAAAATTAAATAAATGTGATAGAGTGCAATAGTTTTTGTCAACCAAGGAAAAGGTGTCAGCTACCAGCACTAACTCTTTGGCCATCATGCTGGAGCATGGGTACCACTAGACTATTCACCAACAGACAGAACTGTATTGATAGAAGCCATTTCTGAAAAAAAGTGAGGAAGGAATGCTGCAAAAGGGTTCAGTAAAAATTAATTCAAACTGGATTTACATTTAGTTAACACACATAGCTTCTGTTACATTGATACTGCAGATTGCAATTAGATGCGCTCTTGGAAGTAGCTCAGCTACAAAACTCACATTGGCTGAATGTTTTACCCCCTGCTTTTAGTAAATGTGCCACTTTAGCCTTAAAATAAAAGGCCAGTGAGCTGACCAATTATCATGTAACCTTAATTTTTCATAAAACAAAAGGAAAGATTCAAAATAGATGTCATGAACTAAACACACGATTTTAGCACTGCTTATGTAACTCTCATTTGCGATAACAGTGACTTACGAAACATTTTATTTATGTAAGATATTAGTTCAGTGAAAACATCTTCAGAAATAGCTTACCGGGTTTTATTCATCAAGTCTGCTCCACGCGCTTTGTAATAATCTAAATTTTGTTGGAACTGGTGAGTCACTGGTCTTGGATTTTTCTAAAAAAAAAAAAAAATAATATATATATATATAGCTTTATGTATCCTTTAAAAAAAGCATACTGTAATGGATCTTTTTTTCTGAAAGATTTAAAGTGGAGAGAAGAAATTTGTTTATTAATGATTACAAATTTAAAGCATAATTTATTTTCTCAAGATCTTGTTTTCTAAGGGCAGTAATGGTAGTTACATAAAATGCAGCCTTAAAATCCTTAAATCCGTAGAATAATATGGAATGTTATTGGTAAGCCTTCTCCTCACTAACAGAAATCAGTTTCATATGAGGAAGGCATTGCTGGCTGCTGTGATAGCACTTCTAAGTAAAGCAATACTGTATGGCAAAGTTCAGACACAGACATAATTTATTCCTTTATCTCAGATGCAGAATGCTACCATCTCTAGGCTAAAATGATGTGATTTTAAAGAAAATGATAACAGTAAGGACAAAGCAGCACTTACATGTTGCAATAACAGCGCAGAAGTGTGAAACTGGGTTAAGCAAAGAAGCAAGACTGGCTGAGCACTGCCACTAGATGGCACACGGAGACTTTCTCTAAATTTCTCCCTGCCCAAAAACTGAGGCCACAAAGAAAGCACAGTTCTGTGACAACATTTTTGTAATTGATACTGAAAGCAGAAGCTATTTGAAAGTGCCCGTCACAATAAAACTGGAGCCCACCGCCTCCAGTAGTTGTGAAAACACCTCTGGAGATGGTATTTCAATGACTACTTGAAGAGGTGTGAATGCAGTATGTGCATAGAGTTCTGAATGAACTAGTGCAACCTGCAGGATGTTATTTGGAAGTTATTATTTTAATGGAAATATTTTAAAGTAAAAATAAAATGCATATGGTTCAAACCAAAACCAGCAGAGACCTACAGAGTCCCTGCATACGCAAGCATGAATTAGAGGAGAAATGGTTTAAAGCCACGCACTTCTTGAAGGAAAAAAGCCCAACAAAATGATAAAATTCACTGCAATGATCAAATATACTGCCTAAAACACACGTAAACACTTTCTGATTATTTGCTTCAAAGATTTGATCATTCATAGGCTGTTGCCTTATATTCTGATCTGCCTTCTTAACTCTTGTTAATAGTAAATATAGTTTTAATGAACTATGCAATGACCTTTCTGAAATAGTTGTTCACAGTTGAAAGCACATTACATTCTTCATGGAGTTTGTCACACGCTGTGTCCTAACTCTCCTAATTTCATTTTATGCTGTAGTATCCATGCTCCCTCCTCTCCCCGTGTAACTCCAGACAACCCTCTTTCCTCGAAAACCTTCTTATTTTTGGAAGAGGTAGAGTTGCATTTTAAAGACCGAACTAATGCATGTGCACAACAGGAGACATGAGTATGTAAGGAGGTGGTAGGTATCAAAGGTCAGGATAATTTCTGGGGTCAAACTTAAAGCTGGGAATTTCCAGATTGCTTCTTATAGCCAGATTTAATCTTGTATGACAGGTCTCGTTCCCTTTATTTGGAAACACATTAAACATTTTAAAAATATATCCTGTTTGTAATGTTCATTAAAAATGAAACAAAAACTAAAAGCTATTAGACAAGCATTAAAAACATTCTCATCTATTCTACCACCCACATTGTAATGGGTGCTGTACATTTTTCTTCCCTTGTTATAAAAACAGTATTTGCATAACTCTACCCATTCATATGGCTCGTAAGTCAGTCCTCATCAACTGACAGCAATAACAATGAATCAGCTTTAGTTACTATTGCTCTACTTTGGTAATTCAATGCATTTCTATGATAATCAAATCCAAACTGACGTGAGGAGGATAACTGATGGTTCTGTGACTACTCTGCAAGCAGTCAGTGTAACTTTTCTCCTGTGAATTAAATAACTTTTTCCTTCATGTGACTTGATGCCCATTTCCACAAGGTGCGCGAACACAAGATCAATAGAATAGCGACCACTTCTAATTCCAAGGGAAGCCCTTTGAAAAAACTTACTTTACAAGTTGCTACTTGTGACCAGTAACTCAATATTTATTCTAAACTTGGCAAAACCAGTGGAATTTGTTATCTACCACCCCACAAACAAACAAACAAATAAACAGAAAACTGTTTAAAGAAGAGGAAAAGATCATAAGAACAGTTTCTTGAAACACATTTATGCAGAAATGATGAGTAATTCAAGACACGAAAGGCTGATCTACTATCTAAGCATTTAAAGACATTAATAGGAATAATGAGCCAACTCGAATATATGAATGAGGCTCAAGCATTACTTTCACAAGGGACTATTTAAATTCCTATGAGGTTTAAAGATTTCAAAGGAAGAGGCAGTTTAAATTACTATTACATGCAGTGAAAAAAAATGCCTTCAAAAAAACGATACTGGAAAAAACATTAGAAATGCAAGGCAGTAAATACCAAGTTGCTGCTGAAAACCATTTTGTAACAGAGTGAAGTTGTCCATATAGGAAAGTACAATATTAAAAACAAACCAACACAAATATCTGACATACACGTTAGCAGATCAGTATCTGCTCAGTACTACCACAGAAATGTTAAAAGTTCTGAAAATAGCACCTTAGATTGCAAAAAAACATGACTTTATGAGGCTTATGATATTTATATTATTATATTATTGCATTATTATATATTATTAATAATATATATTAACATATATTATATTATTATTGTTATTAACCTTTAAATCGTATATTTTAATCATGTCATTAGGTTAAATATAAGAAACAAAAACCTGCAGTTACATCTCTTCCTTATGACTTATCCTTCCTTACGAATTATCAATTAATTCCCATCTAAGCATGCAGTTTCAGCTACCCTCTACATTACATGCCATATATTAGAAAAGAAGATTAAACAAATTTATTTACTGTGAACATAGCATTGTTGTCTAAAATATTCACAGAGACCGCATCCTTTTCCTTACATATTGCAATTTAGAATGATACTATTTATATTTTTAATTACTTAGGCTAGTAAACTTTTTCCTTTTTATTCCCCAATTTATGTAATTATCTTGACAAATTCCTCAGATGAAATCTTTTTTCTTAAGAGGAAAATCTTGTTTAAATGACAGTGAAATCAACCCTCCGAATTACTAAATTGTTGAAATCTCCTAATAAATTGCGTGAGGGCATTAAACAGATTAACACATTCAGGTTTTTTTTTTTTTTTTTTTTTCATTTCTAAGGGAAACAGTGCAGAAATACTAGAGAAAAGCTGCCTGTGCCAATACTACAAATCCCTCTTCCCACACCCATCTTTGGTATAAAGCTTTGCTGGCTTTATAATTCTTCTGTTCTTACATTTCTACCTAAAGTAAGCTTAAAGTGGTGAAAACAGCCACAGTCACACTTTTAGAGGAATCACACACTAAATACAGATACAGAAGTGGTTGTAGGCACAAGTGCAGTTTTGGACTTTAAAGCTTTTAAAACAACATATATACATATATGTATAGTTTTTTGTACGTCTCTTACGCATGTATTAGCCACAGCTCCAATAGAAAAGATATCTAAGTATGTTTCAGGTATTTTAGGTACACCAGACTCCATCCTAATATTAGAATACAAAGCCTTATTTACAGGTTGTAAATGTACTTCTCCAAACAGACATAAAGCTAGTGGAGAGTTGCTGGGGACCTTCTGCATTGCTTTATGGGAGAAGGGCTGGAGTTCAGCCATAACCATACCTATACCCATACCTGTACCCGTACCCGTACCCGTACCCTTACCCATACCCATACCCACTCATCTCCCAGGTGAGGGAGCTGAGGATGGGGTCAGAATCCCATGGAATACAGCATGAATTCCTTAAACTTGCAGAAACTGCTGAGAAACTGTCAAAACTCCCATCTGTGAGGGGCTGTGCTTTGTACACTTTGTACACTCCATCACAGGCTTCCAGGGACAAATTGCATAGGACTGTCCACAGAGCTGTGTGACACCATTCATGGGCACACTGCTCTTGCAGTGCATCAGGGAAACCACGCTATGCTGTAATGTAACGTTTAAACATTTGAATACACATTATTTGCAGAAGTTTCCATGCAGGTGCCAGCAGAGGATTGTATTCAACAATTCTTTTCTTTGTCTAGGTGTTTCCTTTTCACCTTTCATATATATTAACAGGAAAAAAAAATCTAATCTAATTCTGCACAACATTGGAAGGCCCAGAATAAGACACAACAATGAAAAAAGATTTTCAATATGTCTGATGAAAAATGAGACTTATTTCAGTGAACGTGCTATTGCCTCAATGCCGAGGGAAAAGCACTTGTCATTAGAGAAATGAATTGCTCAGCTGTTTATAAGCAAAAAGCTCTGGGGGAATTTCCCAGGGCCCAAAACACAGAGCATTGCAGGGTTACACAAACATATGTTGCAGGTGTTTTAGGGTAGACAGGTGGGAAAACCTCAACTACTGAAAAATACTCCACTTAATAGATTGTATCTGAAACCAGATAACCTAAATGTAACAGAGGAAAAAACAAACAGAACAGCAACAGTGAATTACACATCCTCACAGCAATAGTCTCGCTGAAATAATTATCTCACCAGAGCCAAACGGGACTTTTTTTTTCTTTTTTTAAGCAGTTTCTCTCAGTATATTAAACAAATGCTTACACATCTTTTTTTTTTTTTTTTTTTCCTAAATGAATAATATTTTAAGCCTAGAACAAAGAACAAACTGAACTAAACATATACAAAAGAGAGAAAGATCAAATGTTGTTTTCTTATTCAAATAAATATATTTAAGGAGACACTTTGTTCCTTTTTCTCTTCTTTACTTATGGGAGAATATTATTTTTTTTTATAATCCTCATACAGGCTAAAATATTTCTGTATTAATTTTTTTTTTCTTCCCCTTTCATTTGGTTTCTGATTGAATTTGGATGAACACCTGACCCTACATTCAATAACGACGAAGGGGTCTGCAAAGCTATACCTTTTCCACTTACATCACCTGTACTTGTTTCTTAAATAAAAGAGACAAAAACAAGAGAAAAATTGGTCAGGGAACAGAGGTGGAATACAGCAACGTAGATGTGGATAAGCATCTTTGCATTTTGTTCAGTTCTGCGGCAGTTTTTCACTGATAATTCACTGATAATTACTATGAACTGCATACTAATGATTACCTAATAGCCTAGTTGTAGTGAGAATTTAACTTTTCCTCTTTTTGTTTGTCAGTTATCCAAGAATCTGACTCCACTCGAAGACTTGACTTACAGGGTATAAGCAATAGCTTCATATTACATAAACAGGACAAAATATTTTGTATACTAACCTTAAAGCCATCCCAAACTCCAGAGCACCCAAAGCATATGCCACTCCCAAAACAAAACTCTCATCTTTCTCCTCCTAGCTATTCATTCTCTGGAACGAGCAATTTGTTGAAGCACAAAAGGTACTCCATCACCCACATACAAACCACAGAGTTAAGTACTTACTAAAAAGAACCAAACAACTGTAAGGCATTAGAGGACATAATGTGCCAATTTTAAAGTGGTTCAATGCCAATAGTTAAATATTATCCAAAACATAGGCTGAAAGTCTGCATCTATCAGCCCTAGATACGATAGTAGAACAGCATGGAAAATATCATGCACAGAAATAATAAAGAACTTTCTTTAATCACAGGAGTCAGGAGATCCGTACACTAATACTGGCTTTGGCACAGAAACACAATAATTCTCAAACTGGGAATAATACTTCCTGTTTACATTTTTCAGAAAGATGCTGTGGGTCTCAGTCGCAGAACTTGTTATTTGCAATGCCAATAACAGCATGAAGAATTATCATATTTAATTGCTTATGAAGAAAAATTAGGGAGAACTATTTTTCTGAAATAAGAAAAAATCCCAGAAAGAACTGAGAAGGGAAGAAATTCTGCTAATTGGGTCAAGGCAGGAAGAAACCCCTGAACTCTGATCAATCTGAAATAAATTATCTCCAGTTTTGTTCCGTGACAGCCCTTCATCCCCCTGGCAACTAGAAAATTCAAATACCAGGATGATATTTTAAATACTGTGCATTATGGTCTGTTTTTAACATCGCACACACATGCTTTCTCTCACATGGGCATTCTATGACAAGAGATAAAGAAATGAAGAAATGACAAGCGACATTTAAAAATACTTCAGTGACTTGACTGAAAGAAATTTCTAGTTGCCTGTTTAGGATCCTTGTCCTAACTCACTCAAAAGCCTTTTTTTTTTTTCCATTTATCATTTTACACCGTATTGCATTTTAACGGGTAGACCAAATCAATCCACATCAGCTTTTATTGATGTTCCAGACAAAAAGACTCCAACTTGCCAATGCTCAAGTTCATAACCTGCGTAAAATCCCCTCTTGCATAAACAGAATCACTTAAGCACCTTTTAAATCTGCCTCTTAATTTAGTCATCTACTTTTCAACCGAACCCTTGGTTTTAAGAAATAAATTAACTGAATGGTGAGATATAAATCTGACAGCGCTCAGCCCTACCCCATGACAGATTTACACACTGGCATCTTGCAGCCCCGCGTGGTTAGAACAAGAGTTTTACAACACTGTGGAGGAAAGATCCAGGCTTTTCAAGAGAACACACAGCGAGCCTTGCTTTAAACCCTGGAATGTTCCAAATTATGATATTTAAAATATGACATCTTTATGTACAGAAAAGCTACCATATTATGGTTTTATTGGCACTCGTTTTGGACAACCTGCGTAACTCACTGATAGCTTTGTGAGGAATGCAGTTATCCTAGGCTTATACTGATAAAGCCCTTGTTAACCACACTTTCAGTATTATGTCTTCTCCAGACACATGCTTGTACACAAATCTCACACACCTGGAAAAAAAAAAAAAGTTTTTTTGGTTATGTCTGCCACAGGGAAAAGAAACAGAATAATTTATGTTCTATGCATAATATGCCAAGTAAAGCACTTGAAACCGGTCCTAAAGAGTGAAAAAGGCTTTTTCAAAGAGCCTCATGAACAGAACACAATAGAAGGAATACAACATTGGTGTCCTTTCCTCTAAAACAGAAGGGACTTGCTAAGTTCCTGGTGCTGTGGGATAAGCAATTCGTTTCATTTTGCGATTCCAGGAATGAGGGGGCATAGGAGAACCATTTTTACCACTCTGCTTCCTGAGAAAGACCAAGAAACCTACCTTAATTCTCTAAATCTAATTTTCCACAAAAACTGTTGGCAAAGGAGAAACTACACCATTCGCACTTCTATCTTGAAAATATTTTGTTCTTTTAGAAGTGTTCTACAGTACAAACAGATTCAAATAACTTTTGTACAACACAATTAATAACATAAGCTGTGTCAATACACCATCGATATATCCATATTTATATCAGAAGAGATTAAACTTAAATTCCATCCTACTAGACTGGATATGACTCAGTAGCTAATCTTCCATAAATTATTGGAAGACTATGAATCTATTCTTATATAACTCACAGTTTGTGTTTTGCAATTTTAGTCAAACAAATAAATTATGATACAGAGAACTTTTGATTATGTAGAGTCAGAGTGCTTTAAGTGTTTTAAGTGCTTCCTTTTGACAAACTACCTTGCAAACTAGAAGTGATTAATTGAATTGTCAGTTTGCACACAAGAACCATAATCACCTCACTCTAACACTGTTAAATACATTTTAATGTGGTAATTTTATAGATAATATCATTACTCTTTAGGAGAGGGTCAGTAGCTTCATATGACTTTTTAAACAGAAGCAAACCGATCATCTGAAAGAAGCAGCCCCAAGAAATTCACGTGCAGTAAGTTTTATTAGTAATGAGTAATTAAGAGCTTAAAGCGCTTCTATTCCTTACTTTAACATCAAATACAATCAGAATTGCTTTTACTTTGCTACTGAGGGTATTGCCTTGCTCAAAGAGAAGGAACTATTTGAAGTTTCAGCTTCCAAATAGAACTTTTTCTTCCAACCTGTCTTTTGAAAAGATTTGTATACTACATGACTGAGCTTATGAATTCCCAGTGAATATTAACTGGAACACTTATCAACATAGAAGACCAATTCCTTTCCCATTTCCAAATTTTTCTTCCGTCAGCCCTCTGGTTGAACATGATGTTGCTGCACCTCATGCTTTCTGTTGCTAATTAACAGAGAAGACTCCTTCATAAAAGGCCTATTTATGAAATCTAAACCTATTTACGAAAAGGTTAAAAAATACAGACACATTTTTCCCCCTCATGTTTGGAATTCTTGGTCATGTTGACTGACCAGCAACTGCCATGACTATTTATAGAATAATGGCTGTTACTTGCTATTCCATACAGCATGATCGTGTATTTGCTTGAATTCCAGCCAATGGCAGAAACAGTAGTTTCTGACTCACCCTTAGGTGTCTCCTGTGAAAGATTATATACCCCCTATGGGTACAGAAATTGCCAACCACACCACCATCACCTCACTGTCCTCCAGACCTGCAGCTCGCACCAGCAGTGAAAACAAGTACATGAACATGCCCTCCTTGCTGAATATCTTCTCATTTTCAGATTTAGATTGCAGTGGTGTTCACTTGGACCTACACAAAGCTGGGACAAGTGCTTTATTTCTGCATCATCTTATCTGTAACACAGCTCAACTATGAGACATGTCACTATTAAGGAAGCTTAGCTTTATCTTGCATTATTTCCCTCAATTTTTTCCTTACATTTAAGTGCAATGGTTGTTTAACTTGGATTAACATAATACTTGTGGGTTCTTATCTACATAACTGGCCTCTGTATACAACACTAATGAGAGTGATGCTTTAACCAGCAATGCCTTTGGCAACTGAAAATATCAACTTTCTTCTTAGAGTGATGACTACTATGTTATGTATGAAACTGAGGAACGAGGAGGACTTTGAAGAATTTCTCATGCACAAATGACTAATGAACTACTTACTTTCCAGGAATTTTTTTCTGAAAGCATTACTTGTGACACACATGATCCTTTGAAGATGGTGACTATTTCACAATGGGTTGATTAAATGGTTAACTTTTTTGGAGAGATTGGAATATAGAGAGATTGGAGTTGGATTGTTGCCCTGAGAAGGGCAACAAAGCTGGTAAGCGGTCTGGAACACAGATTTTATGGGGAGAGCTGAAGGAACTGGGATTGTTCAGTCTGGAGAAGAGGAGGCTCAGGGAAGATGTTATTGTTTTCTACAACTCCCTGAAAGGAGGTTGGAAGGAGTACTCACAAGTTGTGTCAGGGGAGGTTCAGGTTGGATATTAGGAAAAAATTATTATCTGAAAGAGCAGTGAGTAATTGGAATAGGCTGCCCAGGGAGGGGTGGAGACACTGTCCCCGGAGGTGTTTAAGGAAAGGGCAGATGTAGTACTTAGGGACATAGTTTAGTGGGCAATATTGGAGATAGGCAGACAGTCTGCCTAGATGATCACAGAGGTCTTTCCCAACCCTAATGATTCTATGACTCTATGAATTAACTTTGAGATAGATGAAAAAGTTGTACTTATGAGTACACATAAGTTTTTTTATATTTTAAAATACATAAGTACAAAGGGAACACAGGTTTTGAAACAATCATACAAAAACAAAGAGGATTTTTAATCCATGGTAAACTATTTTTGTGTGGTACTATAGCAACAATTATACCAAGGAATTTATCATTAAACTCATAGCTGCTTGTCATATCTTATTCTATTAATGAAACACAATAACTTTTCAAATGGAAAGCAAAACTTTCTGATTTCAAGAGCAGAAAGAGGAAGTTAATAAATATTTAAAATATATGCAGTACTGAAATTGTATAGGCCTTCATTAGAAAGCCTACCATGCAGTTAAAGAAAAAATATCCATTTATTCAAAAGGAAGTGTTTAAATTATATTTAACCTTGTACCTGCAAATTGGGAAATAAGACCATCAGAATACTTAGGTTTACCACAAGGAATATAATGTGGTTGTAAAACCAGATCCTGACACATTTTCATTAAGATCTATCTATTAAACATCCAAGACTTTAATCTTTCAGACATTAAGGGAAACAGAAGTTCACTGTGTAATGCCACTGAATCAGTAAAAGAAAATGCGTTTGTCTGTTTCTCCTAATTCTCTCCTCCAAAATGAAAAGACACGTATTAAACTGTACTGGAACACATCATTTCCTTTACCAGTCATAGTCCCTGTGACAGTGACTCTCATTAAAAGCACAGCTGACCTTACTCATACCAGCACCTCACACTACTTTGAGATACTCATCATCCCAGGCTGACTCAACCTCCTCAAACTCCTGATGTATTGTTGTGAATGTCCTGAAAAATAAGTCACGTTCTTTGTGATAGGGAAAAAAAAAAAAAAAAAGAAAAACAAAAAGAAAAAAAAAAAAAGGGAAAAAAAAAAGAAAAAAGGGAAAATAAATCATTTGTTCAGCCCTCCTTTCTTCTTTTGGTACTCCTCTGACAAAATGGACTAACCACCCCATGCAGTACCTTTCTGAGTTGGTACGAATTAATGAGCTGCTGATGTCCAAAACCTGTCAGATTCTATCTTCTGATTGGCTGAAATCTGGTCATTAAAGAGAGGTAATTAATGCCAGATTGTATAGACAATGCTAACAAACAAACAAAACAACCCCAAACCTGTTTTTCTCCTGCCACAAACAGCGAAACAAACAACACTGACATAACGGCTGCTTTCAAAGGCCAGTTGCAGCTCTGCAGCAGCACCTCAGTTAATGAGTGTATAGAAAAGAATCCATCTAAAGAAGAAGAAAGTGAAACTCAACAGCCTTTCAGGCACATGAAACTAGCTTGGAGAAAACTCTGAGACGGTGGCAGCTACTTAAGAAGAAAATTCAGCTGAAAATTGATGTACAAAGAAAGAGTTCAGTTCAAAATTTCAGTAATATGTTTCCCCCTTGTCATTTACTGCTCAGATTTTGAAAAGTGTTAAAAACTGGGATGTAAATTTCTCTGACTGATCATTATAGAGTGATCATGACCATAAATTGTTGCTTAAGTTTTCTGTCAGTCCCTGTAACTTCAGTCACGATGAGGTAATACAACTTATTTTAAATGTCATGGATCTACTTAGAATTTAACAGTCTGTAAAATTTCTGTCAGCATTTTCAATGTCAGCAAATATCTCAAAATACAATGTTGAAAAAATAGCAGCAGCAGTGATAATAATATTGTTAGCATAAGTAACAATTTCCACTGACCAAGTACAGCCCCTTTCTTTTTCTTTTTTTAAAATCAGTGGCTTATGATAAGCACTGTCTCCATTGAATAAAACTCCTAACAAGCTTGTTTGACAGTGTAATTCACTATGTTAAAATATCTGAAAGCAAACATATTTGACAAAATACTAAGAATACAGTACACTTTCAGACAAAGGATGGTTGTCAGGCATTTAGCATGTAATGTGAAATGGAAATATTCTATGTCGTACTTTAGATTTGTAATAAGTCATTGTGATAAGGTTAACGCTTCAACACAGAACAACATAGAAATAAGCACACCCAAAGATGAAAATTACTTTGCTTATGTTGCTGTATTAGAATTTTATTTGCTAAAGGGTGAAAACAGATTTGCAAAATTCACAGTTAACTTAAAACAATAGTTTTAAACCTTTTATTCCTAGCCCTGGCTGCCTTCAGGAAGGAAAGAACATCTGGTTATTTAAGGAACACAATATGTTCACATTTTCTATGACTTTTGTTTCTAATTGGGTTTTTTAATTTTTTTTTATTTGAACAACTTTAGTTAGAACTATGTTTTTTAATCACTTTATATTTTTTCACTGCCCTATCTCTGTATATCTACTTCTTAATTTTGCAGATTTTGCTTTGAAAATTAACAGTACTCAACGGTTTAGATATGTGAAAAAAAATTGAAAATATATTGTGGAATATTAAATACAGAGATACACGCCTTCAGAAAAAACCTAGCTTTATTTTCTCATTTCACATAAGCATACTTACAAAATCCCATTCTTTCATGAGAAGCTCTACTTTAAGATTTGAAAGGACTGTAATTTCACATAACTAACTTTCATATAAATAATTGAGGTAATGACCTGTTCAAAGAGCAGAGATGTGAAAAACACTCTGCTAAACAGGTTAAAAATATTGCCCTATCTGAAGACAACAATACTGATTTGAGATTTTCATTTATTCAGATTAAATTCAACTGTACACTGACCCATACTCAAAGCGATAAAATCAGTATCTTTCAGCCCACCTATCAGAGACAGGTGTGTTTACTTGGTTCTAGCTATTATAGAACTCTGTATTTCCTTTCAATGGCACTGGAACATATCGGGGATGTAGAACTGGAAATGTCCTCCTCGCCCAACTGCCCACTAAGTCAAAAGCAGGGCTGCAGTCAAGAGCTGCTGTAAGGGCAAGTACAAGACTTTTTGTACTACTGTTATTACTGGATTATGCTAAGATTTCTGCTGAAGTTTGATTTCACAGAAGGTCAGGAAATGTTATTTGTTCATGTGTAAGAAAAAAAATAGCCTCATTTTCTTTTGATAATTAGGTTTTCTCCTAGTGAGGTCTGCAGTGCAATGCAGCAAACAAAAAATGCTGGGTCCATCAAGCCACAGTTTACCTTTCCTGATAATCTACAAGGCAAATATGTAAGGTGAAGTTATCTATTGTGACAGATGAGGAAAACAAAAGCAGAAATAATGGACGGTATCAGAGGAGCAATCTCTGATTATCTCCAGAATCAGAAGCTATGGACAGGAAGGCCATATCAAGTAGTCCACATGAACTACTTCACAACCTATGAGAGAATTAGTTTTCAAAAACCTCTCAGTTTTATGTTCGTGCCATCACCCAACGATAACATTTACTAAAAAAACCTTTAAAAGGCAGTTTGCTGTTTACACCTATCCATGATTTCTCTACTGCATTTCCTGCCTAGCTGCAAATCAAAGCTCCAAGGTGCAGAGAGCAAACTTGCCTCAGATATTTGGAATGACACTTAACATACTTGTTATGTTCAACAAATAATGAAATAAGCCACTGGACTATGCAACAATATCCCACTTCACATATTAAAAACCAAGCAAAATCCTGGAAGAAATACAATATAGAACAATTCAGCTCTGGCTCAAAAGATGGAAATTGCACCAAACTAAATGTAATTTCCCATTAGAAGCTAGAAGTTGTTGATGGAGAAATGCACAGGAAAACATCAAAGGAGGAAGAAAAATCATTAAGCAATGAATTTGCTAATCGTCGCTTACAAGTTACACTACTGACTAAAATCTCCTTGTCTTTTTTTCCAATCTACTTTTATCTGCTCAGGGAATAAAGGCAAACTGAATTATCTTTATGCGGAAAACAAAAAAAAAGGTATTCTAATTTTCCCACTTACACTGGTACATAATCTGTGTACTGATTTTTAACTCCTGCAGCACCCACGATGTCTTGTTGAGTCTTCCCTTTCATTCTCTCTAATGAAAAATTTTGACAGACTGGGAAAATGTCTTTAAGTAGTTCTTGGACCACACAGAGTAACAAGCCACAGTAGACAGACTCCCATTTCAGAAATATGTTGGGTTGAACCAGCATATGCTTAGAGACACATAAGTGAAACTTTAAATTACATCTTCAGAAAGATTTAAAAAAAGAAGGTACTTGTTACTGCATTGGAAATACACTTCCTTCTCTGACCAGGAGGAAATTTTTCATTTAGAGAAATCCTTTTGAATAGAAAACCTTCCTTCCTTTTTAAAGGAAGTCCAAGCTTGTTAATATAGTCTCCACCCCAAAACCCAATGTAAAATGAGAAGCAGCTTTGGGCTCTCTATTCTGTGGAAATCCTAGCTTTCTAATCTTTAGAGTATTTCCCAAACAGCTAAGTAGAGCTCAGAAAGGAAGAACATTTGCACAAAAGAGTGTTAAGGGCTTATTCACCTGACTGAAGGGAGAACTATCTGAAAGATGCAATAAGGTCCTACACCCATCATTTCTCTGAAAGCGCACCTGAGAATGTGAATTATTAGGGCACCAAGGCCTTATGAGCTTGACAACTTCACTCTGCTTCAGACAAGAGAGTGAGAAGCAGGACAGTGATCAAACTTCTTTCATAGGATACTAGTGGCTTACTCTGGTCCATTTTGCTGGTTGTATAGTTTGTATACTGCCTAGGATGCTTTGGAAGACAGTTGAATAATTAGTAATTTTTCTTTGTTTTAATATATTCTTTTGTTAAACAACAGATTACATATGGATTGAGCACAATATCTCAGCACAATTTCCCTCCCTCTATGTCTTTCCTCTAAAAAATAGTTCTATCTTGTTTTGCTCATAGAGTACTTAAATAAATGCTGGCAGTTTGATTTCACAGACTGCTGCCTAAATCTTAAGAAAAATTATTGAGATCTAACATTAAAAACTTTCTTACACACTTAAAAGATGATATACTTCTCATCATGAAAGAAATCTTTGTGCCCGAGAGGAACGAAGAAAACAGCTGTAAAGAAAGCAGCTGTAAAGAAAGCTGATTTCTGCAAAAAACTGATACAGAAACAAAGAGACAATTTTTTTCTTAATCCACAAAAGTGTAAACATTGGTATTGAATGAAATTTTGCAGAAAACAGTCAGAGTGCAGAAGTGCTGATTTTTTCACTTTCAAAGGTGACTTGAATCAGGAGATGAGGCGAATCAAACTTTACTCTGGCAGCTTACTAATGGGACATGCTCAAAGACAGTTCAAAACCAGTAGCACAAATTCTGCTGTCTGCCAAAAATCTGAATATTGAAAAGAATATCAAATGCAGTTTTGCCTCAGACACTTTATCTACTGTATTGTGGATACTGAACATGTATAATAACCATATATATATGCATGCCCTTCTAAATCAGCAAGTAATTGATGAATTTTGTAAAATAGTTGAATGTATCACAAACTTTGAATTTATAAATTTCTATTTTTTATTTTTGTGAATCTTTTCAGGTTGTTAACAATACATACTCATTTTTAATTGAAAGTCATCATGTAACATATTATATATTGTATGTAGGCAGTGATTTAAGGATTAACAGTGATTTATCTGTGGACATCTAGAAAAAGTTTTTAGTTATTAGGGTTAATATATAAAATACTAGTTTCTCTCAAAAGTGTAGTTTGTGATAAAATATGTCTGTGCAGAATACCAAGTAAAGGATCATAAATATCTGCACTTACCTGAGCTCCTGTAGAAGTTTAGTGCATTAATAGGACAGAATTATTTTAAGAGTAAAGAAACTTTATTTCATTCTTGTTTATCAGCCCCTTTCTTCAGCTTGTCAAGGAAAAGGGAACTTGAAACTATAATCTAGCCATCAAAATGCAAGTTGTTATTAATGTCATAGCATTCAGAACATTCTACTATAGATATTAATTTCCCATGTTTACAGATCCAGCCTCTCACCTTTGGATCTCGAAGGAAAAGTGCTCTTAGGATAAGGGAGTGAACGTCTCCAATGGGAGGGTAATGCATCAGAAGTCCCAAACAGGTCTGATAATTACTTGATATCACTACAATGAAAGTGAAAAAAGCAAAATATTACTATGTAATTTCCTGTAAGTTCATGACAGTTCAAACGTAGCTGCCTTTTTCCAAATGAAGACTCAGAATTCAAGCAGAGCTCAGACTAAAAGACGATACTCTGTTACCAAGCCCTTTGACTACACTTGATCCAATATCATTAGGGTAAAAAATTGCATTATCATTAAATCTACCATTGACTGTATTTCATAGACCTTTATATTAGGATTTACTTCCAGATTTAGGTGCCTAAATTTAGACACTTCTATGTAAGGTGTGCATGGAAACTCAGCCAGAGCCAGTGGAGGTGGGGGAAATACTATCAGTGGAGGTACAAAACCCAAAGTGGACACTGGCTTTTCAAACACTCACTTGTGGATGTTATATCCAAAGGTGTTAATATGTGAGGTAAACTTTACTTCCCGTCCTGCTTATATGATAACTTTTCCCCATTCTGACAATTCTTTGCTGGAATATCTTTTATCGTATTCTTACGCACATAGACAGATATATGCACTCACACACGTAATCGCACATTCATATGCAAATATAAACTGAGGTAAACAACTCCCTGTTTTCTAGTAAATCAAAAAACTTTTTATGGAATGTTAAGTACAAAGGGAAAAGGTTAGATTTGCATTTCAGAAATACTTAGAATGAAAATACACTGTTAACTTTAAGTAGAATTTTTTACTTATTTGGAAATTTTTAGGAAGTTGATTTTATAAGAACCTAAGTATATTCTATATGGTTCTTTGCTTGTCACTGTCATCTTCTGTTTCTTTTTTTCTTTCTTTTTTTTTTTTTTCCAAATCAATCTCATTATGAGTGCAATTATTAAAGACATCTTTTCAGGCAGGTCTGTGTAAACTACTTCATTTCTTTTGCACCATCTAAATCCAGGCAATCCATCTGCCACAGCTGTCAAAGCAATGCCTGTTACTGGTGCTTGCACTGTGCGATATAAAGACAGACTCAAACGCTAATAATTATAATGAAATTTTTAACAAACTACTATTCTGAGAACTTTAGTTGTAACAAGAAATACTTCTAATCAGGCTTCCACACCAGAAAAGATTCTGCAAACATAGACTTATTTTGAATCAATAAAAGGCAAAATAAATGATTGTTCTGTGGACAGAGAGATTTAAACGCTTCACATTTTTTTCTTTCATGTGAATAAGCCTCATATCCTCCTGTACCTTTCCTCCCTCAACAAGAGGATTACGGGGGAAAGATGCAGGACTGGGCAAAATGAATAATTATAATCTGTGTAGGGAACCACTTTATCATCTTCATTTCCGTTGCTGATCCGACAGCTTGTAATTTCATACATCTGCTTTCATTTGTAAAGCACTCACTTATCCTACTCATTCTTTATCTGTTCTGCCTGTTCTTTTCCTATCCTTTGTTTTTCTTGTTCATATTCAGGTACCTGTTTTTTTCTTCTTGAAGTCACAGAGCTGGCATAATGAACACAATACAATGGTCTCAGTCAGAGATCTTTCAGAGGAGCATAATACCAGCAACACATATTACACAACCAATCCAATTCTCCCATGTAAATCAAATTTCAGATACTGTACTACAGTTATGATTATACCTTTTTACCAAAGCAAATAAAAATACTGACAATGGATAGCAAATTATGCGTACTTTTATAAATGATAGGTATTAAAACCAACACATTTCTGTTTTGAGCATGTCAGTACGTGTTCTATTTTGCAATGGAAAATTGATTAAAATTATTCTTCCTTTATTTATCCTGGAAGAGTTATTTGCTGTCTCACCGATATAGAGAAAATTAAATATTAAAAAATCTGATTTCTTTTAATGGCAGACTTGAACCCTGACAAAAACTGATATTTTCAAACAGAAGGCACCTACTCTATTAATTTTTTGAAATGTAGAATAGAGAAGCAATTGAACAATTAAAAAAACCAAAACTTTTATGTCACAAACTTAGTCCCCTATGCTCCCTAAAAGTTCAGTTTTAAAATGAATCCTTGCCACCACTGATATGTTTAAAAAACTCAGACTTTAATGCTAACTTCTATTTTATTGTTAGGGATTTTTTCATACATTCAGCTCTCCCTTTTTCATGTAGAAATTGTTACAGAAGAGAACATCATTGCTAGTGCTCCATTTGCTGGATAATATTGGGTTAAAGGGATTGCTTTGCTGAAACACCTATTGGTATTCTTCTTCATTTCAAGAGTGAACTATCTTTGGCTTTTAAGGACAAAACGTTTGATATTATCAAAGAAAGTGGCAATGTTCTTAAAAATGATGCAGAAAATAGCAGATAAAAAACCCAACCCTCTCCTTTTCTGTAAATGAAGAGTTAAAAGGATTTCTGAGAATCAAACCCAGGACGAAGTTTCTGGAGGAAGACTCTACAATACCAATTTCTCCTGTCTCAGCAGTAGCTGGATGGTACTACTGCACACGGTGAAAGACCATCTACTGCTTTGTCATATAGGCTTGATGCTTGCCACTCTGTGCTTATCTTTCACTCATCACCTTTGCAAGAGTCACATCTGGATTCAACTCATACTGTGA
Source organism: Chrysolophus pictus (assembly GCA_037305975.1). Lineage (NCBI taxonomy): Eukaryota > Metazoa > Chordata > Aves > Galliformes > Phasianidae > Chrysolophus > Chrysolophus pictus. The sequence continues at coordinate 34,381,264 of JAYKPI010000006.1, forward strand.
AAAACAGTTATCACTTTGCCAGAGAAGAATGTGATTGGTATTTCTAGGGAAAGCAGCAGAGAAACTCCTGTGATAGAAAAAACAACCTTATTGCCTTTTGATTAATATTTGCTATGCAGTGCCCAGAGGAACAGTAAGTTGCTTTCTCTTCTGCTTTATACAAAACTGACTTTTCTCTATTGGTCCAATAACCATTATTGGATGCAAGCACCAGTCAAAAAAGTGGAAAACTAACTGTACTTGTCCTCAATCAAGCCCTAATTTCCTGCCACCTGTCATTTGTTCAGAGTTTCACGTCTGATGCTGCCAATCCTGTATGGAGATGACTTCCTAACCCAGGAATGGTGTGACTACTTTCCCCTGCTGCTTCACGCATTGCTGTGTTCTATTTAGTAGCCCTAAATTGAGTTAAACATAGATTATGCGAACATCTTGCACTATAACAAAAATAACAAATCAACTCCTCTAAGAAGAGGCTATGGTTCCTTTATTTCTCTTAAAATATTCAGGGTGCTTTTAGGTAAGAAAAAGTATATGCTAATAATGCTCATAACTAGTCTTTCTTATCAAGTGGGAACTTGATAACAAGTATACTTATTCAAACACTCATCAGTCAAAATTAGATCTCTGTGTAATAATAGCAAATAATATACAAAACTAGACAGGCCCTCCAGGTGTGTTCATTTTTATCCTTCTTGAAGGGAAGGTAAGTATATAAAAGACATACATATTCTTTGCACGGAGCCCTCCCTTCCATTCTGATTTCATGAACAACTGCTCATGTTCAGTTCATATCAGTGAAAAATTAATAACACACTCATGGTTTAGATTTGACAGATTTTTAAACAAAAGTTGTTTTTTTTTTTTTTTCCCCATGACTTTTTCTTCCAAAGCATTCCAGAAAATAATTTATTAAATTATGGATTACCACTGCAAGAATGAAGCTCTGGATACAGACGTTAAACTGAACGGAGCTGTTTACAGAATGGCTGTATACATCACTACGTATTGGCAGTCCTTAAAACAATCAAGTCATTTCAACTATGTTTTGTGTATGCACAATAATTGAGCAATCAAAACATGACACTCTCATTAAATAATACATAACTTGTGTAACAGAATTTTAAAATATAATAATAATAAAAAGAAACATATAAAAACAGATAAGCTACTTTCTTAAAACCATGTCCTTGTCAATACAATACGAAAACCAAAAAAGATCCAGCAATTCCTAAACCAGCTACTCCTTCCCCAGACCCGAATGTGCTGGTATAAAAGCATCTGCATCACTTTAAAACTCTCAAATGCTTTCAGTAATTTATTGCTTATGTTTGATATTTTTTGTAACATAATTTCTTAAGATTTACATTGTTATTTTCATTGTTTCAATATTTTTAAATTGAAAGTTTCCAGATGGTTTATTTATAGAAGATCAATCAATATTTTGAGCTAACATTTCCTTTCAGCAAATGAGGTTTTTAGAAACTTATTTGAAAATGTTTTTAAAAATGTTACAACAGAACTTTGAACTCCACTTCAGCTCAAATATTAATATAAATAAGAGGGAAAACAGAAACAAAAATCTTTTACAGATACGTAAGGAAAGTTGACTTTTATAAAATCAAGAAATCTCTGAGTTTGAAGTTAACAATATATTCAACTTTACAACACTTCTGATGGGGTATTTTGTTTCCCCATCCTACTAAGCTTAGAGTAACTGATTAAATCCAACTATGGAAAGAAACATACTTAATATTAGCTGTCCTGATGAGATATATTTGCCTACCATCCAAACAAGTGGACTCAATGTTAAAGCCATTTACTACTTTATTTATTAAAGCTGGGATTTCAGAGAAGAGGGAGACTGATTTCATACTGATGCCTGTAATACATTTTTAGCTTACTTTTTTAGTTACCTCATACCGATACCTGTGTGTCAGCACGACAAAGCAAAACAAAACAACTACAAAACAATCTTCTCTCCCCTAGGAGAGACAGAGTGCTTACAAATATATTTCTAAAGTGTTTTTAAAGAGAAATGATGGCACAAAATAAAATGCTGATGTGAAGAAGTATTTTTACATGTATCTGCACCATATAACTATACCAAAATTTTAAGGATTATTTCAGTTTACTACATAAACCAGACTGAAATTTCAGACCATAATGATTTGGAATTAGATAATCCTGAAACAGAACTATTTGTTTTGAAATCTCTTTGCTGAATTAAACATCCACTTCTTTTAGAGGAATGTAAGGCAGCTCTATATGCTAAATGTTTATTAAAAAGCAACAAAAAAAAAACCCACATGAAGTTCTATGGCAGGCAATGAAATGACAGTATGTGTAAAGTAAATGCATGTTATATTTTCAGGATTGGACCCTAAAATAGGAACCACAGAAGCTGAAAACTTTATGTGTCCTAGAATACAAAATTGTGTCAAATATGTGACCTTGTTAGAAGCTAAAATTTACAGATTGTATATAATTAACACTGAACAGCATGCTAAAGAATTCATATATTTAATGACAGACATGCATCTGACTGCAAAACACATACTTTGCTGCGGCAAACTCATACATAGAATTTTCTGCAAAATATGATGAGGCATAAGTAAAAATCTTTTAAATAATATATCTTCTTCCTCCCATTCACAGTTACATACACTAGTGACATTTTTGGGATTTTCCTTTAACCCAACTTCATGTATTTTTTGCTCATCAGCAGCCTCTAAGAACTCACCTTAGCACATAATTTCATGTATAATGAGATAGAATAAAATGAAATAATCACTTTTTGAACACACCACTCTTGCATAAAATACAAGTATTTTGTATTTGTTACTCATCTTTGCACGCAGATTTCCTTCAAGATATAATTTGGAAAATTATGAGTCATTGTCTTATGCATTTTCACAGAACAGCAAAAGATGCATCTCCAGCATCAGAGGCTTTACTCAATTCATCAGCTTTGTCAGAAGGTGGAGCTCTATACATACCTGAGTCACTTCCCGCATATACAGTCTGCAACTCCATAGAAAAACACAGAACTACTCAGAAAGCAAACCTGCATTTAACTTTCAGACACAATTTGTTTCGTAAATACAGCAGACTGCATCTGAAAACAAATGGCTCCTCTCATGGCATCTAAAAGGATTTTCAGTTTGTTAAAAAAATAACAATGAAATTTAGCATTTCTTGAGCCCTCTTTTTCTGTGAAAAATAGGTTGGCATTCTTAAAAGATCATGAGAAAAGCGATACTCACAGGCATCTCTAATATATAACAACATGGCTACAAAAATGTAGTCAACTAAATTCAGGGTGATGCTGTCAGCAAATAGAGCGTCCCAGACAACAAGAAGGTCCTGGAGTGGGAATTCACGTCCAAAGAGGAGCCTTACCCACCTCCTGAAAAAAAGAAAAGACGTGAGTTGCACTTTTGCATTTTGACAAATATTGGCAAGGCAGTATATATACCATGGGATCAACTACAATACAAAGTGTTTTACCCGCTAATTTTGCAAATTTGGAAAGTCTATGAGAATTACTTACTTAATTGTCTTTTTGGCAATGTTACTGTATTTACGTTAGGGGAAGCAATACGGTACTGACTGTAGTGGTTTACTGATTACTATTACATAGGTCAACCTTAAAAGAAATATCACACCAATACTACATACTGTATTTTTGAGCAATTGATATGATACTCATTGAAGATGAAAGTGAGACCATGTTATGCAAGAATGGCCTGGAACAGGGAAGCTGGGTGAAGCCAGTGGTTTCTAAAAGCCCTGAAGCCGGCAAGTGAGAGCCAGTTGAAGGCAGATGACAAACAACAGTGAAAATGGATCAGGCCACATTTGCTCTGAAGAACCTTCCTCCCTGTTTTTGAAAGCAGTGTTTGCAGATCCATGAAAAATATGCTACAGATTCTTTTTTGACTAAATATCATTTAAATCTTTACCAGATTTAGTGATAATCTGCAAGTAGACTACAGCATTAACTCCTGATCATACCTCTCCTGTTTTCATACATAGAAAAAAGCGAAAATCTGTCTTATTAAGGCAACATTTGCTTGAGACCAGAAGATTGAGATGCAGAAGAAAATTTCTCAAGCTTTCTCATACCCAGTTTTGGCCCTCACACTGACCTACTTGCTGACCTCAAGACAGGCACTTCCCTTTCCTATTCCAAAACAGAACCACTACTTTGGTATCTTTTTAGCTGGCAAGAATTATCTAAGGTTGCAATTATAAAAGCTGAGAAGGAGTTAGTACATCAATCCTAGAATAATTATTACAAAATGGACTTAAACATAATGAATTACGTTCATAGCTGGGATATGCAAATTACTACTCATGCAGAATCTGTTTACTCTGTGACAAGAAAAGACTGATTGTGAATTTCTCCTAAGCAAATTGAGTCATTCTATAAAATTCACAAAACTTTCCAGAAAGGCAACTGGAAATTTCATGAAGATTAGTTTCACTTGTAAGGATTTGTGTTTAACCACTTTTGTACCAGAACTTGTTGTTTTAAGGCATCTGTGGTTTTATTTATTTATTTATTTTGATTCTGGTAATAAAAGTTCACTGCTGCACAAATGGATTTCAACATGTCAGGTGAGTGACAATCTGTACTCTCTTTCAACAGAAACTGAAAGCTACTGTTTTGTTAAATGAAGTTTTGTTCATTCACACTATTGTATGCTCTGCCACAGGAACTATATATATAACCCATAAAAATGTCCATGTTATAGATATAGAGATAACTGCACAGAGTATTATTCCCAGCAAGAATGTTCCCTTTTAAAATTGAAAATAAGCTATTTCAAAAAACAGTCTTATCTAATTCTTACTATCTTTACATCAAACATTTACGTTCTAAGATCTTGTAACTTCTTTTAGCATAGTAATTATAATAGCCACAATATTAGCTACGACAAAACCAAAGCTCTGGTATTTGCTTCTCTGATCAAACCCTTTCCCTTGAAGCACATATTTTCAGGCTGCAGAATGCAAAGTCAGAAGACCAGTTAACAAAATGCAGGTCTTATCTATTACAGGGGCTGCTCTGAAAGTAATACATCTTATTTAATCATGTTGGCCCACAACACCAGAGGATATTGGTAGCATGGCAGTAGAAGTTGAATCTTCCCACCAATATTCCCTTGCGTTTTGTTGCTGTGCAACAGATGGCAGCAGAGGGGCAGTGTGACAGAACAGTGTCTGACATGGAAGTGTGTATGAAGCAAAGGTGTGGAACTGAGTGCCTCCATGCAGAAAAAATGGCACCCGTTGACATTCACTGATGCTTGCTTAATGTTTATGGAGATCAAACAGAGGATGCAAGCACAGTGAAGCACTGGGTTGTATTTCAGCAGAGGCAACAGCGGGTCACCGCTGCTGGTGCAAATTTTTGTAAAGCTTGGCAAGCAGCCTCTTGTTTGTTGCTGATGAAAATGTACAGATAATGGTGGCGACTGTGTTGAAAAATAGTCTTTTGTAGCTGAGAATTAGTTCTATCAAATAGTGCTATTGTACTCTTTGTGTCTGCTGTATTTTCCATGGGAATAAATAGAGGCATTACTTTTGGAGTGACCTGTGTACATTTAATACCATGTCAGCTCTAGCTAGGGGACTTTACCATATAGCAGCATGTTAACCTACAGTGTCTAGCCCACAGGAGACTATTACCCTATAGTGACACAAACTCTGCGTGAAGCCTATTGCTTGCATTAACAACCCCTCCCACCTGTAAAACCACAACTTTAATGTTAAACAAACTGTTAGGAACAGAATTAGAGCTAAGCTTGAAGCATTCTAGCTGACTTTGCCTGCAACTACCCAGATCTCATGCAGAAGCTTTGCTAACCATCTAATACACTTCAAGGGAAAAAATACACCACGGTGTAATGGGATTTGTTATTAGTCTTTTATTAGAAATCTCTTTTGCTTCTTTACTACTTCATTATGCAGTGTTAATCGTTTGTAGATGCAGGTTTATTCTGCTCAAGCAGAAGCCATTCTTTTTTTTTCTCCTGCTTTTACACTTTCTCCTGGGAAAATTAATTCTCAGTCCCCAGAGGTATCATGTTTCACAGATGTAGGCTGCCGAAGAACAACTGGACTTCCTTTTGCTACCATAATATTATCGTTAATTATTTGAATGCTCCTGTCCTAAAGGGAGTATGCAACTCATACTGTTCTAAATGCATATATACTAATTGCTCTCTCATTTTCTTTAGCAATGTTTAGCTCTTAGTATCAATAAACCAAGGACCATATTGCTTATGAACCATGCTGTCACAGGACTTCAGTCAGCTTTTATAATCCGAAAAAAGGTTCTTAATTCCTTACAGTAAGTGTCCGTACTGAAAAGCTGTCTTTCAAATGAACACATTTCTATTGCTTTTACAAATATTTGCAGAGAATTTCAGAAACACTTAATAATTGCATTGGACACGAAAAGCTTTTTTTTCTGAGATGGCTGTCTGTGGTTTAATTATTGTTCTGTCCTGTTAATCTTGCCTTACATCTGTTACACCTGCAGACTGTGAGGCTCACAATAGTATATCTTTTATCGCGTGCTATCATACAATAATTCATATTTTACCAGGCACCCTTAGCCATTAAAATCTGCAAAAGAACAGATTCTTTAAAGCCATAATATACCGAGGTACTACCACCTACACTGTAGCATATGTAACTGTATCTTCTACTTTTAATTTCTATATAATTAAAACAATATTCTCAAGACATCAGTAACTGCTGGCAATAGATAATGATTCATTAATGGCCTTACATACAGAGAAAGCAGGAGAAAACTGTGCTTGAGTAAAGCCATTAAATAAGGCAATGATCCAGCTTTACCAGTTTTAACTAAAATCACAACCATACTGATTGGGACTTATCAGACTATTCTCCAAGCATTGATGAAATTAACTTATTTTAACTACAGACAACTTTACTGTTGCATATATGTAGCTGATTACCTTCTCTGTCTTTTTAGAGAGAATTAAACAAAATAAGTAAGAAATGGTTCCACATAAAGCATTGCAGAGAGCTTAGTAGTGTTCATAAGGACAAAACAGCACCAGGAAATCAGCAGGAGTCTGATAAACCACCGTGCCAGGAGAGGTCAGGCATGGCCTGGGACATGGAGCACACAATGCAGCTGCTCCGCGTCCATTCTGCAGATACTTGTGAATGATTTTGTGCAGACACCACAATTTGTCAATAAGTTGCCTAAAAACTTCTACTGTAAGAATCTGTTTTCAGCCACATATGCTTTTGTTAAATTTAATATTCAGTACAATTCCCAACCCAAGCCTTTACTCATGTCTTGATTTTTTTAATTCATTAATACTTTTTATTAGAACAAAGTAAAAAAAATAATTCTGCCCTTGCCAATTTTTTTTTTTCCCCAAACAGTTTGTTAAGATCTGAAGTGAAAGTAATAAGGTCTCTGGTATTTCCTTTTGCTGTGCGTATTAAGAAAAAAATAAAAATGCCCACATTTGATGATTCCTTGGTTGATCCAACTCAGTAGAATGCAGGTTTCCACAAGCATGTTCTCTTCCTAACCCACACCACTGCCATCCCTGTGCAGAATTCAGCCTCTCCCTCTCCTCACCCCAATGCCCTGTGTAGGAAATGGCGCTGGTGTGTGCTGTCTCCTGCAGTGCCATCCCCTGCCATGGCTGGCACCACTCAATGCTGCGCTGGAGGAGGATGCTGCAAACTAGTTTCCATTGCCTGCAGAGCTCACTATGGAAAGTCCTTCAGAGAAGGAGAGGGTCGGTAGGATTTTGCAGGAAGTCTTCATTTTCAGTACAAGTTTTGCTGCTTTCTTTAAATAAGAAAATGAATTAAATGGATCAAGTATTGAAAAGAACACCATCTTATCAAAACTAAGCACTCAAAAGCTGAGAAATGCCAAAATTAACATCAGTTGTTTACTGACTGAGAAAATTACATGTAGGCTCTGTCTCTTTAAGCTCTGCCATGAATTATGTTCAAGCAAACGTTTGTAGCCATTGCAATTTACTATGTAAAGTCACAGTCAATAATTTAGGAGGAAGGGTAGCAGCACAAACTTCGGCTGTGATCTGCTTTTATAAAAATAAGATATGGAATAAGGACGAGGAGCAACAACATTCCAAAGAATGTAAAGCTCTATGGTGAATCAAGAATTTAACATTTCAGTGCCAAGCAGCAAGTACCACTCTGGGCAGAGCCACTGCCTGCACTCTGTGGTCAGACACCTGCATTTCCCACCTGAGGACTCCTGTGTGGGATGCTGGGCTCCTGTGGGAGGCTGTTAGCAGCAGGCTGGCCATCTCCTGCCACAGGGCCTCCGCTGCTGCAGTGGGGCTGGGAGTTCTTGTATGGATGAGAACAGCAATCATAGCTACAAATGCACAGCAAAAGCGCCCTCAACAGAGGACATTCAGTACCAGAAATGGTCCCTGGTTTGCTGGTTGCCAGTGTGAGCCCGAAGGGAGAGGGGTGAGTTCAATCAAAAGGTGAAATTTTGAGGATGTCGGGTGGTTTCCTTTCTTTTAATGTCACAGAGGGGACCAACCAGGACAAGTTTTAGAAACAATTCAGCCTGCATCTGTTACACCGTTCAATGCTATTAAGACTCCTTTGGTTTTATACAGTTGAAGGATCTTGTATGGAATGTCCTAAAGAGGTTAATAAACCCTTCAAACAACACAAGAAGACAGCAAAGGAGACGTGTAACTTTTTTTTTTAACCGGGGATCCTTCCTACAAGAGTCTGGTTGCAAAGGCAGTACTGCTCATGGTGCACGAGAAGCTCTTAAGGAGCCCAGATGACAGAACAGCAGAGATACTAAGTGTAGCATTAACAAAGAAATATTTCTAAAATAAACAAAGCCCTACTAAAATTCATCACCATACAAAATCCCAGTATAGCCAAAACACTGGTGTAAGAAGCTATGTCAAGAAACTCACCACATCACACATTTTCAGTAGTTTCTCATGTACTATGTCTATCTATATTGAAACCAGAACAAATAGAAATAAAACTAAATATTTCCAATATTACAGGTTTCTATCTCTATCATAGGTTTTTCTGTCAGAAAATAAGTATTTAAAATTAATAATGATAAAAAACAACTCATTGTCAATGTAAGCTCAGTGATGAACAAGATGATGAACAAGAATACTGCACATAGAATGCTTTGGTGCTTTCTTTCCACTGCAAAAATACTTTTGATTTGTCCTATTAAAAATTCCTGCTGTTCTACATACCCTGCAATAAGTGTATATGAATTACTCCATCAAACAAAGACTAGCATATTCTTCAAATTAAACTCCTTTACTTGGCATGAGCACTGAATTGTTACTTTGACTGTTTGCAATTTGGTCTCTTTCATGCTAGTAGCAAAGATTACTGAGTCTCACATTTAAGAAAAATTCAATCCGGTTTTTGGAAGACACTAAGCATTTCCTTATTAAAGAAGCTTTTTCCTTTAAAAAAGGGAGATCCTAATAATGATCTCCCTCTTGTGATTTGCCCTTGTTGGCAAAAGCCCTTACTGCTGTCTTAAGTCAGAACAATTGTAACGCACTCACTTGCAGGAATGCACTTAATGAAAAATATGCCACTGTATCTTTAAGCAATGCTTAAAACTGTTAGAAGTACATTATGATAAAAATACTGAACCTACTAGCCTGCTTTGGGTAGATTTCCAGTACCAACTAACTTTACGTGACCTGTTTAGCCACCAGTGCTGCCCTTGGCTGCAGACTTTCTTTGACTGCTGCTGTCACAAACAGCTGCTGCCAACCTGCAGCCACCTCCTGGGGTAGCACCTGCCGTGGTAGTGCCCTGACAGAGAGATGCCAATCTCCCTTCATGTTTGTGCTATGGTTTTCCTCTTTGATGCAGTTCTAGCCTGCTATACCATTATGAATGGTGACAGTCCCATTTTGCTATTTGGGAATCCACTCGATGACAAGAATGATGCATTTTGCTCCTTCACATGGCCATCCCAAAGTGTATGTTTCTTCATGTCAAGTGTCATGTCATTCTCCAATGATGCCTCAGTGAAAAGGAGCTTGCTTAAAGCAAGCATTTTTACAAAGAAATGTATCAATGACTGTACTCACTAAAATGTATTGCAGATTTTAAACTTCTGCTGAATGTTCCTACTCTGCAGTTACTGACTGGTAACTGAGTAAATGAAAACAGTATAAATGAAAAGAACTAATACTACAAAAAGCAATCCTAGTAAGAATTATGCTAGCAGCATGCTCTCTCATTCTTTATGTACATTACGTCTCTAATACAACTATTTTCAGTCTTTTCCTGAGCAGTGTTAGACTAGTAATATAAAAAATCATACAGCAAAAATGCATTCATAATATACACCAAAAGACTGTCATAAGCAGGCAGCTGCTCCCCGCTAGGCCCCAGTGACCCCATAAGCAAAAATAAAAACCCCACAATTACTAGTAAACCACTGAGAACCCAGATATCTGGTTATCTGCTACACTTGAATCTTGGTTGCATGTTACTCCAAAATTCTGGATATATATAATATAATTTTGTTTCAGTGATTGTTTGATAAAGGTAGGAATTCAGAATAATGAACTTTAAAATCTTGGGTTGCTGTTGTGATTTTGAAATGTATTTGACCGATCTTAGTCTAACGCTCCAGTAAATACAACTGACTCAAACAAGCCTTTAGCTTATATGTAAAATGGCTCACCTTCTCTTTATTAAATGGACAACTTTATTTTGATTTTTTTCTCTAGGACAGTTCTAGTTTCTCAGCATATTCAAATTCTTTTTAAAGAAGTAGTTTTTTTTCAGGTTTTGTTGATGGTTCCCGCATAAAATTTACAGCGGTCAATTTCTGGTAAAGCTTGAATCTAAATTTATTTATAACAGTAATTATACAATAATGCATTTTAAGAACATGACTGCTTTCATTATCAGTTCTAACCTCTATCAGTTTTAGCTCGCTATATGGTGTTGGTTAGGTTACAGATTGTTCTTTCCACAGTTTAAGACGCTATTTGTTTTTAGATACTACCAGACTGCAGGTCACTGGAACAGAAGAGAAAAATAACTTTTCTCATTAGCTTGTTAACTGATTTTAAAAATGTTCTGATTAGGATCAGAGATAAGTCTGCAATGGGCTTTCCATAACACTAGAAACTTCAGAAACAGAGCTAAGAACTTGAATGTGAAAAGAAAAAACAGAAACAAGTTATCCACTTGCTCAGAGAGAAAAATGGATGATTTGCATTCAGATAGCTATTAACAAAACTTTTTGCAGTAGGAAGAGAGAACATTGCTTAGTTTCTTTTCCATTTCTCTTAAACCAAATGTAAAACAATTTCAATATTTCACATACATAACACCTATGTTTGTGTAAGCACTAAAGACATCACATCAAGTTACTGGGATATAACAATTTACTGACCAGTCATTACTGGGGAGGACGAATAAAACTATTCTATTCCAGTAGTCATCTGCAGCAAGATAATAATAATAGTAGTTTCTGCCATTATTATTTTTTTAAAAAGATGTAAGAGCTAGACACTTGTCAGGATTCTTTGGTCAAGTGTGTTGTCAAGTTTATAACACATATCAAAGAACAAGGTTACTCATCCATTTTTCAAGTGTTGGTCAGAATACCGTTGTAACAACACTACAGATCCAGCTGCTATACTATGATTCATTTAAAAATTATCTGGGTTAACCTGTGCTTTCACTCAATGGAAAGACATTGAAGAACACTGCTGTGTTTCTGCAAAATGACTAAATTTTAACAGCTTGGGCAATACTCAGATTTAAAAAGCAAGGTTTAGTATGATAAAGTTGTGATAAACTAGAATGACCAAAGGGGAGTGTTACAGTCTGCAATAAAAAAAACCTTTTGAAGTCTGTGACAAAGTATTAAGTGCAAGAACTCTGGGACTTCATCTCTGATAAAGCCATAATTTAATGACTAATATGCACTCAGAAGAAAAAAAATGTAAGAACACAAAGATGTGACTACTGAATTCTTACTGCTCTTGTATCTGTGTAATTCAAACCTACAGCACTAAATACTAATGATACATGTACAATTTGTTTGGAAAATCACTGCAGAGTAGCAAAAACATTTTCTTTTTTTAACAAAAATAATTACAGGTGAGTGATTTTAAACACTATTTGCTGCAATAAAGCTATTGAAACAAAAGAGGCACTTCTAAATTAGTGAAGTTCCTACTGATATCAGCTATTAGCAATTAGGAACTCCAACCCCCAAGTTTTCCATCTTCAAACAGCAATGATTAAATTTGGTTTTAAAGTGGAGAAATTATATTAGAAAAACAACTCTCAGTGTTGTAATTGAAGCACGGTTCTTAAGATGATAAAATAAATTTGCTAATAGCTTTATCCATTGACTCAAGATGAATGCAATAGCTTTAAGAGATACACGAATCCTTTTGTACAGTCTCTTTAGAATAGGAACCCTACAATGTTTCACTGATCCATAATATTAAATCTCCCAGAGTTTTTATTTGTCTCTGTAGAATCTACTTGAACAAGATGTCATCTAAAAACTGTCTATTTTAACATAAGAGGAAGAGGGAGAATTTTTCAATAACTTTAAAGTAAACAAGAAAGTAGTGATAAAATATTATCAAGCTTCTGTTTTCGTTTTCTACCTCTGAGATTACTAAGTAAAATGCCTTTTTGTCCATTAAAAAATGAAATCTACAACTGAATCACCTGAACTCTGCATTGCAATGTTATAACAGATGAACTTTTTTCTAGTATGTTAAGTAAAAATTACAATAAAACTTTCAGGAGATAAAACTTATTTTAATTCTTCAGAAGCTATCTGCCTATAAAAACATGTTGTATTCAAGCTAATAAGGCAACATACCTCTGACCGCCACCAGTTTATCAATTCACTAGAGTCTTTTTTTCCTTCTAATTCTACTTATTTAAATCATCGCTGTGCATCCAGAATTTTGATGGGTATTTTTCATGAATGACTGGAGCACCCAGCTTTATAGCAACTCTGAAATAACCATTAGAAATTCCACATTTGGAGCTAATGCCTGCAGTGGCCAGATCACCTCACTGGCAACCCTTACTGCAGAGAGAATTTGGGTTTTTATTCTTATTCTCATCATGGTGTAAGATACATTTCAGAGACTCTTTCCCTTTGAGACTCAAAAATACACCTAAAATTGACAGAATTCTCACCTACTACCCAAATTGAGAACTTACTTCTGCAGATTTCTTTATAATTAAGTACAGAACATTTCCAAATCTCTTGGTGCCTTTCCATTGCAGAGAAGGAATTTATTTATTTTTTGAAATGAGAAGATTTATATCATTACTGAATACAATATTATATCTATTGTATGCTCTAAAACTAAATTATGAAGCTGTTCAGAGGCCATACATGCAGCAGTCCATTTCAATCTATTAGTCTAGCTAAATGCCTTCATATATCCAACAAAGGGAGTCATCATCATCAATCTGCCAGTTTTAGCGACCAGTCAACTACATGTCGATGCATGCACTGAGGAAAACCAAGCATTTTTTTCCTGCTCTGAATGTAAGAATTGAGTGAGGCTATTCTAAGAGACAGCTTAAGAAGTGTTGATCTAGCTGCTTAACATAAATAAAAGAATTTGAATCGACACTTTACTTATAAATTTAGATCAAAGGCAGAATATAGGTATGGAGCCTGATTCCATTATCAAGGCGAATAAGAGTACGGTACTAATATTTGCTGTAACGGTTTACATCTAACAATACTGACATGTTAAGACACAGATATAACTAAACCAGAGTTTCAGTTTTTCCCACTTAAAAAAAAAAAAAAAAAAGTAGAACTTTTCATTTTATACATGTATATTGACATTTGCTAAATTCTTTTTCCTTTAAGTTTATGGTATCATTATCAAACACTTTCTTTCATGTAAACAGTTAAAAAATCCACAACATATTTCAGGTTATTTCATCCTTTTCATATGTGCTCCAAACAAGTATTTTTACATATTAGCTACAAGAGTAAGAATTCCAATATTTGTGAAACAAAGTACCTATGTCTGGTGGAGTTCTGTGTTGTGTAGTTGTATTCGTATGGGAACACTGCATCTTTTAAGAGGCGCACAAGGGGCTTAGTGGTCTCATTTAGCTACCTATGTGACCCTATGGAAGGCTTGCTAGCAGTAAAACACTCTGGTAGCAAACTGCTAATTCATTAATTAACTATAGTATTTGCTGGAAAGGAAAGCATTAAACAACGCCGCACAGAAAGTGCAATTGTGGTTGTTCCACGTTCCCGTCTGCAGTATGTGTGGCGGAGGCAAGCAATGCCTACGCTGTTTCTAATTATTCCAATTATCATGGCACACTATGAAAACTTGATTAATAACACTGAAGATATTGTTGTGGCAATTAGCCATATGGTTGAGGGACTTTATTCTGTCACGATTTAGCCATTAGCATCTACTTATGTTTGTCAGAACAGTGCATCCGTGACAAGTTGAAGTTCCGCTCACCTTGCCGAGTCCCCTGTGAGCAACACTAGAGAACTGTTTATTCCTGGGAGCCCCTCGCCTGAGTAAATTTTTCATGTGGCATCGGTCTGACTGGGGACAAATGTCAAGTAGCTTATGCGACGACCCATCAAGCCAGGCTCACTCTGCAGAAGGCTCCTAGCAAATGGCTTGTCAAGGCAGGCTTCTTTCAGAGGAGGATTTGACCAGTAAAATTAGTGTCAAATGCCTTGTATTGAGAGTTTTCAATGGTTAACCATTCAGACAGCACACACCTATCCTTATTTAGACAAGATGAAATGTTCTATTATGATTTTATACACCTATAAGTTACATATTACTGCACGCTTGAAATGTATAGCTAGAAGCAGAGGGACTGCGGGGCAGCGTTGCTGACACTCTGGTCAGCTGAACTGACAGGTACATAAGCTAACAATTTCATGAGCCGCCTTCTCACAGTACAAAATGTTAAAAACAATGCTTATTTTCATGGTCCTTTTGTTTTGTGGCCAGAATATGCGATCACTCAAAATCAAAACGTTTGCAATCAAAGATAACTTCAAACTTGTCCACAGCTGGGATGCAACAAGTTAGTCCTTATTAAAAAGAGTAGGAAACACTATAGAATTAGCACTGATGCAGAGGGAGGCTATATAAGAATGCTGCTCCGAAAGTAACGCCTCTTATTTTATTATGATGGTCCACAGCTTCAGAAACAGAAAATCTGCTGCACGTTTACACAGTTGAAATAATAGTCTTCTCAAAATTGTGCTAATTTGAACTCTGTTGCCCTCTTTATCCTTTGAAATGTTTCCTTAAAACCATATTTTAACTTATTTCTGAAGAGAAACATTTTTCTGAAACTACAACTACTCAACACTGATGAAAGAGGTACTCAAGGGACATTTCAGAATTGTTTCTTGGCAGCATTAAATGGACCTGATATCCTAATCCTCTGTCTTTTCCAATGATTGGCAAATGCAGGCAGGAGAAGTGTCCATCTCACAGGGTAGAGGTGAACCCCTGCTCACAAGAAGGATTTCCATGAATGCAGGTAGGCTCTTCAGAGTTTCCAAAGAGACACAGACAGAACGGAGGGATGTGATCAGAAGCACAATAAATGATCCCTAAGCCAAAGTATGAAAAGAAAGGGCTGGAGGATAGCTGTATCTAAAGGCTAATTTATCTGACCATGCTCTTCTATGTTCCAAAACAATGATGCACAACATAACTGGAAGCCAGAAACATGCCTGGTGCTACAACCGTTCTAGTGGAGCCAAATGCATTTTTCTGTTAAACAAAGGATCATCCCATGCAACACAACATCTAGCACTGGAAACTAGCTGCCAGACTGACAATTTCCTTCAGTTTATGGGAACAGAGAGGTAATCTTACAGCTGAACTCACTGAATCTTGATAATTTCAACGTTTCCTCTAGGCACACCTTCTCTACTGGATTCTTGCTCCTGATTGCTTGGGATGTGATATTTTATTTGAAGGAAATTATGCTATTGAGTATTTAGTTGGCTGTGACAGGTAGAATGCATACTCTGAGGGGTAGCATCTATCTCTGTCAGCTAAACCAGGCTGTGACAACACTTGCCAACTATCATTAGCAACTTTCTTACTGTCTCAGATAATATCCCACAGTCTTAGAGATATGATTCCATGTCTGCTTTTAAGGGGTTGCTGTTACCAATCATTTATGGATTTTACTTTCATACAGAAAAGGATCTGTTCATGAAGAGTTTAGCAAACTTTTGTTGCTCAAAGCGAGCTGACTCAGCAAGAGCTGTGACTTGGATCAAGGAATTTAAAAATAATTTTCCAGATGTGGGCTATTCTTGCAGCATTATCTTTTATTTGTTTATTTGTTTCCTGTTACAAGCTTCACACTTGAGATGTATTATACTCAAATACTTTTCAGATTGATTAGCTGATACTACTTTTACTCAGAGCAATAACCTTATCTAAAAACTGGCTTTTCAATGTGGTAGTTATACTTTAGAACTGAAAAAAGGCTTGTGCTCAGGAAAGCCTGCATACTTCTTCAATCATAATAGTTACTTCTGTAAAGATTTTGTTACTATCTACACTTCTTGTTTTGCTATGTCATTAGCCAGTCAAATCATTATGAGCTGTATGATATGAGTACGTAGCAATCTGAGTAAATGAAGCATGTATCTTCAGTTATATATTTCTGCATTTGTTCAATAATCCCAAACAAGTGATGAAAGCATGTGTAGTAGTAGGATCTCAGAAAAATTCATGAGGTACTGATGGCCAATCTTATTAATGTCCAATGTTAAATTTATTTTAAAATACATTTTTAATGTTGAAGTCAGACAAGACGTCTACTGATGCTGAACTTGCACTACTGATGTACTATCATTGCCTTAAATATCTTGCTAAACAAACAGACTTGTCAAATCTTTCAATGATTTGATAAACTTTTTCTAAACCTGTTGGAATTTACACAAGGCAAAAGTGTTCACTTCTTTAGTTTTTTTAAAACATATTCCTCATGTATAACCTTTTGACTATAAAACTCTAATTCAGTGTTTATAATGAATATTAAAACTCAACAGCATTGAAACAATTGCTGTCCACTGTGTCATTGCACAGATATATACAAAAATTTTAATTATAGGAAACTGAGATATTAAGTAAACTTTTAATTGCAAAGATATAGGTGACTTGGGTGTTAGTAAACTTATGCACTCTGGATGATTAAAAACTGGAGTAAAAGGAGAACGACAACTTACTCTATCACTACTAGTCATTTTCTACTTACGATGATGATGCAGCTGAGACTGGTGTAACTGCATGAAACGTGCTTCCAGGAACTGAGACTGGAGGAAATGTTCTAAAAAAGGAGGCACCACCCAAAAAGTCTCAATTTGCACTAGAAATTGGGCTGAGCTCTGGTTGAGAATACAATATCAATGAACTAGTGGCTTTAACAGAAGCAGACACTACCTCTACGGAGCTTAATGAGTTTCCTGTTGTATAGTTATGTATATAACACCAACATAGTTTTATCATCGTGCCAAACTACTCCATTCTAGTTCTTTCAAGACAAAGAGAACAATGCTTCAATGTTGCAATTTAAACTTATATGATTAAAACTAAGGAAATGCATTAAGACAATTCCTACCACGTTGTAAAATCCCTAGTTCTGCATGTACATCTCTTTTAATTCTGATTTTCATGAAAATATGCATAGCTTTAATATTAATTGCTATTAAAATATGCATCATAAAACATAGCAGATGCAGGCAGACAATTAACACATTGTATCAACTTATGCATTGTTTACTCTTTATTGAATCCTCTTATTAAATTAACTTTATTTTGCATTTCCTTTGTTTCCCTTTCGCTACCATAAAGATTTTTTTTTTAACCAGATTTATTATAAATAGTTTAAATTGGACCAATTCACTCATCACTGGGGTGAAAAACTGAGGAGGGGTCAACACCTACCTTTTCTGCAGAAGTCAATTTTCTGCTAGACTGAGTCAAGAGAGCAACATGGCATCTGTTTGTATTGTTCTGTATCGGTAAATGAAACTTTTTTTTTTGAACAAAAGCTTGGTATTTGCAAAAGCTGTAAGACTGTGGAGACCATAATCTAAAATCATGAGAGCCACAATTTTTACGACTACAATCTTCTTTTCCTGGTGTTCAGGCAGTGGTTTTTGGGTGGATTGCGCTGCATGCGTTCCAATGAGACATTTACAATCTCCTTTATGCAAATTACCCCAGCAGCTGTTTAAGAGCTGTGGTTGTCAGACCAGGCAAGGAGAATGTGATTTGGTATGTCACAAATGGGGCAGGGCTTTATTAGACTCTGCTAGAAAGTTTTTGCAGATGCCTTAGCACAGAATCACTGTGATCTTTTAACCCCATTATAACTTCACTGCTTATGGAAAGGAAAACACAAAAAGCTCCCAAATACTGTGGGAATTCTTGAAAATAAGCACTTCACACAACACATGCCTTTTTCTGACTGAAGTGTAAATAATAAATATTATCATTCAGAACTGTAAAATTGCAGATTTCCCCAGTAAAGGAATTTTTCTGGGGAAAACACCAGCAATAACACCTTTCAAACTAGGAGAAAAAGCTTTATGTGTAACCAATAAGATGTATTGAACCTCTAAAAACAAGGCATCATGAAGCAAATGCTACAACATACAGGTAAAAACATTAAGATCCTTTCATAAGACTACCAGTTGAAAATGCCACATCTGGATTAACACCGGATGTCTGCGATTAAGAGACAGACACAAAGATCCACAGACAAATCTTCTAGGACTGGAAGATAGCTCCATCTCATTTAGTTAACTTCCCTGTGGTTGTGGCTCCATGTGTTATAGGGTTGGTTTTTATTAAGACTGATCCTGTAGTGACGTTTCTTGTTCTTGTTATGCTTGTCAACACACACGCATAAACCTCACTCCTACAATAGTTAGCAACCTTCAGATATTCAGTATATAAATCCGATACCGTTTCCATCATTTTACTTTTGGTAAATTCTTCTTTTCTTTTGGTAAATTCCAAATTTCTTACTCTGTATTCATTCCCTGACACATTTCTACAGATCGATCATGTCCTCTCACCTTCTTCTGGAATTGGCTAGGTAAGACAAACTCCCTTATGCTCCTCTTGTAAAGTGATGCTGATCAGAAGAAAGGGAAAGCTCAGTGCTAGCAGCTATACTTAAGCAGTTTGGGCTGATCTTTCTTGAACAGTTAACCAGAAATTCATAGGCACTTCAGATGAGGTCTTAAAAGTATTTATTACAATGGCATTAACACTTTTCTATCGTTTCTAGAAATACTAGAAGCCTGATAGCATGTCCTTCACACAGCTTATCAATTTAGTTGTTACTAGCATTAAATCACTTTCAATCTATTATCAGACACATGGAAAAGCAAAAACATCACCATTTCTCCTGCTCTATCAACTTGTATTTTACCAGTTATGTCTCATCTGGCTGGTGGACAGGTATCACTAACATTGCCACCTAGTAGCATTATATAAATAAAGAGATAAATTATTTTTCCATTTTTCATGTTTTAAGCATCCGTAAAAATTCCTCAGACATAGTTTTTTAAACACCAATAACCCGTAAGTTCAAAGAGCTTACAAGAATAATGAAATTGGTCCTTCGAGTCTATTCAAGGAGCTATGGTTGGTAGAATTTGTTTTATGTAAATATCAAAATAAAATACCTTTAAATATATATTTTGTTATATTTCATTTGATCTTTTATTTCATCTTATTTTATTTTATTCTGTAAATACACTACAGCTGTCTGATATACACTTAATGCCAGTTGCAGCTTTCCTTTACAGTTCCAGAATGATTTGGTTTAAAAACAAGAGAAATTCCAAAGGAGATGACTTGGTGTTAAGGACCAATGAAAACAGTACTTTGTAGTAGAAGTTGAATTTTAACCTCAATTACATTATTTGTTATAGAAAATATTTTGTTATGGAAAACATTTATAGTAGGCATCAATTAAAATCTTTTCAATTATCATTTGCTAATTATTGTTATAAAAGTAACCTATATACTGAGGAAATTAAGCAAAAGGGAAAAATTTGTAACAGTTTAAGGAAAATCTTACAAGAGTAAATATATGAGGGCTGTTCCAAAAGTAATGCCTCCTCTTTTATTATGTTGGCCCACAATATCAGAGGCGGATATTGGTGGGATGGCAATAGAGGTAGTAGAACCTTCCCACCAATATTCCATTACATGTTGTCGTGTGACAGATGGCAGCAGAAGGTTAATCGGACAAAATGGTATCTGACACGGAAGTGTGTATGAAGCAAAGGGGTGTAACTAAAAACCTCCATGCAGAAAAAATGGCACCCATTGACATTCATTGATTCTTGCTGAACGTTTACGGAGATCGAACAGTGGATGTGAGTACAGTGAGGCAGTGGGTGGTGTTTGTCAGCTGTGGAACACCAACATGAAAGACAACGCACAGATGGCCGTGCACAGCTGTCACACCACAAAATGAAGAGTGTCTCAATCAGCTCATCCACGCAAGATTATGACCAGGGAACTGCATAAAAAGCTGAATATCTGCTTCAATGTTGTGGAAACAATGGCGGCAAATGCTGGAATATCACAAAGTTTGCACCAGGTGGGTCCTACAAATACCATATACATATTTGTCCTATTGGGAAACTACAGGCCAGTCAGCCTCACCTCCATCCCTGGAAAGGTGATGGAATAACTTGTTCTGGATGCCATCTCCAAGCAATTGGAAGAGAAGGTTATCAGGAGTAGTCAACATGGTTTCACCAAGGAGAAATCATGCTTGACCAACCTGTTAGCCTTCTATGATGTCATCACAGGCTGGCTAAACGGGGGGAGAGCAGTAGATGTTGTCTACCTTGATTGCAGCAATGTGTTTTACCCAAGCACAGCTTTCTCCTACTACTCTTGTACAATAACCATTTTAATTATCTCAACTGATCCCACAGAAATGCTGACTTCCCACTTACAGCAATCTCTTGAATGGTCTGCCCCATTTTTGTACAGTGGGCCTTCTATTACCTATTTAGTTTCTATCTGAATTAAAACTGCCCACAATTTTCTGGGATTATTTTTTGTTAGTTATGATTATTTTTATTCAACATTTCTCTGAACCTGGCTTGTTTCCTTCATAAAAATGAGTACAAAAACCCACCGCCATTCCATCTCAAAATTACCACAATATCTAAACATTATATATAGCTTTGAAAGTCTCTGTATGGATTTCCCCAATCACTTTTCTAGACTCCCAAACTAATTGCTTTCCTATGTGCAAAACATCTCCACCTGAAAGCAATGGAACTGGCTATACATATGTAGGTATGCATATACTTCCATCTGCCAAAAACATTTCAGGCTTCTTCAAGCCTGGTTCCATGAAGTAAATCCCATCTCCTCTCACACTGATATTCCCTCCCAGTTCTCTCCTCTTCTATCCACACAACACCAACCATCTTGCTCCTCTTTTCCTGGCCTCTCAGTAAGAGTTGTCCCCCTGCAGCTTCTGCTCTTTGGAAAATTCCCTCCCTCTGAAACTGAGTAACAGAGCTCTATCCACAGGTCATTTTCTGGTCTACCCTCTTTTTTATGTCTTTTGTTTAAATACTTATTGATCACAGTTTTAAAACAGCATAGCAAGACATTTGGTCAGAAAGACATCACACAACTGAACTAAATCATAGACAACCTTCCTTTAAAATTACGAGTGAGAAAGACTTAGTTGGCCTGAAATATTTCCACCAATGTCTGTTAGAAAAAGGCTATCTGAATGGGAAAGGAAAGCAGAATAACCTTGCTCTTTACAGCTAACGGTATTGCAGACAGCCTTCCTGCAGCCCCCACCTTCATCAAAACCAACCAAGGCATTTGAACAGCAATTGCCACTCTAGTGGGTTTTTTTTATGACATAGTATCTGTACATCTGAAAAGTCCAGGAAGGGCAGGAATGCCAGGAACAGCAGAAAAGAAGTATTCTAAAATGGAAATATATTGTCCTTCCTAATGTTTGCAATGTTTTGTGTTACAGACTGCTGATCCGTAGCATTTCACAGGTTCCTTTCTGAGCTTCTTTTTGGCTTTATGAGTTAATCACATCAGGAGAAGTCATTTTAACTCACATGCCTTTAGGAGCAATTATATATTTAAATGATTGAACAAATCAGGAAGGAAACATATCTACTGCAGAATGAAATCCTTTTTTTTTTAATATGAGTATTACAAGTCGTTTGTAAATAACATGCTCATTTTAGATATGTAAGGAGTTCTGCCATGCCCTGCAAAATAAATTATATTTTATTGGTGCCCGGGTGTTTCATAACTTCTATTTATTTGCTGCAAGAGTGGAGAATTAAGATAGAGTAGTTTATTTCACCAAAAGACTGACAAATGGCTCATTAGACACTTATGGAGCTGAAGCTAATTGTACAATTTTTTGTTGTATTAATTGTCCCTGCCTGCTTAACTGGTTAACACTGGTCATCAACACAGAGCTTTTTCCTTTCAATCTCCAAAAGAGAGGAATTTTAAAATAAACAGATCAGTATTTATTTCCTAATATAAACAAAAATACTATTTGGATTGGAGGAGCATGAGGGAGGAGTAACACAGGATTAATGTGCTGGCTGTTCCCCACTGGGGCCACCAATAACAATCAATCCCAAACAGCAGTCACCTCACATCATCTAACAGCTTGAATCACAGATATTCAAGGATTCTCTCTCTCTCTCCCCCTCTTTTTTTTTTTTTTTTTTTCCTCCGTGTGTGTTCAGATTAAATATCATTTACACTGCATACTTTTTTTTTATTTCGTCGGAGACATAAGGTCAGAATTGATTGAATATGTACTACCTGCATATAATGATTTCCAGTTTTTTACAATCATGTGCTAATGCTGCACAGTAATGGCCTATGGATGAAGAGACAGATGTACTACCAGTCATTCGCTACACATTTGCATTAACAAATCATCATTTAATTGAAGCCCATCCAACAAGTTTATGCTACTTAAATAAAGTTCCTTTCAATAAAAGATGCCACAATGACACATGGTTGTTAACTGCAAGGTAAATAAAAAGTAGTATTTATTTTCTTGTCATTGGTTTAGGTAAGTATTAAAATGTACACTTATTAATTTGTATTTTGCTCAGAAATAAACCACCTGACATCTAACATGGAAATCCAAGCTAGTACTACTATGAGATGAGATAATTCACTTTTAGAAATAATCGTTTTGAAACACCACAATTTCATGCTTTACAGATTTTTATTTCCCCCCCAAATATATAATAGAACATAGCTTATACAAAGGCTATACATGAGTTGTGTGTTAATACTTTTAGGCGAGCTCTAATAATACAAGCCTCAAACCCTGCTGTTATCAACACGGGCTACAATTTTTTTTATGTCTCATTGTTGACTACAAACATTGGCGCCACACTTAGAAATCTAGTTGCCTCCCTCTACAATTTAGATATTACTGCTTTCTTTTTAATACTGCCTAGGGAACAATTCAGGTAGGTTGTGATGCCCCTACATGTTTCAGATGTAGAAAAGCACTATCTATTCATTTCTTCTTTCAGAACGTGTTGCAAAATATTAAAATCTAAGAAGAAAGCATGCCATAAAATGAGGAACCTATAAAACCAATTTTCTCTTCTTCTAGAGATGGTTTAACAGTATTTTCAGAATACTCATTTCAAGGTACATTTTTGCATCTGCAAAACAGAAGAAAGATATTTTGGTACTGTCTGTTAAAGTGACACACAATACTTTGAAGTTAACATGCCGGGACAAGGAGATATATTTTTAATTGTGTTTTTGGCTTAAATCTACATTTTCTAGAAACTAGAGCCTTTTAGGATGAAAGTATTATATAAATGAAAGATGGTATTAGTAATAATAGTTGACATCCTGTACTATATGCCTTACATCTAAACATATCATTACAATCTTTTATTTACCTAAATACAAAAATAACCAGTTCTCCCCTTTTTCCTGAATATACATTGAAAATGAAATATTTATTTTTCACACAAAAAAGCATCTTAAGAAAACTAGAAATGCATTCTGATAGTGGGATAAGTAAGTGTTTTTCTAACCAGAGAAAACAGTCTTTCAAGGTGTACAGATAGCATTTTCTTCCTTATAGGACTGTTGGGATTAGAGGAGACAGGGGAGTCCTCAACTTGACCTTCTGTTATTGTTATTGATGATTGGAAAGAAAAAATTGCACCGTTCTAAGATTTGAATTACAATGTGGAATTCTGAAATATGTCTTAAACACATTGCAGCATTCAACAAGAGATGAAAACTAAGATTTATTTTCTTAGACAAAAATTACTGTTTAAAAGCTACAAAATGCAAAATGTAATACAGTACAAAATAAGCAGACGTACAAAAGCCCTACTGTGATTTGCCTGCATGCTCTTGAAGCTTTTTTTATATGCTAACTCAGAACAGTAATTACAGATCTTGCAAGTTGACTTCTGTTTTCCAGAACTACGAGATGTACGTAAAACATGCCTTTTCATTGAAACGATTACCATTAATCAAAACACTGAAAGCTAATACTACTCAAGTCCAACCTACTGCTGTGCCCGGCAATATATCAAACTGTCTGTTGTCAAACACACTAAACAAACTTAAACAGACTGTTTTCAGAACAAATAAGAGAAAACATGCTTGCTAAGTATTTTTTAGTCAAATCACAACTGCAGTAATTCATTCTACTGCAGGATTTTAAGTTGAAGTAGTCAGTCACAGTCTCAGACACATCTGTATTTGAGCAGAGAAGTACCTCACTGACAATAATAAATGAGTTATCTACAAATGACTAGTATAACCTCTAATTTTTTTTTTTTTAAGGATTTATATCCATGTACTCAAGTTAGTTTCTTTTGTCTCCCTGTGTTCACCTGTGAGATTCTGAGTCTAAAAGAAAGAAAAAAATAAAACCGCTTAGTACTTTTCATTTTACTGTTCTAGGAGCACTTACATCTTTAATAAGTTTAATTTTCTTCCTCATTCATGACTGTTATCTTCATAACAAAGAAGCTGCTACATTAGAATTCGTTCATACATTAACAATAGCCTACCTCCAGCAAGTCAAATTGATATTAAATGTATCTCCATCCACTCTGCCACATTGTAGTCAACAAAAAATAGATATACTCACACTTCTTATTGCACCTCCCCTGCCCTACCTAAGAGTTAAAACTATTTGCTTAATAAAGAAAGATAGCATTTGGTATCTGACAAAAAAAACTGTTTACCAGTGAAATCAGTCCTTTTGCAATTGGTAACCAATGGAGAAATTAAAGTTTTGTACAAAAAAAGGGATACAGAAGGACAGGGATATTGTAGTTTAACAAACAGATCAGGCCTTTATTACCAGAAAGCTCCATTATGGATTTGTGAGCTTTGTAAGCTGAGCTCCCCCAAGTGTAATTAAATTTTTATTTATAATGTGTTTGTGACTGTTAACTTCGTGTTGCCTCTGCTAGTCCCCCCTCAACCCAGTGAGAAATAGTATTCCACATTTACTGCTGCAGAAAGCAGCACTTTACTCAGCTTTATAAGAGATGAGAAGTACAAATAAACATACTGTCTATTATTTATACACAAATATCCGTGTACTTAAGCATAGATATATACATATATATATACTCTTGCATACACTTTAAACCAAAACTGAGGACTAAAGAAGCACATGTCAGTTGAAATTGAACATATGTGAGCAGGAATCACTTTATTCTATCAAAAGCACTATTTTTCACTTATTTATGGCATAGAGAGACAGAAAAGCTTCAGTAAGACAGGGCAATGCAGCACCACAAAGCACATTTTATGCTGCGAGCAATGTCTGAGCTTAGTGTAAATGTACCAGGAAAAGGTTCTAAACTCCAATAAAGCCAGCATCTACTCTTTATTTTTCTGTTCGTTTATGAAGATTTCATGAAAAAGCCCTCTGATTCCAAGAGTATAATTTTATTTTTTTTATATTAACTCTATTCACTCCTTTATTCAGGTATTATCCTCCAGTACTAACACTTATATATGTAATAATAAAAAAAAAAGCTTAATATAAGTAACCACAGGAGGATCTCTTCTCCCCTTGAAAAACTGCAAATAAAGATGTCAGCTATTGAGTATATTTGTGGCATCTCCAGCAGCTGCTGTTAAATACCAGCTGGTCTAGCTGATTAAAATTACCTCCGAGTTGGTATTATAAAGATGCCTGGGCAGCGTTGCTGTATTAATGGATTATTGAGTGAGCGATGAAAACCTTGGCCAGCTGATGCGTTTTATTACAGATAGGCTTTATGATGTGTAATCAGTGTAATTTTTATAACTGGAGGAAACAGGGAAAAAAGGAAGAACCTTCTTTCCCCCTCACACACACCAAAATCAGTTAAACATCTTTATTTTCTTCCACCCGTATGTTACCAAGGAGTTAGCTAAAGAAATATATATATATAATTTTAAATAGTATATGCTTTTGTAATACTTCACCCACACCTGCACATACACAAAGAATGACGTAGTATGTGTTTAAGGCTACTCTTTATCTATTTAACATAAATACAACATTCATGTTCAGGTTTAAAATCGGGTATTAATTTCACTCCTTTGACAACCATATAATTGCTGCAACTGGACACCTCCAGCATTATTTAATGTCTGAACTACTCTGAAAATGCAACTTATATATCTTCCAGATTCAGCAGTTCTGGCCTTACATGTAGGCCTTTCCCTATATCTCATTTCTCCCTCATTCTCCTCCTTGTCTTGACCCAAATCTTCACTCAGTGTGTGAGTAACAGTCACAGAATCACAGAATGGTCCAGGTTGGAAGGGACCTCAAGGATCATGCCTGATCACAGGCAGGGCCACCAACCTCCCCATTTAATACTAGAGCAGGTTGCATAGGGCCCCATCCAACCTAGCCTTGAACACCTCCAGGATATCACAGGGCATCCGCAACCTCTCTGGGCAGCCTGTTCCAGCACCTCACCACTCTCATAGTAAAGGATTCTGATTAGAGCTTGATTTGCTCCCAAACTTACTGTGCTTTCTGTGAAAATCATGTAATTTTTTACTAGTTCCGAAATTTAAGAAAAAAATAATCAAATGAATGGACACTTGGATGATTCAGACGTATCTGTGAAATTTTTTTTTTTTTTTTTTTTTGCACTGTTTCACTTCTGATGTGATTCAGCAGCCAAGACAGTTACCTCTGCCTGAAAGCCATGTATTGAAAGCACCTCAAGAAAAAAAATACTTCTTTCCTGAAATGGACGTACAAATGATACCTGAGAATAAAAGCAAAGCAAATCTTCATTTCTCTTTATCTGTAACCTTAACTTTAACCTCTAAAATCTCTCTTAAGGAAACGTAGTACTACTCTTCCCAAAGGTGATAATTAACTCCTCTAAAAAGTCTAGAGAAACTAATTTTCTATAATGTTCAAACACTTAAACAAGTTACAAAATCTTTTAGGATCCCATGAAATACTGCTGGGTATTATTAAAGTCCACAGAGATAAATTCTTGGGAGATGCTACTTCATATCTACTGCAACCTCTATGGAGAATTTTTTTTACTCAGGGTGGTGGAGGTTATGTGAGGTACTGCAGACATTTAAAACATTTGTTAGAAGAAAGAGCTGCTCTAAGCCTGGCATTTAATAGATCAAAAGATAATTTAGATCAAAGATAACATCAAAAAACAGATCAAAGATAATTCAATCAACAAGGTTGCAAAGACAAGGATTTCACAATGGACAAACTTTTTTGATTTGAAGGTGAACTTTAGAAAGAAGATTTGGTTCATCCAAGAATAAAATCATTTGGGCACTTCCCTCCTTTCTTTATGCCAAGAAAACCTAAACCATACAGCACAAATATGCATTTCCAAATCCAACACCCCCAAATCTAAGTGTGTAATAAAGATCTCTTATGAGTCTCTTGGCTGTTCTGAAACACTTCTGTACTGCTGTGATCAGCAGCTGATGTGAAACTAGGTGTCTGTAAAAAGGTGATTCACCAGGCAGGTAGGTTGGGGATGAAAAGGGGTCTCTTTACTGCTTCTGACTCCATCATTTTCTTTCCAGAGAACAAGTGAAATAAGCACAATGATTGGGACAGGTCATGAAAAGATGTGTAAGGTGAAACTACACCAAGCAGTAAAGCTGCACATCTTCCTGCAGTGTGCAGTGACAGTTTTAACAGTTCTAAATATCTGAAGTTACATCTGTGCCCAGTACAGACAGCAGAAACCAGAGTTGGTTCAGCAAAGGCACCTGTTGAAGTCTAAGCGTATCATGTAGTCAAAAACGCTCTTTTGGAGAGAGACACATTTTTGCATTTGTTCTAAAAACTTCATATGTTTTTGGGAAGTGCTAAATAGTAATAATAATAATAAAAATAATGATTCTGCATAGTTCCTGTTTTCTCCCCTCCCATAAATTGCCTAAGCTTGTGTCAGATGTGGACCAGAGGATAGAACCAGGCATTTTTACTGACAAGTATATAATAACCATGTCATGAAAATGTTCAAGCTCTCTCCAAGTAGATATTTCACACATATGAGATAGATTTGGTAATGAGCAAACCAGGTGACTTTTATCCCTACTGCCAAGAAAGAGATTGCATTTTGCAGCTGTGTATTAAAAAACTCAGTTTTTAAACAGCTGCTTAAAGGCTCTGTGTCCCAACTACACACCTACTACTTTTCTTCCGCAGTATATTACACACAACATTTTACAAACATTTTCCCTTCAGTGACCATCTCCTATCAAAACAAGTTGGCAAACTGGAAAGAATGCCATTTTGTTTTGTTTCTCCCAGTGGATGCTCATGGCCCCATCCACAGTAGCGTGGTAGGAAAGAGACAATTTACATGGGAAGAAAGTCTGATATCCCCATAGAACTCCTAGGTGGAGCCAGACTGGGAAGTCCAACCATATTTTAAACAGTGCATTGCACTGGTTGAAATGGAGGAGTTATGAATACTATAAGAGAATTTGAATTATATTGGTGAACTGAACTTTGCAGTAGGTTATTTTTGAAAGAACTTGCATCTAGGTCACAGGTGACTTCTACAAAGGCCTTCATAAGATTTTCCTATTTTTACTGTTAGCTTTTCTAAACTGCTTAACTCAGGTCTCGTATCTTTCATGCGTTAACAGAATGTCTATCATACTCTTATACTAACAAACCTATTCAGAACTCCGGACAGGTGTGAATTCCTGTACCTATTTCCTCTCCTCAGACATATTTAATGTACAGCATAGGGAAGTCTCTCTCAGAGGGGGCCAAGCAGCAGTGAAGAACAGTGCTATATTACCTATTTGGAAAAAATCATCTAATCGAAGATGAAGACTTATTTGTAGTTGAGATACAGTGCAAACATGAAATATTTCAAGTTTCCCCCAGAAGACTTAAATCTATGTCAAGCGTGGGAATTTACACCAAGACAGCCAACTGGAAACACTGAAGAAGTAAATTATTTCATCCAAGAAAGAAAAATTACAGGAACACAATTCTCTAAACACTAAAATTATCACAATATCCTAAACAAATATCTTTAATTTGTTGTAAATATGTATACATTGATTTGCTCAGAATTAATGGTCAATTTAACATGCATGCTAAATTTTACTCAAAACAAGACTCTTAATTCACTTGGGTTAATAAACATAAAATTCTGATAATTACAGATACAATAATGTCATATGAGCACTTTAAACATATGCTATGGGAATTAAATCCTGGCTATTCCTGCCCACTGAGGACCAGTTTTTAATCTTCGATGCATGATATGTAGTAATGGATTTTACGAGTTGACTTTTTTTAAATTTGATGATCAGGTTAATGAAATTTATAATGATATTTTTCACACCAAGTTCAAAATAGTAGTTAACTCCTTGGCAGAGGAATTCAGATTGGACATATAATGGATGTACCAGCAACTGCTGGTGTTAAAGGATTAATCATCATTTCAGACTTTTATTAAATTAGATAAAATGGGATAGGCATGAATCAGAATATATAACAATTAATCACTGGACTTTATTGAGTCTTTTAAAAATCTTATTTGCTCTTGAGTTGATAACTAATCTAGGCCATTCTGTACCAGTTTGACAAACTCCCCAGGTAATGATTGAGACTAGAACATTAATAATACCATCATTGAGCAACAAAGTATTTATTCTCTAGGCAAATAGTTTTTTGGAAGATTTTTGGAAGCAAAAGAAAATACCATCTTGATTACCCCAAAACCTTACACTTCAGCTCATTCTTTCCTATTGAAATCTTTTGCTTTTATACATTTGCATGTTTTTTAAAATTTAGATAATGGATACACTAATGTGCACGACTGACCAAAGTTTTTAGTACATCCAACTAGCATCTTATGTAAATTGTTACAGCTATACACATCGGAATTGCTAGAAAATAAAAATTACTAAACTTTTGAAGTTTATTTATTGATAACCAAGAAACACCCTAGTTAAATTTCCATAAACCTCAACATCACAACAACTCCTAATCCAGCTAATAGGAATTAAGGGACATGGAAGATACATAATAAGCATCTGGGGGATATGGAATTTATCCCATGAGTCTAGTAAAGAGCTCATAATTTAAGAGTGCCAAAACCCAAGTGTATCATGAAGGCCTCTCCTCACAAGTGACATTAATTGCATATCCCACAGATGCTTATTACATATTCTATTTATACCTCCAAGAAGAAAAATATTCGTTTAAAGTTTAAAGGTTTAGTACTGCTTAAACACAATGCAACACAGCTGTCTCATGATGTCACAGGGAATATCAAAGACTGCAGCATAGTCATAATGTAAAAAGCAGTTTAGACAGAAGATAAATCAGAGGATGTATTTCAATGGGAAAGTCCCAGAGCTCAGATGTACAGTAAAGCAAGATGTAGTGCTAACTACTTTGGTTGGATATGTGAATGCACTATTAAAAAAGGTTTTTCTGATTATAGTTATAGAAAAAGGAAAATGAAATATTTCGATTAATTTTAAACAGGTTTTCAATATATTAACATGTCAAACCGTTAATACTAATATATAGAATTGTTAAGATCACAGATGCTATTGTCTTTTCATCTGTTCAGTCTATACACGTGTCCTCACTTATGTTTCTGTGCATAAAGTACATTGAAATGTTGCAAACTGTGGGAATTCTTTTCTTCTATTGTCCAATTACTACTGTGATTTTGCTCAGAGGTAAGAGAGACAACGGGCAAAATGGTTTGATTTGAGTTATCCCATATACTTCAACTTAATATTGTGAACCTTGCATTGCACTGCCACACATACTTGTTTGGAGAACAGGAATAAGCCAGAAGGCCAAAGCTTAAAATCTAACAGCTTACATAGAGTTTTTTGATGTAATCTGTACACAACTAAGGATGTAATTGCACGTCTGAAATTTAGACTTAAATACTGTAAAAATATTTACTAACGTAAAAATACTACAGCTATTCTGCTGATACACTACACATGTAGGTGTGCATTATATAACATATGATATTAGATTGTATTCTGTTCAGTTATAAGCTCAACAGACAACAAATACGATAACAAATCTCTTTTATAACAAATCTCTTTTCTTTCTCCCTCTTTTCAGTAACAACGTATCTTGCTTGTGTGGCATTCAAAGATCACTGTACCAGACAGGTCAGATTTCAAGAAGAAAAATATTTATAGAAAGCTAATCATAGTTAGCACACTATCATGGTCCTAGTTTCAAATGAAGTGATGAGAAGTAAAGAAAAGCAGATAAATAAAAATTACAGGAGCCAGTGTAAGGCCTATGAAGAGAGACACTCTCTTGCGTACTTTCCTATGTAGTGTTTTTTCCTGATATTATATAGGATTGCTTCTATGAAATCTGTGAAGATCTAATGTACAGCTGTCAATACATCTGATGCTGAATAATAAGGCCTGGCATGCACTGGCTTCATTCCTTATATACATTACTCTGGAAATTCAAGGAAGGTATCATAAGGAGTTAGTATCAAGCTGGAAATGATATTTTAAGAGTATTTTCAGAGGAAGAAAATAGAACAATACTCTTGACTTTTATTAAAAATTCAAGTATGATTCATTCACTGATCTCAAAATGTGTCTGAAACCAGCTCCTGCTCCTATTTGTTTTCATTCTTCTATACTGAGCAATTCCGTTTTGCAGCATTGTGTACAGATTTCCTCTTTCTGCAAAAATTTTGGATTTTCATGCTAAGTTATATAACTCAACCATTTAAGTTCTCACGCTATCACATTCACTAAGCAATGTGATGAAATACTGTAATGATCTTTATGGTCTTAGTAAGGTAACATAATACTATTTTTAGGAATTTTGCCAATCATCATTTCTCATCCTTTACCTAGAGTAGGATTGTGAATTCATATAACATGCAAAAGTGATACAAAATTGGGCTCCCTATTTAACAGCAGTACTCCTGAGCAACCTGTTCCTGTAACCTGTGTTAATGGATTTTATTCTTCAGATATAGCTGGCCTGCTTTAATATTTCATAGGATACTTACAAAAATTCTTGCTCAAAAACACACTGGCACATTGGAACCTTAAAAGATACAAGGTATGCACGTATTTGGAGCAAGGTTTTTTTTTTTTTTTTTTTTTTTTTAATTGCTGAAGCTTCTACAACTAAAGCAAGTGTTGGAAAGAAGTTCACAAGGTCATGGAGAACTTTTATTGAGTTTGCTCATTTTAGAATTTAGTACAGCTTACGGTATTATTTTCAGAGCAGGACCTTTTTAGATTGAATACCTTTCCAATACTGACATAGTTTATCCTACTGAAGAACTCCCAGTAAAATAGGTATGTCAGAGAAGACTCAGAATAAAAAAATCCATGTTGTATAGGTTCCATGTAGAATTCCTCCCATCTCCCTCACCTTTTTTTTTTTTTTTTTTTTTAATTCAAATCCCTCACCTCATCCTGTAACATTTGGTTAGATTGGAGAGAGAAAGAACTGTCCATAGGAATAGAAATCACTGCTCAAGAACTATTCTCAGATCACAGGCAGACAGGCTGACTTGATTAGCAGGCAAACTACTACTTTAGTTGGAAGAAAAAGCAGAAAAATAGCATTCTTTTTAATTGCTGACATTGTAGAGACCCCTTCCCCCCCCCAGGTTATCTACGTTCCACTTAGCAAACACAGGCTTCTAGAGGAAATTTTTGATAATATTTTCATTGTGCTTTCAGGATATAGTTTTCCATTAAAACTAAGGATTCGGATGAAAATGATCAAGAAGAGCTTGCATACCAACATGTCCTCCCAGATCAACGGAGATACATTGAAGACCATGCCTTCCCTGAAGTAGTCATCCCACATCTCCAGGCAGTTCCCTACCACTTTTTTCTCAAATGCAGTTCCCTGTCATTCCTCTCCCCATTCTTCCATGAAAATAAAAAATGGCTTAGTTTGTTCTAACGTGGAAGAAAAAGATAACTACTCAAAATGTCTTCCCCCCCCCCCCCCCAAATAAAATCTATCTCCTGTGCTTCCAACAGGCCTAGGTCATGCATTAAGTATTTCATGCTCACTTGTTCAAGGATTTGTATTAACATTCCTCTTATCTGCACCATTCATTTGATGCCAGCTGTTCTTAGAGAACAAAGAATAGTTTTCAAATTTCACAATTTTAAATTGTTACCAAGTTGTGTCTTCAGTGTCTTGCCATTACTGATGATGAGGCTTTTCTCTGCATTCTAGTAGAAGTTCATCCTTGTACATCTCTTTTCTCTGTGCATTAGCCTTTAGTTTATCATGACTCTTGAGTATCAGCTTTTATCTTAGAGACTGATGACAAGATTATCTTCCCTTCCTGTATGGTGCACATGGTTCTATTCATTACTTCACTATCAGCTGTAATAATGTGTCTTCACAGGAAAAAAAAGGATGTGCTAATAATGTATATATACATGTCCATTCTAACTTGAATCAGATAGAATAGTTATGAATTAGCAGTCAGAATGAAGCACTGGTAAATCAAACCATGAATTATCCACAGAATGGATTCTATGGGAAATGCTCTGGTTGCTAGCAAATGCTTAATTCCAAACTG
Source organism: Chrysolophus pictus (assembly GCA_037305975.1). Classification (NCBI taxonomy): domain Eukaryota; kingdom Metazoa; phylum Chordata; class Aves; order Galliformes; family Phasianidae; genus Chrysolophus; species Chrysolophus pictus. The sequence continues at coordinate 34,415,495 of JAYKPI010000006.1, forward strand.
CTGTGCCAAGTTAACATGGACATGTTAGCTCAATACGATTTCTAGGCATACGCTTGAGGTAATTGTTTCCTGCAACAGCTACTTAACCTCTGTTCCATTACCTTTGAGTAAGATTTGTGTCCTTGAAAGAAACAAAATGATGCACTAAATTAAACAGCACTGATTAACATGAATTGCTGATGTGATTTAGGTATAAGAAAAGCAAAGGAGAAGTCCATACTTGATACAGGGCACCTTAAATTTCTGCTTTATAGCTATTGACTAGAAAGACAAAGGCAGACTTCCAAACACCTCTATATATTTCTCCTGATTTCATCACAGGCTTCAGAAGATACTCTATTCAAATCCACTGGTCTGTAAGACTACTTATGTTATACGTGACCAGATTTTTTATGGCTGTACGATGAAAGTAAAAATGGAGGCCCTCTTACTTGTTTCTTTCCCAGATAAAGACAGCTTCCCGTGCTTCATACGAGAAGCTCATCACCTGCATAAAAAAATAACATAACTGCAAATCTGCATTCTATCCTCACAGCTATCCAGTACTACTCATTATCCTCTCAGCACATAATTAGGTGGCAAGTGAGTAAGACTCAGATGAACACTTTTGACACCTCAGCCAATCCCTCATTCTGCTTATAGATTGGGCATTTACATTATGTATATTATATGCTCAAATATTAAGTCTAAAGTAAATCCACAGTACTACTTGTGAGAGTGGGGAAAAAGGATAAAATTGAAAACTCATCACTATAATTTTCAACCTAATATTCAACAAGAACAGAAAAACCAAGTGACACAAAAAAGTAACAATAAAAATATTTCAGTCAACAAACCAGAAAGCTTCCTGGGAAAACTTAGGAATGAGCAACACTTATCCATCATATTAGAAAACAAAAGATGGGTAGTCACATTTTAAAACAGAAGAAAACTCCTAGAGGTACAGATCATTTGCTTGTTTCCTGAAAGTGAGATATCTACCTTGATACTTCAAGAACTGCCCAAAGTTTACTTGCACAAAGCAAATCCTTTGAGGTTTAGTAAACTACTGCAACACAATTGAGACATCGACAACATGTGAAGCAACTCCTATCTCCATGAAAATATATTGAGGCTTTCTAAAATAGTTTCAGATTTGTTTTCCTCTGTCACTTTATTTTCAACTTAATCACTGTAAGAAGAAAACATTTATTTCACTACACAAGATAAAAATCATAGTAAAGTCTTCAGACCTCTATGTCAGTTCCCAAAAATTTTATTTAAAAATCGAGTAGACTGTATCTTTTTTTTTTAATTTGTGGAACCAACAGTGGATTGTAACTTTTCTTAAAAAAACCTTTACATCTGACATTAAGCCCTTTCAAGCATTCTACTGACAGACAGAATAGGACACAAATGACATTAAAATCTTTTTTATACATAATGCTTCAATTCAAGAAGAAAATCTATGAGGGCTGCTCCAGAAGTAATGCCTCCTGTTTTATTATGGTGTCCCACAATTTCAGAGGCAGATTTTGGTGGTATGGCAGTAGAAGCTGAACCTTCCTGCCAATATTCCATCACATGTTGTTGCTGTGCAACAGATCATAAAAGAGAGGCACTCTGACAAAATGGCATTTGACAAAGAAGTGCAGATGAAGCAAAAGTGTGTAACCAAATTCCTTGATGAAGGAAAAATGGCATGAATTGACATTCATTGATGCTTGCTGGATGTTTATGGAGACCAAACAGTGGATATGAGCACAGTGAGGCAGTGGGTGGTGTGTTTCAGCATTGGTAGCAGCAACATGAAAGACAAGCCGTGTTCCAGATAGCAATAAAGATTTTTATGAGCGCAGTATGCAGGCTCATGTCCATTCTGGCAAAAATGGATAGTTAATGGTGGTGACTGTTGAAAAATAGCACTCTATAGCTGAGAATTTGCTTTATAAGTATTATAAGTATTATTATTGTCCTTTTTGTATCTGTTATAGTTTCCATGGAAATTAACAGGAGGCATTGCTTTTGGAGTGACCTACGTAATTACTGGAATTCAACCAGAAATACCAATAACAGGTATTAATCATCACTGATACTAAGCATTTATTTTAATAGCAAGGCCAGATTTCGGTGGCTCTCTTACTACAGGCACAGTATATCAAAGTTGGTTACACTGTAATTGCTGTCCAATTAATTGATGACATTGGATTAAAAATTACAGAGAAACTGGAATTGGTTTTGGCCATGCTATGTATTATTTCTGTTTCTTTTTATCCTTTTTTTTTTGTTGTTGTTGTGTGAAGTGTGAGAGACTGGTAATTCCACTTTACCTAAAGATCATGAAGATTTTCACCTATTCTGATGAGCGGTTTTTTTTTTTTTCTGGATACAATAAATATGATTTATGTTTCTTTGTTGCATTGGTAAAATCCTTTAAATTCTCTCTCCAGAGACCAGTATGGTTACAGAAAAGAATACTGCCTGGTACCATGATGGCATGGGAGAGAAACTAAAACAGGTGGACGCCCCACAGCAGTGCTCAAAGCAAAGAAACTAAGAATAGTAATAGTGGAGCAGCACATCTGCTGTTGACTTTGCTGTAACATAACCTTTCTAACGCTAGCTTTAAATGTACCTTGTGACTTGGTTTGTAACCTTCATTTTTTTCTTTCCTTTGTTTCATGAGACAGTTTTCTTCCTGAAGTATAATTGCAGTATCAGCCTAAAGGGCTGAAACTGAATCTTAAAGTGCAGTACGCAGTACGACTATCTGATCATCGGAAAGTATAGTAGCAGTGGGAGGCAAAGTCATTGGCACTGAATGTTCTGAGAAGGCCTCTTTTGTACTGAGATTAAGCTATCATGAAATATTTACACTCACTTCTGCAAGTGCTTTTTTGTTTGATGGATATGTGCTTAAAAGAGTTTCCTTAACCAGTATACCATCAGCATATAATCTGCCATCAGAGTTATGATGCAGAAGCTAGTGAGTTTATGCCATCAGTTAATTCCTGTTCTTAAATAAGGCACTTCATATTTACGCCTTGTCATTACCATTGTGTGCATATTTCTTCACAACTGTATCATATATATTTACATGAGCTGGTTGTACTTATTGCATGCAGTTCTATGAGAATTTCATTTGATGTAATATGAATATAATTCACTTTGAAACTCTCAGTACATAAAATAAAGTAGCTATAATGATATTATGAGGGGCTCTCCCAATTGATTAATCTTTTAAATGAAATCTAAAAGAAATCCTCCACTACAAATTGAGAATGGAGGAAGATGTCTTAATATATCCATATTTTAGGACTTCTTCAACCTTTGTTCTGTCTCACTCTGGGAAGGTGACCCGCTTAATTTGTCACTGCAAACACTGCCCACTGCAGAAGCTGCAGAATGGTGTTGCAATAATTATTTTGTACTTTAACATGAATTTGATGTAAGGGTCAAAGAAATTAACATTAGAATACCATATAATCTAGTACATTAATCTTTTCTAACTCATCTAATTTTGTAATTAAACTAAATATTGAAACTGTCAGCCCTTCAGAGTATCTAATCTTTTTGTTCAATTTCAGCTTTTTTGTTTTTATTTAGAGAAAAGTTTATTATCAGGAAGCATGTCAGTGAGCTGTTAATGTAATCAATTCAATTTCACTTTCAAACTATTCTTGTACTTTACTTTACAAAGTAGAAAATTAGATGTGATTAGATAATTATTATAGTTTGGTTAGACTGCATGCAATTTGCAGTGATACCAGGAACGTTAAACAATGTTATTCTGCAAAACATTAACTTAGGGTCAAAAAACTCTATGGCAAATAAAGAAGACTGAAGATTGATAGCAGAAAAGCCTTTATTTGTGTATTGCTGGTTCCGTTTTAGCTGATATTAATAGCAGCTGAATAATTATCACTGGGACATGATGACCGCAAGTGAATGAATCTGCTATCTCACAAAATTTCTACTTACAAAAATACCTGTCCTAAGGCTACTGTACATAACATCAATTTGCATCACCAGAGAACAAAAATATGGCATAGCCAGAGCACTAATACACCTTACTTAACCTACCAGAGTTCTCTTTCTGTTCAGCAATGAAATGAGATAGCCAGGTTATGTGAAGCCTGCTCAATACTGCCTTCCAGAAGATAAACCAATACACTCTCATAAGCTAAAAGTTCACAAAATAGCAAGTATCAGAGAAGTTTACTTTCCACAGAATCACAGGGCTTGGTAGGATCCTCAAGAGATCATCGAGTCCAACTCCCTGCTAAAACATGTACCCCATAATAGGTTGCACAGTTAGGTGTTCAGACAGGTCTTGAATATCACCACAGAAGGAGACTCCACAACATCACTAGACAACCTGCTCCAGTGCTCCATTGCCCTTACTGTGTAGGAAGTTGCATACTAATGTGTGGAAGAACTTCTATCTTCAAGTTCTAGGCCTTCACTCCTTGTCTGATCACTACAGACTCTTCTCAGTGGTGTGGTTTGATCCATTTGCCCCCCCCTCCCTTTAGATATTTATAACCATTTATCAGATCCCCTCTCAGTCTTCTCTTCCCCAGGCTGAACAGACAGGCTGTTCAGCCTTTCCTTTTAAAAAATAGCTAATGATGTGATGGTTTACAGAGGACTAGCTGATCTAATAAACACTGTAATATGTACTGTACATAAAAATGGCATCACACCTTTGCACCACTGGACAGTAATGATATTTAATGAATCATACTTCAAGTACAGAAATGTCTGTTAAAACTGCTCTTGTTAGCAAGTGAGCATACTTTCAAGAAGTGGGTAGCTATACTTTATTTTAAAGGAACATTTCTGAACATGGAATTACAGAACAAACTGGAGTACCTGATGTCCTGGCAGAATCGGTCTCCATGTTGTTTGATAAAGAAATGACTACTTGTGAAAATTAAAGGTTAAAAACGAACTTCATGAAAGTAGAAAGAGTAAGTAAGAATTTCTATCTCACCACAAAAGTTTATAGAAGGATCCAAAGTAGAAATGACTGCATTTTTAAATAAGTATAACTTGCTCAGGCTAGGGCAAACTGCCACTAAATGAAAGTCTTTTGTGATTATACTCTTTTCCAGCAGCATATTAATACCTTTTGAAAGAAGTTTTTAGTCTTCCTTTTATCTTGTATGTATTTTTGAATGATTGAAGGATTACATATGAATATTCATTGTTGGCAAATCCAACAAACTTCAGCAAAACAATGTTTCAACAAAAACCTTGCACAAATATAGCACATGGGTTGTAAACAGTGATTAATAATAATCTATTATGTTTAAGAAATGCTTTTTATAGTTTAAGAAGTGTTAAATGCAGGAAAACATCCAGCATCTGAGTCTGTCAGCGTTCACTATTGGGAATTATTATTCTGAAGATATCATTAAAGGTGAGAATAATACAACACAACCAAGTTCTTGCTTTCTTTTTCTCCTGTCCTCTATATGAAATCAGAGAAGGATGTGACCTCACTTGCAACCTACTTTCCTTTTTTGCCAACACAGATTTGTTCTTTACAATACTATCAACTTCTGAGAGCATTTCAAAAGCTTGTGTTTAAAATATTCTGATGTTTTTTTCCATTGTTAATTTTGAAATATTATTTTACAGTCTAACAGTTCCCTGTTAGTAAGGTTTTCCTGATAGTCAGCCTGAAGCTCTCTCCCATAATTCATTCCCTGAACTGTAATTTTCTTTATTCAGATTCAGTTCTATTTATGCCACACCAGACTGCACTGTTCTTCTGCAATTGTAATGTCACGTTTTTGAGCAAAGTCTAATTTTTGTCTTTCAATTATTTCTCACTGAAAGGCAAAATATTAAACTGAAGTGAATATCTACAGTACAAATTACTTTTGCCCCAAAATATGTTTGCAAATTTCTGAGGTTTATCTTATTTTGTGTGTTTTCATAAGCCTTCAGAAAACAAAGAAACCCTGTTTTTTTGTTTTCCTAGTTATTTACACCACCCACCTACTCATTGCCATCCCTGAAGTTTATCATCAATGCCTGCTTTCTCTTCCAGACTAGCAAACATACTAAGAAAACACAAAACTCCACATTATGAAAAAAAAAAAAAAAAAAGCTTTAATAAGACAATCTGTCCTCTTTCTGCTCTTAATACCTTGAGTTTCTTTAGTTTATTCTTCCTCTCCCTGTAGCCCAGTGATATCAAAACCACTGTGGCGAGTTTTGTAGAATTACATTTGCCTTCCTATGCTCTTCCTAAGTCTGTGACTAATCTGCAGTTCAAATCTCATCTTGAAGGCATATTATGTCTCAGCAGTATTTCAGTTTATGATAACATCAAATTAGACTTTATTTGTAAGTATTGCAGTTATGTTCTTCAATAAGACTCTTTTTCTCTTCCTTTTCACATTTTCTATCAAGTTGTTAAATGTAATTCACAATTACATTTGGCAATTCTGTCCTACGTATGAAACTTTTTTTGTTTTGTGATTTAAGGCAAACTTGATGTTAAGTCATTGCAAGAAGTTGGAAAAAGTTTACTTTTCTGTCATAGCAACTACAAATACAACTTGCCCCTTAAGGAATGGTCAAAATGAATAATCTGCCTATAATTCTAGATTATGAAGCCAAATTCTTTCTCAAAATCACAGTCAACTCACAATATCTCATAGTTCATCCAAGTTGTATGCTTTATATTCACCTAAATAGCAGTATACATGGTTTGTATGCAACACTGAAAACATATGTAGACAAAGCTACCTCTAAAGTCACAGTTGACCTAAAAAGCCCCCCTAGAATGGGATCACACAGGACACAGCTAGCTGAACAGACCTGAGTCACTTTAATGGAACAAGGATTACCTGAGGTAACTCTGTGTACAGACACTTTATCATCACTATGTCACAACTTTTCACATGCCCCACAATACCTGCATTACCAGTATCCAAACCTCCATTATTAAAGAAGGGAAAGTTCACTGACAGCGAGTGAATTGGTGACAAAATTAAGCAAACTACTCAATGCTGGTAATTTTTGTCCTCCTCCATTTTTTGTCTCCTGTTGCTCTACTTCTTTCAGGAAAATCACAGGTAGAATATGTAATAATATTCACAACTGAATATATACTTCATAACTGCAATGGGAATCTTTTACAAGTCCACCAATACAGGGGACTTGATCTGCAGAGGGAACATCATTGTCACAAATACACCTGTGTGGTTTATTCACTGTAATGCCGTCAATTAAATAAGGTCTAAGAGTTAAGTACTTCTTACCCTCATTCCTCTAATTCTTAACTTCAGGACAAAATCATCCTTCACAGTGAAGTAAAACTAGAAGTAATTAAGTAAAATGATATAAACACTTACAGTCCATAAATCTGTGGAGCAATTTCCAGTCGGTTCAAATGCATGTACAGCTCAATATCATGTTTCTTCAGCAGCTGATCCTGAATTTGGTTTACTTTAGTTACAATAGCAATAGATGGGCCTAAGTCCTGCGGCCTTGCAAATGGCATAGGTGTAATCATCGCATCTTTCTCCTGCAAGCACAGAAGAAAAAAAAAAAAAAAAAACACCCCTTACTGTTTAACTGTCCTACAGAAATTTGTTGACTTAATCCCTGGCATCCAAATAAATATAAAAATATCAATAGTCTTTTCCTTTTTCAGAAAAAGATCAATCTCAAGTAACCACTTCTGTGGCACCTATTGTGGGTTTCCCTTCCCCAGCATTTCACTCCCTTATTCTCCAAGTCAAATCAATGTACATGCTTTACTTTCCACATGCTGATAAAGTGTTGACAGCTAGAATAATTACATTTAAGGTAAGCAGTACTTGTCAGTCCAGAAAAATGCAGATGAATAGTAACTTTGTAGAGAATATATGCCCTCAGAGGACAGTAAGCTGCATTCCAAACACAAAATAACTTATTTTTAAATAACCTTTCTAAACAGGCTTCCTTACTCAGAAAATGATGTAGTTGTACCTCAATATATAAAAATCTTTAATAAAGGATTTGAAAATCTTTAAAACTGGACAAAGGTTGTGTTAACTATGTCACAATCTGTAAGATGACACACACAGGTGAAAATAGAGGAAGAAAACTACTGGAGCATAAGCATCCTAAATAGGAAACACATGAAAAGGAGGGTAAGGAACAAAAAAGAATAAATCAGACATTTCAAGAGAAAGATAGGGGAAAAGGAAACGTAGAATTAACCTGTTAGGAACAATGCTAAAGTTATAGACTAAAGAAGATTGGAATAGTAAGAAGATTCCACAAAAATTTTGTTTCAATTTGTAATCATGGCTCTCAGAACGGAAAGCTTCATTTTATAGTTCTTATTTTTATGTACTTTTGCTCATTGTACTGACAGAGAAGCATTATCAAGGTCAAAGGGTTAATATTTTAAGATGACTTAATTAGTGCTAAAACTGTTGAAAGACAGTTTCACTTGGTTCAGTTCAGTGAAGAGTACATTATTTCTAACACTCGATAACAAAGAAAGGTTTTTTTCCTCTTGTATAAACTATCCCCAAGGTCGTTTCCTATCGTATTGTCCCCTTTTCAATCCTGTTCTCTCTCCATCAGCATTTTAAGAGGAAAAAAGAGCAATATACATATTTCACAATTACTTACAACATGGTTTAATATTCAAGTGGACACTTAACGTCTAATAGTCTCTATCAAAAAGTTTACAAAAACAGGCTTTTGTTGATCTCCTTTGCTTGAAATTTTTGCTCTTAATTATTCCATTTCTGTAGTGCAGAAAATAGCGTGTGATGCTGAACGCTGATTTCAGGTAAAATGCTTTTATTTTAAGGATCTGATAAATTATAAATTGCATCTTAAAATCTGCATCATTATTGCTTTGCTATGACAATTTCAGCAAAGGGAATGATCTGTCTGTCTATTATAATGCAGTGGTTTTTCAATGCTATCGTAGTAGCAAGAGATATTCAACTCAGGTGCCCTAGCAAATCACTTGACCAAAGCTCCCTCATAGTCTGTCAAAAAGACTCACTGAAATGGGATTGTTTCATTCAAAAACTTTTATGTTCTGCCAAAGAGAAATTTAAAATAAAACTTCTAGCATCTTAGGGATCAACTGGAAAGACAGTTTATTGTTTAAATACTAATGTTCTTTATATTCACATGTATTTTGAAAAAGGGCATTTCTCCTACCTCTTTTTTATTACTAACTTCCTTATTGAGTAAGCAGTTTTTAAAATATTTGTTAATCATACGAAGAGAAGAATATTCAAGCTGAAAAGTTATATCACTGAAAGCATAACAGCTATGTAGAATAAGTGAATCACAGATGCGTGTGAAGTAACCATATCTGAATAAATGCTTGAAGAAATACTGAAGGAATGACCTTCGCAAAAGAGCAATCTCATATTAAAATAAAACACATTCACCAAATTTAGCACATAAGTCAAAAAACATGCAGACAAAGCAAACAAGCCTGTGATGACAATTAAATAAATCTGTGACTTGAAAAAAAAGGATTCCTATTTCCTTTCCTAAGAAGTGAGAAAAGCGAGAAGAGTGTTGACTCGTGAAAAATCATCAGAAACTAGAGGTACTAGCCACTAAGGAGAAGAGGGCAGCAATACTCTCCTCTGAACACAGACAGAAGCAATCAAATATTTTGACCTCTTTATAGGCAGAACGGATCAAAACACTGTTCTAAGCAGAGAAGAGAGGTAGAAATAGTTGGTGTGAGCAACAGGCTGGGGGCAGAGGCTTTGATGAGGCCTGAGCGGCTGAGCCAATATTCTGTGGAACCTCTGCACAAAATGCCAATTACATGATTGCATGATCATACAGTCACAGAATAATAACGATATTAGAGTTCTTTTCCAGCCTTTACGTCCAACTGCCAATGATGACAGGTAGCTTATGGCATCTTTCCACTAACACAACTTTAAGAAATGAGCTGGCATGGAAGGTGAGTAAAGGTCCACAGTGAATCTGAGAATCCACAGGAAGTAGGTAGAGGCAGAAGAATTTTCTTATTCCACACTTGACGCCCCTCTGTTCATCATTTGAAGTAATTCATTCCAACAGATCCAATCCAAGCAAGTTGCCAGATTATTCTTACTGACTTCTGCTTATCCATTGTACGGCCATTTCTTAATACTGTTCCAGACCCATTTTTATTATTTTCTTGGTCAGATGCTAGAGTGCTAGCCTACTGTGACTTTCTGCATAAACATACCTGCTTATCTTTGAAAGAAGTAAAAAAAAGCCTGAAACTGTATGTATTCAGCCTGTACATGTTCCATTCACTGATGGATCCTTTTTTTCAAAGTCTCATCTGTGCTGTGTACATTATTTTTGTTTATTCTAATTGAATTTAACTTCAGCTTGACCATGCAGAAGTCTGATGACCTAAAACATCTGTACTATAAAATTTTTATAGGCATAAATTCTTATCTAGAAATCTCAACACTAGACTCTTTCAAACTATCAGGTGTTTTAAAGCAAGAGTAGGTAGTTGCCTAGATCAGTCTTTACACCATTAGTTGTCTGTGGGTTTATAGCTAACTTTATAAAATTACAAGACAGACTCAAGTGTCAAACAATTCAGATTATCAAAACTAACGCAAACTTCCTCCTAAGGATGAGTGCCAAAAAGAAGTTACTTGTACCTCACAACATTTGTGCATAATACAGCATGGACACACTGCTGACTGTGACTATCAGCATGGTTAAGAGCATCAAGTAATATATGCTGGCTTGCCATTTTTTAAAGCACAGAGTAAGTAAATGGTGTCCATCAAAACGCAGTTCATCAAAACCACAGAAATTAACTCCATTAACAGAAATCTTCAAAGCATGACAACCTCTGTGGGCAGAAGATAATAATAATAAATGCACAGACTGTCTGTGCCTCATGATTTGGGGCATGAAGATATCTGGTGAATGACTAGAATCTGTAAGAGAAGTTTGTTACCTCCTCTCATGCTGTTTGTTTGAGAAAATTATGGTAAACTTAATCAATTGAAATTACTCCTGAAAAGTCACATCAAACATGAAAGACATCGCCCAAACAGAAAGATGCTCAAATAAACTAAGACAACTAATCCATCAAAATGCTTAAGTAGAAATGACTTGCAGCGTCTCTGCCTAAAATTCAGAACCTGAGTGGATATCTGTGCCCACACTCATACTCACTACTTATTACCATGCTACAAGGGACAAAGCACTTCTTTTTATGAGCTCCTAAGTCCTGGCAAACCTTACACAGGGTTAGCCATCTACTGCTCCCTTGAAATATAAATTATCAATCCCAAAGAAACGCAGTTCACAATAAAAAGACAGCTCAGAGATTTGCTATGCTGCTAATAAGACAGCATCAGATTCACTTCTGACAGTTTAAATGTGGATATCAGTGAAATGCAACTGAAAACTTTAGATTAAGTATTAGGAACAGAATCACCAAATTCTGCCACAGAACTTTACCTAACAGAACACAAATTGGAACGGCTGGTATTTGATATTAATACAACTTATATATTCATGCATTTAGGAAACAAATGCTACAGTTGTAAAGACAGGCTAGGACATAGCGCAAGTATAAAACATGGACAGATTTCTCTCATTAACCACTAGGGAATGCCATAGCTGGAGAAGCTCCTCTAATGGCAATTGGGAGTAATGGAACCAACTGTTAGTGGCTATAAAATCTAACACGTATCTCAGAGCACATGCTTTCATTGCTTCATTTGTAAAGATTCAGACTTTATTATGTAGCCAATCCACAGTCATGATTGTAAAAAGAATACGTACAAGAAAGGATTATTAAAGATTATACATATTTGCAAAGAACAAGAACAAACAACTAGATATTAATCCATGTGCTTTGCATTGTTAATTTTTTATGCCATGAAAGGACTAGGAAGGACAATCTAAACTTTCACCTTCTACCCAGGCACCGTAAATCTGTAAGCTGACCTAGTTATTTCCTGGAAGAAAATTCAGCCTCAAACTTCACCACTTCTGTGACAGAAGCTGGAACAAATATGTTTGAATACACTGAATTCTGAAAAGCTACGCACAGAGAAGCGTCTCACAGCTTTACTGTTAGAATAAAAGTGACTATGTAATAAGTTCATAAAATTTGTATCTCATATGCTTTATCTGTAGTTACTGAAAATTATGTAAAACCTAAATCCAAATGGTAATTTATAGCTATAGATAGAAAATAACGAAATAAGAATTGTTTGAGCTGGAAGGGAGCTTTAAAGGTCATCTGGTCCAACTCCCCTGCAATGAACAGGGACATCAGTGCAGTGGAGAGGTCTGGGGTCACCTCTCCTGATCTGCTGGCCACACTTCTTTCGATGCAGCTCAGGATATGGTTAGTTTTCTGGGCTCTGAGGGCACACTGCTGGTTCATGTCCAGCTGCCATCCACCAGTACCCCCAGGTCCTTTTTGGCAGGACTGTACTCTATGCTTACATGTCCCAACTTGTAACGATAGCAGGGCTTGCCATGATCCAGGTGCAAGTCTTTGCATTTGGATTTATTCAACCTCATGAGACTCACATGGGCCCACTTCTTGAGCCTATCTAGATCTCTACGAATGGTATCTTAACTCTCAAGTGTACCAGCTGCGCCTCACAGCTTGGTGTCATCTGCAAACTTGCAGAGAGTACTCTCAATTCCACTGCTAATGTTATTGATGAAGATGCTGAAGAGCACCACTCCCGGCACTGACCCCTGAAGGACACAACTCACCACTGATCTCCATTCAGACACTGAGCCACTGACCACCACTTCCAGGATACAATCTTACAACCTTGTCCATCAAACAGTCCACCCATCAAATCCATACCTTTGCAATTTGGGTTCCATAAAAGCCTTAATGAAGTCAGATAGATGACATCAGTAGCTATTCCCTTGATCACTTATGCAGTTATGCCACCATAGAAGGCCACCAGGCTTGTCAGGCAGGACTTGCCCTTCATGAAGCCAAGCCCGTTATCCTGTATTACCTTCCTGTCTTCCATGTGCCTTAGCATAGCATCCAGGAAGACCTTTTCCATGACCTTCACTGGCACAGAGCTGAGACTGACGGGCTGTAGTTCCCCTGTACTTGCTACCCTTCTTAAAAATGGGTGCTATATTGCCTTTTTCCTGTCACCAGGGACTTCACCTGACTGCCATGACTTTTCAAATATCATTGACAGTGACTTATTGACTATGTCAGCCAGTATGGATCCCTCAGGACTCTGGAGCCCACAGACAGATGTTCAGTTTCCTCAGGTGGCCATAAACCTGATCTTCACTTACAGTGGGCAGAACGTTGCTTCCCTAGCCTTTCTCACCTTCTGTTACAGTTGACATTACAGATGGAAAAATTATCATGGTGAAAATAGGAAAAAAACAAACAAACAGGGAAGCAATGCTCACCTGTATCCAAAGATCTAGGTTCACAGGAAAGATGCCACAGAAGAGGGATCTCCAGAAAGAGATCCTTCCCAGTGGCAGTCAGCCCTTAAATGGGGTCTAGGAGAGACGCAGCCCGGCTCCACCCCTTCCAGTCACACAGCTGAATTGCCTTCACCTGTGCTCCCATGGCTGACTCAGTGCTTACCTGAGGTTATTAACCGGAAGTTCAGGCAGTGACTCAACAGTTCCCATACACCTTCCAACCCATTACTCAAGATGTGTAAAGACAGTTGCCAGTGAAGACTGAGGCAAAAAAAGTTGCTGGGTATCTCAGACTTTTCCTTGTCCAACAAGCCTACCTGCATTACTCACTATAGCAGGTACACCTTCTGGGACTTCAGATACCAATGCTCCATGTTGTGTAAAATATATACACAACTACATTTAAAAGTTTAAATACAAAAGAAGCCTTTAAATAACACTTGGGCAACTATCTTTTACTTCAACTGACAGACCAAACCATTTGCAAAACTAGTACACACTAATTAAAGTTTTCAAGTATAGTTTTTTGTGCACAGATAGGTGCACAAAAAGTAGGTATCAAAAAATGACAAAATTCTTACTGCTTTTTTCGTTAACTTTACTTGCCCCATGGTTTCAGTGAAAAATGGTGAAGTAAATCAAGCTGGAACTGAGTCTAGAGGCTAATTCTTTTAGTATATAATACACTGAAATTTTTGGACACCTGCAACATGGATGTTTTGCTAGAGTCTCCTATCTACACTTCAGCAAAAAAACATTTTTCAGGATTAAAGAAGAGAGGTATAAAAAGGGAAAGAGAATCTTTGTGAATCTGGTCACCTCTTCCTTCCTCTTGCAGGTGTGATGTGACGACAAAAAATGTAACTGAAGAAAATTTCAAGCACCTGACTGAGGCAAAATGGACATAAGAAACTGTTAAATCTGCTGTGCATGAAAAATGGTTACAGGCAAAGACTAGATGGCTCCGCAAAGAGTTCAAAGAGGACGGGAAAAATAATAGAAAACAAAAAGTTCTGTAGAACAATACATAGGAGAAGGTTTTCCGTGAAAAGAAGCAGCATACTAACTACAGTGAAAAGCTACACACGTGATCTAAGGGCACAGACATTCCCTTAGAACATGCTCAGGCCAAGAAGAAAAAAAGGAAGGAAAAGAAAATCACTGGCAAAAAGAGATGGTTAAGAGAAAAAAAGTTGCTTTAAGAGAAAATACATTATCATCTTCAAATTACTTCAATCACATTAAAAACCACATTTGCTTAAGAATAAAAACACTACTTTTAAAAGTAATATTTACCTTCTGACTGTCATGCTCAAAAGTTGAAAACCAATGCTCTGCAGTCTTCATAAGACGTGTGAACATTGCACTGAAAGGGGACAATCCAGAAACGTGGTGTTAAATATTATATTACAAATAAGAGTAAATTAAATGCAAAGGAAGTTGTTTAAACTTACTAGGCATCGTGTTCCAGGTATTCGGGATTCAAAAGAACTTTCATTTCCTCACTGCAAAAATCAACAGTGAACAATCTAAATGTGTATGTTTATTTTTGGTCAGTGTTCTGTATGTAATATTATGCATTTATAAGCTAACTTTCATATAAAGAGCAAATGAGAAAACTAGCCTTTTTAATTAAAAAGAGCAACTCCACTGAACAAATGAAGTCTTTCCTTTTTATAAAGATCAAAAACAAATTAGCTGCCTTGTCTGCACTACAATGAAGTAACCATCTAATTATTCCAAATAACAAATTACTGAATGTCACAATGTATTATTTGAGTATGCTTGATCTAGAATAATTGATTGCCGCACAATCTATCACTGTTTGTCCAAAACAAACAACAAAAAAATATTGTTACCGGTCAAATATGCAGTATCAAAACATTAATTTATTTTGTTTTAATAGCCTGTATTTTATTGTACTTTAACAGCAATTAATCAGTGACAGCACCTCTTTTCCATCTACTTTGCTGTGGAGCTCTACTTTTTCAGTGGCAGTGGAACAGAATGCTCTGCATAACATATGGTAATTTTGAGTTACTTTGCAGTGAAGAGCATTTTCTAGGTAATTTCAGGATATCTGAAGACATACACTGAATAAAATACACACTTGTAAATAAACTCCATCCTTACACTAATACTACGTTTGGACAATCATATTGTGGGGTACAATATTATATAGCACAAGTAATTAAACTGGTTTTTCTTCAACAGTAGACTCCTTAGGTAATAATAAAAAAAGACAAATGTAAAGAAATTGATCAAATATCACAAATGATTCAAGTAGGAAACCAGTGCTTTGTTGGTTTTCTTTAAAAGTTTACATATAAAGGAAAAAAAAAAGCATCTGAATTTGGTTAGCAGACAAGCATATGTGATGTAGCACTTCATACATAAGTTAATAAATATGTGCACACACAGCTTGATTAAAATGAAGAAACAATACCTAAACTTATTGTTACTACCATGACAAACCATAGACAGGTATTGCAGCTACAGTATTGGAGCTACTGAAAGAAATATCAATCACAGCAACTTATCTACATCATTGATTTTGTATTTTAAGATTTAAGGAAAGAAAGTTGTTAATGTGTTCATTCTAAGACTATTTTTGTACTCCTCTTTCTGTCTGCAATGACAATACTAAGCTTTTCCTGGCAATAAGAAACAATGAGATGAAACGGTATGTACATAACCTTTTTGATTAAGGTTTTCCTTTAGGTTTGTTGGATTGTCTGGCTAATAGCTGTGAACCAACCTCTGTCTACACTTCAAAAATCCCTTTCGGAAGCTGTGGTAGGGAAAATAAAATAAGAGCATTCCCATAAAAGCTCAAAGATGTAACAGTTTTTTTAGGTCCATTTCTTAATTATAAATAATAATCAAAGAACATATATTTATATGTTCTAGACCAGCAAACTATATATATTTAATTAAAAGAAGAAAAATATTTAATACTTTAAGAATAAAACAGTATGCTTGCCTTGGTTGTGCAGCTTCACTGGCATGTGAAAAAGCTTGGTGGTCACAATGCAGAATAAAGACAATGGGAGCTAAGAGTTCATGCATACCCTAAACATAAAAAGATACAAAATATAGTAAGACTTTTCACTCATGTTCATAATGCACAGCATCAAGCAGTCAGTAACACCAGGTGCAGGTGAACTAAAAACATGACCATTTATTTTCTTAAAAAAAAAAAAGGTTTTATATGCAATGATTTTTATTTTAAATTCTGATTAAATACAAGTGTTTATTCTGCTAAAATATGAGAAAACAAGTTATTCTCCCTTTTTCTAACACAACAGATAACAAATTGGCAATGGTAGGCAACCCTGCACCTGGCAATTTGCTCCAAGATCTATATTCATAAATATAAATTTTATTTATGTTAATTATAATAATGATGTATAGTACAAAGATCTGCAATAAGGACAAATTACAAAAATTTATAATTGTGCTTTACTTGATAATGTTCCAAAACCAGCACAGCAGTAGAAGAGATTAGGGCAGCTATTTGGGTAATTAAAAAATTAAAATTCCATTGCTATGGACATGAAAAACAAAGTCTTTTTCACCTTTTTTTAAATATAGCATTTAAAAAGTCATTATGTTAATATTAAAAATAAGCTCATTATTAAAGCAATGTATAGGAGATCTGGAACTGTTCCATTACAGACCTGTATTTATGTACACAATGTATTACTCAGAAGGCTGTGAGGCTTTGGAACACGTTGCCCAGAGAAGCTGTGGCTTCCCCATTCCTGGAGGCATTCAAGCCTCCAAAATCCTGTACATTGTCTGGAACTTTTGGATTCTGAAACTGGCTCTTCCTCTACTTGCTATGGTCTTGGTTTGTGCCTCTACCACAGTCAAAATCTTAACAAATCTCACTTTTTTGGTTTGTTGGGATTCTCTGGGCACTATCTTTGCATATTATTAAGATCTCAGTTAAAGAGCTTATGATTTGAATTCTAGGAATACTCTCCCAACAGGTCTCAGCTGTAGTACTGTGATTTGACATGTAGCATTTAAAGTCAGCATCATACATATTAGGCAGATCTGGTACCACAGAAATACCCTTTGACTTTTATTGGAAATACTGGAGATTTTCCTTAAGCTGTTCAAACTGAGCTGAGAGAAGAGGGCTCAGACAGATGTGGAAGACAGTTGTCTATCATATCAATTCATCTATCTCTACTGCATCTAGTGAATCTCATTTGTTCGTAGGAGGAAATTCTAATATTTGGCAGTAATGAGGAAAAAAAGAGGTGGTGGTGGTGATGCAAATATCTTTGTGTGCTGTCAGCTGAAACCCTGGGAAAGTTTCCATTTCCTAGGACTGACACTGCTCAAATGGCCTCAATTGTAGGGCTGCCACAAAAGCCACTAGGCAAAGCTAAAATCAGCAAGTCTACTGAAGACTGAAGTTTTTCTTTCCCTTCTGATTTCTGAATCTTCAAAAGATGAAGGCTAAATAGAAATTCAACTGAAACAAAACAAACAAACCAGCAAAAAAAGGTGAAACCCAAGATCCTCATGTAGCCACTGGATTTTGGGAGCTGATATAAAAAATTCCCAAACACAACAATATAGTTAAAATAACAAACTGAGAGCTTCGGATTTCTGAAAGTCTTATGGTGGTACCAAGAAAGAAATAGAAGAGACAAGGAGATAGGTCCACAATTAAAAGATAAATAGAAATGGCAAAAATACTTAAATAAACTGTCGATAACATGAGATGTACTTCCACACATATTCACAGACCTCAGATAATTAACAGCTCCACGTCTACTCTTTTATTCACCTTCACGTACTAACATGAAATAAGAGAAATGGAAATGCCAAAAACTTGACTATCTAATAAAACTATCACCTAAGCTGTAAACACAGAAGTCGAAGAAAAAGAAAGAGGACATAAAATAAGAATTAGTTATAAAAGATAAAAGCACATCATGCATTCTTCCAACATAATAATGTATCAACTATATAATAAAGCAGAATCCTAATGTGGCTGCCCACATACAGCAAAAACAAAACAAACAGATGATGAAATATCAGGATTTCAAAAAGATACCTCTGATCTTTCAGTTACAAGAATACTTCAAATGTTTAGAGATTTTTAACTTGGCAAGAAAAGCCACCAATGTAATATGCATATACATATTTTTTTCAATGCTGCATTTTACTAAAACTCTTTAGTGTTAATAAATAAGTTGACAGAGCTCAGATAATTTTATGACACTTCCCAGCTGCAACAAAATATTGATTTCATAATGCAGTCTATGGTTTAGAAAGAAAACCAGAAATACAGCACTTCTACTATGAAAAGTGAATCAATGCATTTCAAAATTATATTGGCTTCTCTAAGGTTAATCAAATCATGAGTGAATAATGGTCAGCCTAATGATTTAGCTTAATCGTCCCTATTTCTTTTCAGAGTAGCTATGACCAGAATTTTGGCACCAGTCTTACAGAAGAGTGTTAATAGTAAGTTTTACTCATTCTCAAGTACAGTATACTATTCTCTTTAAATGCTGTATTTACAGCTGCTATTTAAAAATTCAGTGATCCCAGTGATGATTCTGTCTTTAAAATCTCTAATACAGTTTCCCAACATTCTGTTCTATTCGACTAGGGACAGAAATACCTCTTCTTCCTCAAATAAAATTCTGGTCCATGCTGGTCAAAAAACCACAAAACCTACTACAAAGACAACTTTCATGCATATATGCATATTAAGCAAACACTGATTCTTCCAAGAATATATACTAAGAATATATACTGGTGCTATGTATTTATTTCTATAAAATATTGTAAATTTTAGGTCTCTTTATAGGAATGCAAATTTTCTAGGAACTAGAACTTTTTCCAGATATTTTGAAGAGAAACAGATGTTAACAGAAATAAGTTATCATTTATTATCAAGTGTCATAATGATGATAGCAAATATAGTTCTTGCATGTGGTCATACAAGTGTAAGAGAACAACAGGACCAGTCCTGTGATGGGTACTGAATACAAAGATAAAATTCAGAATTTGGGCTTTGCATTCTGGCTACTGCAGGGATAGCATCTTGGAAGAGATCCTTTACTGATGAACTTTTGTTATCTTCAAGAAAATACACAATGCTTTGATTTAATTAACCTCATCATAGTAAGTAAATGGTAAAAACAACCAAGCAAACTGGTAGGACAGGAAGGCTGACTACTGCATAGATATTTGATAAAACAGAAAAAGATATATCCTGTTACCACCACACATTCAATTTACTACTAGCTAATTCTTAGAAGGCTACTAATGATCAAAAAATAAATGACATCTAAAAGAGAAGAACTTGTGGACAAAAAAGCAGGATTGTTACCAATAGCCTGTAAAAGAAAGGGCCTTTTAGAATGAAGAAAGAAAAAAAAGAAAGCACATGATAAAAGTGACATATCCACAAAAAGAGGAAAACCACAATCATTTGCTATTTTGTGGACTTGGCACAGCACCATAAGACTTGGATGATAGAATGAATCACTTCGGAGATAATAAATACACCATTTTTCATAATCCAAATTTATTTCATTTTATGCGCTTTAAAAATGGTAAAGTGTAGTTGTCCTGTAGCAAAACCTTCCTGAAATTACTGCATTACTGATGCAACAAACACCAGTTGAAAACAGAGGTAAAGAAGTTTTCTTTGTCAACAGCCTGTAGGCTCACAAAATTGAACCTGTTCTTTTATCTGCCTATGTTCATTTAGCCCACCAAGCAGTCTTTATTAAAGCTGAGACATCAGGCAGTCAAAGTTCATTAATACCATTTATATAATCTCTGCAGTTTCAATTAACTCAGCAAGACATTCTACTACATGATAACAGTCTCATTAATTCAATAAAATCCCATAACTATTAACAATATGGTCTATGTTAAACGGGGTGTCACCTAGTAGAAAATAATAGCTTTAACAGCTTGTGATGAAACTCAGGGCTTTCTTTTTTTAAAATTTGATCTGGCTAAATATTCCATCCTCATGTAGAAAGGTATTATTTCTTGGTGAAAAATCAAGAGGATTTTAAATATGAACAGAGGGTAATTAAGTCCTTTTAAGTCATATCAAAGAGTAAAATAATACTTCTTGTTCAATAAATGATAGACTACATTAGTGAGAATGTGTTCTTCCATTTTACTATCATCAGTACTCTGGCCTATATTCACTAGAAAGAGGAGGCTGAATACTGCTGAAATATTTCCTGTAGCAGTGCCCTTCAAAACACAGTTCACTGATCTTATTTTTCTTATTATTATGCATGACTTTTCCTTGCTCACAATCTGTCAAACATAAAAAGTAACTGGTTCATGAAGATTTTACATGTTTGATAACTATATATCTGATTTTTGATATAAGTAACTGTTCCTTCAATTCACATGTGTAGGTCATGTCATGAACCACAACAAATTTCCTGGCTAGGGACAGGATGGTCACAGACCATGCCTGAGAGCATATAGTGCGTTATAAAAATCTTCACATTTACTTAAGATTTTGTCCTACCTAAAGCTTGCTGCTCTACAGTTTAGCCTTTGTCCATGCACACAGTATCCCTCAGTTTGACAGTCCATACTCTCCCCACAGTTAATAGCCTGAGGAAACAAATACAAATATACTTACATCTATAAATTTGCATATTGGTCTTGCTACATTAATTTAGTATCAAGCTCATACTCACTTCCAAACATTCAGAAGAAACATTAAATTTCTTCTCAACCAATCTGGATGTATATTCAGTGAAGTTTTAAAGGCTACCTTTACCATTTTGACAAAAATGGTGCAATCAGTATCTTGTGACAATGCCATAAAAGTGGTATGTATCAGCACCCTTCTTCAGTCAATAGACGTTTATCAGCTGCGCTGCATTTGGTTGCTGCATGGCTATCTTTTATTTATCATAGCACTATCACTTTGAGGAAGAACTTAAAATACTATATAAAAAAAGTAGTAAATTTTCAGAAGTCCCTTATTAGTTTTTTGTTTGTTTGTTTATTCAGTGCCATTTTTAATGCTGCTGCATACCAAGAAAGCTTGTTTTTATTCTTTTTGTTTTACCAGCATTGAAGTAGAGGATGTTGTTTATAAAGGATTTTGAAGTTAGATGACTAAGAAACCTTAAAGAAAACAATTTGAGGGACTGCCTTGTGAGGAAAAAGCATATGTTATTCAATGTTACTTTTCTTACTGTACAGCTGACAAGCAGCTCTTTGATTACTATAGCATTAGGATACAACTTCAGATACAACAGAACTACATTATTGTCAAACCATACAGAAAATGTTGAGTAAATGAATGCCACCTGTACTATATTTTCATTACCTGTTTATAGAGCAACTGCTCATTTTCTCTGGCATAGCAGAACAGAACATCTGTAAGAATTTTCCTCACATTCTCTTGCTGGAAATACTGCATTTCAGGAAAACTGAAAATGAAGAAATACAACATTAAACAATATAGCCCAGAAAATCTCAGCCACTGGTGTTCCACAAATATTTTTAGGTAAGAGAGAAGTAAGACATCTCTCCTGTCTGTTTTCCCATCTCTCTTTAAATTGTGGGTGCTGCTGGAATACGAATACTTGGAAGGACTTGTTTCATTTGTTTTTCAACTAAATTTCTGACCAGTGTTCTTTAATATACATCAGTTTATTACACGATGATATCAGCGGTTATATTCAAATGCACAATGTTTTTCACAATGAAAACTAGAGAGATGCTGGAATGAAATGAAATGGTTTAATTGTCAGCTTTTCTCAAATCACCAATCCACTGAAAACATGAACAACTTGAAGAATTTAATCCAAATAAAACAGTGTCCCCTGTGAGTCCATTCCAAGGTGCCTGGAGGATCAAGATCCTTTGCTCCTCAAATTCCATGTCATGAACACAAGTGGCTTGAAACAGAATGAAAGGAGACAGAACAAGAGGCAGTAACTGAAGCAAAGATCCAATATGCCGAAATGATCCTGAAGCAAAGATCGTGAATGTGTACTGTTAAATCCAATAGACCAGATGGCTCTGGTCCCAGGCAGCACAGCATTCCAAAACTAACTTAAGTTAAGCACCAAGATAGTGCTCAACTGGCTGTCAGTCTCACACTACCAAAACTAAAACTTCTGGATGTGTGATCAGAAAAGCCCAATGCCCAAACACCATCTCCCTCCCAAAATTGATTCAGGTACTGGAAACCTAAGCACCGAAGAACAAATCTCCAGACACTATCACAGCTCATATTTTCTTATATTTTTTTCTTCTATGTTGGGCTGTTAGCTGTAACTGGATCATCAGTCTGTCCTGCAGTTTCAAGAACCGCTCTTCATTCTTCTTAAGATCAATGCTGTGCAGGAGAAGAGTACAAAAGCTACAATATGTTAAAGAAATTCACAGAATTTCCAGTTCTACGCTGGAATAAAATTGAAGAGATTGTGTTCGAAGGAGCATACACATAAAATTCCAGTATTTCATGAATATCTGAAAAATTAAAAGCATATTAAACACAAGATTAATAAAATATCTCACACTTGACATGAAAACTGGCAACCTAATTTTCTTCAGCTCCAAGAAAGCTCCAATATATCTTAGTGGCATCTTTGGTTATGTAACATTATTAGGCATTTCATTGTCTTTAGCAACTTTCTCTAATAAAATTACAAAAACACTGGATACTGTGGCAGGCTATGAAGTAGTTTTAGTGTGAGGAAAGGGGGAAAAAGCTGATGGGAAAATCCTGTTATTCAGGAAAATGCAAGTTTTTGTAACCTGTAACTATCCTGAAGCTACTTTCACAAAGCATTCTGTTCATTGACTGCTGGAAGCAGGAAAGAAACTGATTATGCACGATGCACTTTAATGAGTAAGTGCACAAACAAAAGTCTTTCCATGCTTATTGAAGAGATAACTAGATGGCAAAAATATTTTATAAAGCAAACACCCCAAACCACATCCAACTACGTGGAATAATAGCAAATTAAAAAAATAAATCTGGAAAGGTAGAACGACAAAAGAAAAGAAAAAGGTAAAGTTGGAGAAGGGAAAATGGAAGACGATAATGTTAGGATTCAGAATAGACTTTTGATATAAAGGTTATAACATTGTCAATTTTAAAATGAAGTCACATGGACTGCAGGTAAGTTTTCTTCAAGAAACATTTGCCTTGTCTGTTTCCAAGGTCTTACTACAGTGCTAAACTTTAGACCAGTTTTATTAAGACTCTTTTAAAGCTTATCTCAGAGAAAAAACATAAGCAATTACAACAGATTACATGCAATAAAACTACGAGTTTTAACAAATACTGTGGTCATCTCACAGAGGTAATAACAAGGAAGCACAGAAACAGCTAGAAAGGTGCTTTGAAATCCTTGGATGAAAGATCTGATGCAAGAGCCAAGGCACAGAAGACATTATGGTTTGAACACAGAACATGGAAGTACTGAGAAAGGCATTGGGATGAATAGTGTAACGTTTTCCTGGCACCTGGTGGGGGTAATGGTAGACCAACATTTGGATACTTGTATGCACTTGTACTAATCACATTACTGTAGAGGAAGGACACAGCTGAGACCAAAAAGGTGCATTACAGCAGATGGCAATCGACATAATTTAGGGGTTTGAAGAGATTATTTCTGAAAGACTGTTATTCAGTCTTGCCCTATGAGTTTTAGAAAGAGAAGACTAACAAAGAAAACTCAAAAATACACAGAGATATCTGTGAGGATCTAGTAATACCAGAGATTGTGACAGAGAGGATAATAAAAAACTCATGAATAAGCTGGCTGAAATATTAATTATGGTAAATGTAAATACAAGAGATCATGAGGGAACTCTTAGTTTAGGACGGATTTTTATGGAGAATGTCATTTTATGATTAAAGCACTGTTTTAGAAATACAGTATCCTCAAGCCAGGCAATGCAAGAACACAACTTTCTATGAATACTAGAATATTACATTTAATTATATCTCTGAGAAAGACAGCACAAGGGAATGGAAATTTTACTAAAATGTTTCACCCTGATAATTAAAAAAAAAAAAAAAAAGAAAGAAAAAAAGTGTGTTCAAATCCTTACTTTCTGAAAGTGAAGATCAGTGTGAGTTAGTTATTTTTTAAAA
Source organism: Chrysolophus pictus (assembly GCA_037305975.1). Lineage (NCBI taxonomy): Eukaryota > Metazoa > Chordata > Aves > Galliformes > Phasianidae > Chrysolophus > Chrysolophus pictus. The sequence continues at coordinate 34,440,066 of JAYKPI010000006.1, forward strand.
CATTAGTTTTATCGACTTAGGAGCCCCTTCCAGAGTGCCAGCCAAACTTTGATAATGAAGAAACTTAGGTTGGCAACAAAATAAAAGGATGCACAAATACTTTCTAAACGAAATTTGGGTGCAGACAGAAAAGAAGCTCTCAATCAAAGACAGAACTCTGATTTGATACTGTGTGAATAGTTATCATCACACTATTCAGCATTGTTAAGTTAATGCCGTTAGATGGAGTATTGAACTCACTGACAAAGAATAAAAAGCTATACTTTAAATAAGAAATAAAATTTAGAAGGTGTTGATGTTGATAATTGAATATAATAAGCATTTTAAACTATAATAAACAGCACTGAAATTTATTGCCAAATCTTTATATTATAACTCCAGAAATTTGTTCAGAGAACAGAAATGTAAAGTACAACACTGAAAACAAGGAACAGAGCCAAGGAACATAGAAGTTATCACTTCTTACAACAATACTAGTTTACATCTATATAAACATAAATTAATATGTTATTATATACATATAATATATACACATATATACATAAATTATGATTAGCATATAAATATATATAGATTATGTAGTGTACACAAATGCATAAGCTCTGCAAAATAATATCATGCTACTAATAAATTTTGCTTCTGGTTTGACTTATGTTGATATTTATGACACATATTCTGCTATTGTTTCAAGTACAATATTTAATATTAATAAATAATCATTTTCTTGATGTCTATTACTCGCATTGCTGTACATTACTCACTCTACTGTTTGCCAGAGAGAGAGCCTGGACTTCATATATGCATTTTTAAAAATGATCTTACATGAAACATACTCTTCACACAACTTTTCATTCTCCAATTACATTTTAGAGATGCATATATTTTAATCTTAGAACATCCTGAACTGTTCCCTTTAACAAACAAAAAATGCCATCTGTGAGACCGTACATGAAAACATATTCAGATTTTAATTATATATCTCATGGCAAAAATGCATTCAAGAGTGGGTCTAGGGACAGACATGTAAAATCTTTGAAAACCAGAGAGCAGTGATTTCTTCTGCCTGACTTCATTTCTGTAAATGAAAACATGTGAGCTTGGGATTTGAACAGACTAAGACTATCACCACTTTTTTCAAGTTGCAATAAAAAGTGTTTGCATACAGTAAAATTTTCTATGGTACCAAAACAGTAATTGGATGTAATTAGATTTAGACATCAGTCAATGCTACAACTCTAAATATAAATGTTTTCAGGAATGGAATGTTCTATCTGAAGAAAGGTTACCGAACAGGAATAACCTAAGGGCCAGGAAGATGGAAAGAAAGACACAGGACAAAAGGCATACGTGACAAATAACAATAGAAAAGTGATAATTAAAATAGAAATGCTTAACTTCTCTATATGTATGACATTTCCCTTACTAATTTCACACTGCTTTTTTATTATTGATTGAATAAGTGTTAAGAATTACAGAAACTCATATGTTAAATCTCTTATCATGATAATAACTTAGTTAAAAGACCTTCCTGTTTCTCTTTCTTTCTCTCTGCTTCACATGAAAAACTCTATTTTAAATTTCATATAGTAATACATTTCCTAATATCTTAATTTAGAAGAGCTTTTCTTCAACGATACCAATAAATCTCCAGGGTTTAATGTTTAACTCAATTTTCTCATTCTTCACTCCAAGAAAGCTGTATTTTTATACATTTAATGTATGTTTCTACACATTCATGTTCAACAATCCTGACATTTACACTATCTTAAGTCAAGAAAACACTATATAATATACCACATAAAAATGCAGAAATCTACATTTATATTTAGAAATTTCTTTAAAGATCTACATACGTTCTTGTTACATCTTGTTCAATCATTGCTCGAAGCTCTTTATCCTGGAAAAATTTATTCCAAAGACTCTGAAATAAGGAAAAATAATTATATGAAACAAAGGCTTGTATTAATATATAAGGCTTCGTTTTGTACAACAAGATACTGTACAAATATTAACTAATTAATCCTCACCAATCCTGGAAATGCACAAATTTTTGGGGGGTGAAAAAGAATGTTAGTGACTTGCCTACGGTGTCCTAGAAAGTCAGTTTATATCAGGATAAAAACATGTAAGTTCATGGATCCTACTTCTTTGCTTACAGTATTAATTTGGTGGAAGGCTGCAAGTTTGTGAGTTACTTGTAAGAATATATAGTAAAGTGGAGTAAATTCAAACTCACAAGAACCAATCGCTGAACTGAAGAAGGTCCAGCTCACTGTGCTACATTTCTCCTATGAGTATATGGACTCTAATTAGAAGCTGCAATAATTTCCATGCTAAGAAATTGTTTGCAACCAAGCTACTTTGTTTTAGTGAAGGAAAAATCAAATAAGGAATGTATGATGATTAAATACCTATTATGAAAATGATACCATTCTAATTGTACAAATAGAGCAGAACAAAACTGGCTATTCTAGAAAGGCTCTTGTGTTTAAAATCAGAATCTTTGAAGCTCACTGTCAATATAAAAATTATTAAATAACAGTCTGAAGCACAGTTAGTTTCTTCTGTATCTGTATTTATGATCATTTCCATTATCTCTTTTTTGTTTCTGCGGCTTGCTTAGCTAACCTGCAAGGTGTCAGCAAATGATGTTTGTATGCCTGAGAAAGTGTATTGTAAATAAAGTCTATCCTATTGTAGAATTGGTAGTTTGGCCATATTGATCTAAGTATAGAAGGAACAAAATCTATAGCAGTTTTTTCATTTAGGTTAGCTCTCAGATAGCAGCAGAAGCAGCATCATTGAATGCAATACTGTACAAGCAGAGTGGTTACAATACTTCCAGAATTTCTTCCTTCTCTGAAAATGATTGATTGGCTTAAGTTGCACAGAAAGAAAAGGGAAAGTATATCAGTGTTATCTTGCAGAAGAAAGATAAAATAACAGAAAGTAAAATGTTAATTAGCATCTATATTTGCATCACAAAATGTGAAGAAAACAAAAATCTTTAAAACTATTATGTATCCTTGACAATATCTTTTTAATTGGATTTAGATCACGTTTTGAAACTCTCTTTCCCTCCCCTATCCAAATGGTTCATCAAAAACCAAAATACAAAGGAAACAGAATCTTGATTGCTAAAAAGGACACAAAAGGGTAAAATGTTATGTCACTTCAGAGACTGAAAGGCACTTAGCTCTTTGTCCCTAGGTCTGATTTGTCCTGTAGCTTTGTTTTACAGACTATGTCCCTGACATGTCAACCATTATTTTCTCTCTTCAAAAGATAATCACAGGCAAAAAGAAGGTTGTGTTGCTGAGTATTATCACAAAGTACAACAAGACCACTTTAAATCTTCTGTATGTGATACAACTTTCTGTACAACTGCGTTCAAGAATGGTTTGATGGCATGTACAGTCATACTGGCTGCAGAATCACAAAGATGCCTATGATTGATGCTTCCGTGCTTCAGCAAACCTATTCAAACATCTCTCCTTCTGCATTAAATATGAAACAGAGAACTACACTAAATACAAAAAAACATGGGCTTCTGCTTGTGAACAAAATAGTACTCTCCATCAGAGATCTGTGAAAGTCTTTCTAGGTGTAAATATCTTAAATACTGCCAAACAAATTATTTTAATTACATTAAGTTTTTAAAGAAAACTTGCCTCCCTCCCCCCCCTCAAAAAAGAGAACTTTCAAAAACGGTAAGAAGCTAAAAAAGTGCCATTAGCAGACATACTTGAAGATAAGAGGTATAACATAGTGAATATCTTTTCACATATAATAAAATGGAGTAAAAAAGCAATGTATAAAAATAAAGTTGCCTAAAATTAAACTCTTAGTGAAGTGTCATAACCTTGAAAATACTTTCTGCTTTCTTATTAGAGATGTCAGTATGATGATGATGATAACTGTAGCAAATACATCAATAGAACAAAGGGTTAACTTACCCCCTCATCCTGAGAGAGCGGATTGTTAATTATCAGATCTTGCTGTCCTGCTTTTCGAGGGTTTGTAATGTGCTGGATAAGAACAGAAAAAAATTAAATCCTCCTAAACTATACTACAAGCATTTGTACCTACATGAAATCATGAGAATCTATTTTATAACAACTTACAATTTCTTTTATCTTATTATATGAAGTTCTTAATTCTGAAGTGTTTTTAATCCATTGACTTCTGTCTTGGGGTAGAACCTCCAGAAACAACTATTAACAAAACAAAGTAAAATCAATTAATTTAATCAGTGTAATAAAGCTTTGCATATAAATCCTACCATATAGCATAATCTGAAGAAGGAGGAAAGGACAAATATTTTACAGTTAGGGAGAAGGAAGTAAAGACCTATAGAATAATCCTGACTTTAGGACTTTCCAGTCAATAAACAAAGAAGCTAGAAACAATTACAGTTCTATTATACAACAGAAATTATTAGACACTGTTGATACCACAAACTAAGTTTGTAAGCTGTAGCAGCTCCAGTACAGTTGACTATGACTTCCAAGGCAGAAACAAAATGCAAAGAAGGGATAAAAATGAATATATAAATCTTGGAGCTATTTATATAACACTGGGGAGTTGATGTAACATGCCTAAAACCAAGCATGAGTGCTGAGCAGAAACTAACTACTCAGAGGTAGACTCTGCCTGAGAAACGAGGAAAGGGGAAATCTTAGTCTATATAAAAGAAATACATTCTACAATTCTGTGAGAAATTTAAAAGATTTAATTATGCAAAAAATCCTTGAGAATATCTATATCTCAGTTCTTTCAGATTTCTGTTTAAATGGGGTTAGAAAGAAACATCTATTGGAAAATGCTATTTAATTGCATATAAAATAAAGCAAAATAAGTGTTTTCTTCATTTTTAAAATATGCTTTCATGTACATATTATAAAGGGCTATGAAGCAGCAAATATTGACAAAAAAAAAAAACCCCATTCTCAAATTGCTAAAAATACGTATTTCAGAAGTTAATGAAAGCATTGATGGTATCTTCAAAATAAACAATTTAAAACAAAGTCCTAGCCCATATCAGGACACGAACATAAAACCAGTCTAATTTCTAGAAGAAAACCAATCCCTGATTTAATCAGTGAATATTGAGGGACCTGTTAGTTTAGGTTTCTGAGTTAAGGCCTTTTAATTCAAAGGTACAAGAAGGAACAGACTAATTACAAAAATGCTTGTGGCAAATATTTATCTGTCCTGAAGAAAACATTTTCATTATCTTTAAATTTGTTCAATGCCACATACATAAAGCTTTTGAAATTTGTTTATTTAATAGACAAAGTGTATTTCAATTTTCTTTTCAAAAGTCAATATTGAGAAATTCCAAGTGAGGCCATTTTTAAATTATTGATGTTAACACAGAGCAACTCTACTAGGAAAAATGTTCTCTATTATCAAAGCTACATCTGATGCCAGTGCAACACAGCTCTTCTGACATTATATAGCACCTCTGTGGAACTGTACTTTTTCACCCTGCCTTTCCCTGCAACTATTGAAAAATGTAGTGAGGAACCTCTAAGGATCTTTTGTGTTTCTGCCTTCTCTCTCCAGTCAATACAAGAGGGGTTGGTCCTCATTTTCTCATTTCTCTGGGAAGAAGTTTTAGGAAAAGCATCCAACTGATTTTAAAGGAGTTCAAATTTCCGTACCATGAAACATGAATTCAGAGAAACTTCCATTGCATAGTTTAAATGTGCAGACGCTGACAGGAGAAATGGTTGTATTATACTCAATTTGAAACGTAACACCCAACACAAAGATAGTCTTTCCAAGGAATCATTTGCTATCACTCACAATTCAGCTTTAAGGCAACTCAATACGATTAGCAAATGTCCTATGAATTACAAAAACGAGGAGGAAAATACTGGGATGAAGTCTGCTGGAAAATTCATGATTCTTTGCATCAATAATCTTCCAGCGCATCAGGTAATGTGTTGATATATTGCAACCACAAACTGTAAATAAATATTTTCTCTTCTTACCTTCCAGCAAACACTACGGAACCTGCTGCTTCTCAGCTGCCCATTAATCCCCTTCAGCCGTATAGTTGCCAAGTAATTGTTGTTTACAAATAGTTCTTCCCATTCTTTACTGTGTTCAAAAGCAAAAGGAATGAACATTTATGCAAAAAAAGAAAAAAAGAAAAAAAAAAAAGCCACAGCTGATTTAAGGACGATATGACACTACACAATTTTGGATAAGAAAGCAACTCTTTTAAAATGTATATATTTAGTTGTGTACCATTTCTAAACGCATGGCTGTCTTTTTGGACACATTTCTTCTTTGGATTTAATGAATATGTAGATCGCTATAATTATGCCAGCTACTGAAATTCATAATGTCTATGGAGGCTATTCCATTTCCTCTAAAATGTTGGTACTGCAGTTCAGTGAATAAACAAGAAAAATGAATATTAATATAAGCACATTCATGTTTCAGCTCTAGACAAAGAAGTACCTATTCCAAAAATATGCAATAGAAAAGTATACTGTTGACTGTATTAGCTTCTCACATGACATATTTGCTTAAATGAACCTTCTTTTCTTCTTAATGTCAAGCTGGGCAGTTAAGCATAATAGAAGATGACTTTCTTTAACATTTAGTGCTATTTACTATTGAAATCACTCCTACTTCTTTCTACATGATCAGTTTTAAAATTTTAACAGGTGCTAGCAAATTTAAAAAAACATCAAAAAATTAAAAAGCTTCACTGTATAAACTGTTAAAGGCAAGCTTGAGTACCTTGCAGTACCTATGGCTGACTAGATAAACAACCTAAATATGCCTCCCAGGCATGCAGGCACCAGGGGCCTAACACCTGTGCCTCATTAATATACAAGTAAATCTGTTCTACTGGGAAACAATTGGAAACTAATTGTCCCAAACCATCTACTGAGTTTGAATAAAAGAATTAAATCTATATTTCCTGCACCTTCTACTGAAACGAATCTCAAGACTCAAGTATAAGATCAAGTGATGGTCCTGGTGGCCCTAGACTTGCTAAGAGACGTTCTCCATCCTCTCTAAAATTCTAATGGCAACTGCAATGCAAAGAGCTGGGCTATGTGCAAGGAAATGTGTTTCTGATTTATTTTCATTGCATGTCCTTAAGGTGAACATCTCCTTCTCTGACTGTCACAAGGGAGACTATTACTTCTCCCTGGGAGACCAAATGAAGCCAGAAAGAGGGAAACTATTATTGTGACTCCAGGGTAAGATCTCACCAGACTTTCTTCAGCAGTTAAAGTCACAGAATAGGTTATACTAAATAGTAACAAATTCTTGCTTTAAAAACTGCCCTAAATATATGCAAGCTAAATTCAGATAGTTTTCAGCCTGAGTTGTGAGGAGGACTTTTTTTATACCTTGTTTTAGATAGAACTTGTGCAGTTTCTGAAAAAGAATTATAAGATACAGTTGCTGGGAATGGATCATACCATTATAGTTCTGCTCTCTGAGACAGGCGGAAACTCATCATCCATGCTAGGACTAGACTTGTGATTACAAATGCACTGTCACCTTTCAGCCAGGACCAACATGGGCTGGATTAGATGACCTTGGAGGTCTTTTCCAACCTTGGTGATTCTATGATTCCATGATTTTCTAAAAAATGGTTGTTTCCAGATCTTGATTATTAATTCACTGAAAAGCAAATGTACTCGGGAGAAGAACAAAGATAACTGAAGCAGGGTTAGTTTGCATGGGTTAAGGCTGCTTTTAACTTCTGGTACCAATATTCCCAAGCGACTAAAATAGCACTAGTAACTACAGTAGTGTGGGGCAACTTCCTTCCTTGTTGCCACATCCCCTAGTCTATAATCAGAAAGCCTATGTACTCATTTCACTGCTTCCGTATCTCCTCTACATCCCAATCTTCTGCAGTGAGCTGCCTATGATTGTTTACCACAATTCTACCTCCTTTAAATACAGCGTATGGTATATAGCAGACACAGCTTGAGAAAAATCTGGCCTTTTCTTTGATAGTCATTTATACTTCAGTAACTACAGTATATTATGCCTATCTAAATAACCCTCCTGTTTCCATCATGTATAATATTCTTCATTTGCCATTATAAATTTTGTAGCATCATTGGCCATTATAACTTCTGCCAAGCTGCCTCCCTAAGGTAGCAGTGCTTTGAGAGTGATGCTTTCCCCTATGCACAAAACAGGTCAAATTCTGAAGCTATTCACATTGTTCTAAAAGTGGACCACATTCTACAAAGTCATTCAAAATACTGGGATGTCAGCTGAGTCAGTAAAAGGTTTGAACCAGTGCAACTGCAAATAGAAAGAATGAAGAGGAAGAAACCTCAAAAGGTTATTTTTTTCACCAACTGCTGAGAGTGATTGCTATGCAGTAATTTCAACACTTCTTAAATTGTATTAGTGCAGATGACATTATGCTTTTTAAAAGAAACTTCTAATGCAATTCCAAACATATTTTGAACAAAATTACATTTAAAACAGCCAAAAGAAATTTGGCAAGATTATATCTCCTCTCCATCCTGACTTGGCTGCTGGGATAACTGAAACGGAAAGTTATATGTGACAGAAAAAAAGACTTTTGTGTAAATAGAAGTTGGAATCTGCATCAGTTTTAGGAAAGCTAAATGATATCTAAAATCCTTTCTGAAGAGCATCCACTAATTTGCTTCTCAGATATTTTGAATAAGGGGTAATAAATGAAACTTCACAATTGTAGAGACTGTTTCAGTAACGGCAACACTGTACAATATCAACAAGCTTTCAGTTCTAAAAGAATAATTTCAGAAATGATATGGCCCTGCTCTGTAAACTAATATCTCTGAGCCCTGTTAACCCACGCTTGTAGAAATCTCATCGGTCAAAGGGAAATGAGCAATAAAGATCACAGATCAAGTCTACCACATCCCATTTGCTTCACTGAAGTGAGAGATTTCTACAGCCAGTTGGAGTGACTTAAACTGTGAATAAGAACATGCAATTGTTTCTAATCAAACTAGAAAATTAAATGCATAATAATGTGTTATAATAGCACTTTTAAGTTGTACAATTAAAATATAGGTAAATATAAACGTTAGTGTTTTCTGGTTACTTTGTACACATTTTTATTTTATATTCTCACTTGTTTAAACATGCAGTCTAATAGGTTGTGGTACATACTGTAAACTTTTAATAATGTAAAACCTATGGGGAAAAAAGTAATTAGATTAATGTTCCTTTAAAAAACTTAATTTCATGTGGTGTATCTACGCAGTGAAGGTTCAATGTAAAATATTTATTGAGACAGTTGGATTATTTAGATGAAAAACCAAGTAAAATGGAGGGGATGAAGGCTGCAGATCTGTTCTGCAAGGTTTTTTTCTTAGTTCTCATCTCTTGAAATACACATGCTTTCTACCATAAGCATGGCAGAGTTTGAGTCTGTCTGTGAATCAATTTTGTGTTGGGGTCTGCTCTAGCACACGTACTTTTTTCCCTGTACAAAATGAGGTTGATCTCTCAGCAAACCATATATATTTATTCTTTCTTTCCAACAGGACACGTCTTAGGATATATATTAGAGCTATAATAGTTGTAAAGACAATTAGACACATTAGGTTTTGAGAGCAAAAAATCTGAAGATTTCAAAGAGAAGAGTCACTGTTTGACTATACACTGTAAGGACGGAAACAAGAAGCCTAGAAAATAATTCTGGAATAACAGTTCCTGGAGTTTTACTGAGGCAGTGCTGAGCTGTGGGAGTTTGGGGGTTTAGGTAACAAAGACATTCTTCCACTGAGAGCCTATAGTAGAGTATCAGCCTCAAGGTCTTTTGCTTAATTTTAATCTGCATCATAATGGTAAATCATATACACCAATCACAGATATGCAGAATAAAACCTTAGCCCACCTAAGCTCATTACAAAATAAATACTCTTTTCAAAAACAGAAGGAAGACAAAAGAGGAAAAGTGATACAGCACAGATATTCTGGCAAACAACGCCAGCTAACTTCTATACATACTGATTTATGAAATACTGCTGCTGATGCATACAAATGCAGAGTCTTCCAAAGTTTAACAATAGTATAAAAAATATTTTTGTATTATGATGTTCAAACAACATCAAACACCAGGGAAGGCACTAAAACTCATAAAAATGTAGAAATGTAAATGGGGAACAAGCACACTGAACTAAAATCTATGTCACTGAAAAGCACAAAGATTATATTCTGGGACTGCAAGGGCTAGGACCTACTGGCTAATGTTACAATCCATGATTACTGAAATTTCATTCGAATCAACAGATAATGAAGAAACCAATACCTGACAATTTATTATATGCTGTGTATAGTTATTTTGTCTCATGTGTTTATCTTCTGAATGTACCTTTTAAAGTGCTGAGACCCAAACTCTGTTCCTGAGAGGCACCCAGTGAAGCAACAGGCTAACGGGCCATCACAAAGGAAAAAAGTCCTCTAATTATCATATGGTATGTTTTGCAATATGAGGTCTTTATCGATAGGAACATCAATAAGTGAATGGAGTATTTACATTCAGACGCAAGAGCTCTGTTCAAACATGATGCATATATCCAAGAAGCATGCATAGTTTGTATTATTTATTAGGCCATAAAAAGAACATTTGAGAAAAAAGTGAAGCAAAAGCCAGGAGTGTAATGAAAACAGAGTTTATTCTATAAAACCTGAAAAAAAGCAATTGAAATGTAGTATCAAGTAATAAGCAGAAAGTTTCTAAAACATAAACATTTCCAAAATACACAGATTTATATTTGATAACCTGAAAATCTTCTTGAATGCTTTCATGTGAAAGCTTATTGCTCTTCTTGGAAAATATATGTATTTTTTGATATTCTCCTCATAGCCGCACTGCTGGGAGGCTCAAAATTCGAAGGCCAGGTTTTCTAAGCTTTTAAAGTTTCACTTAGTTTTGGCTAACATAGAGTTAGAAAGGTTTGGATGAATAAAAGTAAAATAATTTTCTTAACATAAGCAAAAACTTAATGCTATTGAAGCTGATTGCATCCGTGCAAGTATAAACCGGAGAAGAGACAAAAGTCCTTGTGGTCAGCAAGTCTCTACCTGCAGCAGCACTGTATTGGGCACAGAAGTCTGTATTCAAAACTTTATTTTCATTCATCTCTGTAATAGATCATGAATGGAAACAACACTTCCCTTCTAACCCTGGTCTTCTTTAGCTTTTGTAGAAGTAGTGCTAAGGCACATGGAAGACTGACATGTGGTACGGGAGAACAAGCATGGTTTCACCAAGAGCAAATCCTGTTTGACCAGCCCAGTGGCCTTTTATGATGGTGTTGCTGCATCAATGAACAAAGGAAGAGCCACTGATGTCATCTATCTGGACTTCAGTAGTCTTTTGACATGGAACCCCACAAACTTCTCTTCTAAGTGGAAATATATGAATTTGATGGGTGGACTGTTCAGTGGATGAAGAATTGGCTGCACAATTGAGTCCAGAGAGTGGTGGTTAGTGGCTCAATGTCTGGATAGAAATCAGTGATGAATGGTGTTCCCCAGAGGTCAGTGCTGGGGCCAATACTCTTATATATTCATCAGTGACATTGACAGTGGGGTAGAGTACACCCTCAGCAAGTTTGCTGATGACACCAAGCTGTGGGGTGCGGTTGATACACCAGAGGAATGGGATGTAATTTTCAGAGGACCTAGACAGGCTTGAGCATTGGGCCCAGGTGAACCTCATGAGGTTCAACATATCCAAATGCAAAGTCTTGCACCTGGGTCGAGGCAACTCCCAGAATGAGTACAGGCTGGAGGATGAAACAATTGAGCACAGCCCTGTCAAAAAAGACCTGGGAGTACTGATGGATAGCAAGCTGGACATGAGCCAGCAATGTGCTCTTACAGCCCAAAAAGGCAACTGTATCATGGGCTGCATCAAAAGCAGTGTGGTCAGCAGGTCAAGGCAGGTGATCCTTTTACAGTGAAGGTGGTGAGGCAATGGAACAGGTTGCCCAGTGATGTGGTTGATGCCCCAGCCTTGGAAAATTTCAAAATGAGTTTGGATCAGGTCCGGCGCAACGTGATGTAGTTGTGGATGTCCTTGTTCATTGCAGGGGAGTTAGACTAGATGACCTTTAAAGGTCCCTTCCAACTCTAAGGATTCTATGATTCTATGATTCTATGATCTGGCAAGAACTCTTACAGCCAGCTGGAAATCTCAGTTTCATCAGTTTGTTCACATATCCTCATTATTTTCTTCACATGTTTATAGAACCACAAAACAAAATTTAGACATCATGTTCAATGGCAGGAACTGCACTACGGTCACTTTATTATTCTATTTTTAACATGTATTGCTACTGATCTTCCAGTTGTACATTTCAGGCCTTGTAGTTTAACTCCCATGCCCACAGGACCTTTGAAGTTTCTTGCATACACAGATAGGGCTTTTTTTTTTTTTTTTTTTTTTTACTTTCTAGGTCTCCTGAGTAGAGTTCTACCTCCTGATCTGTGCATGGCAGTCCTCACCATGTCACTCAAAGTCTGTCAGCTAACATCTAGGCACCTGGTTGAAGCAAGGTCACTAATCTTCCACTAGAGCAAAGGGAGAGATGCAAACATGGGAAGGTGAAGCATCTGATCAATTTTTAAACATTTAACTGATAATTCATCTACCTTTCTAGTAACTGTTCGGGCTAAAGACAGACTATTTGTGCTGCTTCAGTCTAACTTGTATTTCTAGTGTTAATTTGCTATTTCTCCCTTCTAGACATGCAGCTAACCACATCTCCATAAGTTTTTTTTTAGTTCATGTGCATGCAGCCCTGTTATATGAACACACATACACAAGCTAAAAAAATACACAATGTATATTTCCCAAAATGTCTGGATCTTGAAGGGACTGAGTTCCACAGTGACAATTTCTTCTTATTTGTCTTAATAACTTCTTAGCAAATTCCTTTGGATAGGAGGATTCAATAGAAGAGGCCTGACAAGAAGTTGTGTAAGGGCCCTTGAACAGGAAAAGTAATTAAAATAATTTTGGAAGAATTCAGAGGAAAATGGAAATCTTCCAAGCTCCCAGTAGGTGCTAAAGTGGTCTTCTGGGATTTGGAAGAAAAAAAAGGCTTCTGGAGGAAAACTGTTATCAGTGCAAGAAGTCACTCTTGCTGGAAATAAGAAATCTGCAAGATGGAATTGCAAACTTCTTCACAAACGGAAAAAATGAGACTACTGGCACAGACCATTACATCCAGAAAAAGATTATAAGCACATTCAGAATATAATCACTCTGAGTTTCAGAGGCTCAGACAAAATAGCCTAGTAGTGAAAATGCCTCTTTGCAAATAAATGGCATCAACCAAGATGCTGTCCAAAAATTTTTCCTGAGACAAATTTTTGTTTTTGTGAGACAAAACAAACATGGATGCCAGATTTACTACTGCATTGTGGAAAGAATGGAAAGATGAAAGTGCTGAGAATTGTCCTTACAGAACAGAAGTGTCTCACTTTTTACTCTACAATTTTTGAATCTTGAAATATTTTAAATCCCAAAAGGAAAAAAAGAGTTTGCCTTTTTCAGCTCTTCATTATGTGTGATCACACAGTGTATAAAGTCAGGAAGCATGAGGATATCTTAAAGGTAAAACAGTAAAGGAACACAGCTTTGTAGTAACAAGACTAATATGTGCATGTAGATGAGCAAAGGTTGTTTCCTATAAAATTAAAACAAGAATTTTCTGCAAGGTGAAGGAATATATTGCCTACCCCTTTGCATATAAGGACAGAGGCTATGTAGTGATTTCTCACTCAGCTGCCAAGAAAAGCCATAGGTCAAACAGGAGTCAAACTACTTTCACTATCTCTTTTGGAAAGGAGTGGAAACAGGGAGAAACAGCTTGCACCCTTTGCCATCTTTCTTCCGTATGCTCAAAATCAGTCCTGTAGTTGTTGGCTGGTGCACAAGAAACATGCCTCAGCCAGCAGGACCACATTGCCTTTTTGCAGTAAGACAGAAAACATCTGGCAAGCAATATCTGTAAGAAGTCAGGGTAAGAAAATGGAACAACAAAGTATTTCTGATACCAAATCTGCTGCCTAGGTTAAATATCAACAGAAGGAAGAATATATATTGACTATATATTCCACAACTTTGTGCAATCTTTACATGTTTAAGCATGGAATTAAGCCACACATGAATGAACTTAATCTTGATACATGGGATAGAAATTAAACCTATATAAAAGAGCAGAGTTGTAGTAAGAAATCATCCAGCATAGCATCAGGGGTCTCTGAATCATACAGTAAGTTAACAATGCAAGTATGAAAAGAGAGCTTTTCTTAGGCTATATATTTATTAGAAGCAGTATTAATGTACAAATCCACCTTGGAAGAAAATAAGTGTCCTTGGGATGTTAGATTCTATCAGCCAAATTGAATGTCTGCATCAATGGCTCTCCCTAAAAGTCATAATTAGGTCATTAAAATATATTTAGAAAAATAGCCTGTAAAATAAAGTTAAAAAATACTCACCTTCATTTTATTTCATAGGTCACTGTTATACCATCTAATAAGATAATTAAAAACATGCAAGCAGCTGGTACTGAGGCTAAACAGATTAATGTAATAGTCTGTAGTCATATGTGCTGGCAAGGGGTTCACCTCTTTGGCGAGGAGAAGGTCAGCTGCCCTTGGGAAGGCAACAGAAAGACAGTATTTCTACTTTCCAGTGGCACTGCATTGCAGATACTGAAACAAGAGATCCACACCTATTTTTCTTTTCCTTTTGGCAAAGTCCAGCCAATTTGCACATCCAGATAAGGCTTCATTCATAGAAATGAAATATTACAGCACACTGAAACTCAAAATTTCCCAAGTATCTTAGACATTATGAAATGTCTATTTTAATTTTTTTTTCTTATGCTGAACTTCATATTTTGATAACATAGTTCTAGGAAAGAATTTCCATAGCATCTAATTAGTAAGGCATCTTCTCAAGAGTACAAACTTTTCCATCAGAACCTGAAGACCAATTAGAAAATTCTGTGACCAGTCAGGATGCATTCAAACTTGCAGAATATTTAAGAATATGTGCCACTCACACATGCTTTTCACTTACATTACTTAGAAACTTTATGACCTGGAGGGAAATGCTTACTGCCTGAACATAAGCAGCATTAAATCTGTGCCGTGACCAATGCAAGCAAGAACCACACACTCTAAGATGACACCACCATATTAAAAAATCCCTCTTCTAAATAAAGTGAAAAAAATTAAAACAGCTCTAGTAGTGAAAATTTCTCATAGAATTTGTATCTGTTAGCCTTCTGCAATCATGACATCTATCAAGATCCACAGAAGGCCTTGTCTCTTTTGCAGCAAAATCCACTAGCCAATTTCTTTTAAGTAGAGTAGACTGAAGCACATTGGATAAACTAGACTATCATCAGTTTTATCAAATGAGTAATTTACTGAAACAATATTCGTTGACAGCTAAATCAAAATCTCTAATGAGTCCTTAAAGAAATAACATACATTTACCATCGTTAACTTTCAAGGTAGTTTAAGATTCACTTTTAATCTTTCATAAGGTATTAGCTGCTCATTTTTACGTAATGTGCAGCCCAGAATTGTAACTATCAATACAATATTCAACTCAACCAGCAAATTTACAGCCTGTCTCATAGTATGATGGCTGTTTCTTGCCACTGAGCAGGAAACTTTCATTTCATAACTAAAACACTGTAAAATTACTTAAAAATGGTGCTAGCCTGGTAACTATTAAAAGCTAAATGTTTCTTTTATTTGTATATATACATACACATATACATACTGTACTATCTTGCTTTATCATCTTGCCTCTAATTGCAACAATAATACTCTGGCAGTGATATATGGGGCTCCTTTTAAAATGTTAATTGACTTCAGTTTTGGAAGTTGTGTTGTAATCTTCTCTGACAGAATATGATTATTTTCCAGTGGAATTCATCGTCAACGTCATGTTTATTTATTATATTCACTTTGGACTAGGGAATACTGAGACACAACAGCCAGCTTTATCCTCTGCTTATTTGTGGAGCATTAAAGATGGTTTAGAACACTGGAATAAGTTTAGAACACTGTAAGAACTGTCCTAATTATTTTTTTAGTAACAAGGCGTAAAATTCCTAAAGTATTGAAAAGATACGTGAATAAGATCCATAAGCATACACATGTAAGTCCTGAGACTGACAGGTAAGTGTTAAACATCAAATTCTCCAGCACTGGAATAATTGCCCATTAGCTATCTGACTGAATCAATGCAAAGAAGATGCTGAACAGTGTACAGCCTGGGTGTCTTACGCCTGATCAATCCATGGGATTCTACACTGATAGTGTCTTGGGTTGCACAGCCTCCATCAATGAACCACAGACTGACTCAACTGGAGGATTTGCTATGGTTTAGGCTGACCAAAGGAAATGATGCCACTCTCCATCCAACCACTTACTTCTAGCTGTATGTTTTAGCTGTTTTCCTTCCTCTGGCATTGATACTCAAACTTTCATGAGGATGACAGCATGAACTAAATCACCACTAAACTCACCCCAGATGGGCTCATTCAAATCCAATGGACCAGCTCAATGACAGGTGAGTGCCAGGGGTAGGATGAGAGGTTAGGATCCCAGCCCCACGGCATAGCTCATGGAACCACAGTCTAGCTGCAGCTTCTTTCCCAAACTTAACTTTGGTGGGCACAACAGCTGGTCTCTGGAGTTAACAGCTTTCAGTTATAAGTGTCCTGGAATTAATGGCAGAGAAGAGCTCTCAACCTTTTCCTTTTGTTGATCTGGCTAAATTCTGTCTCGCCTCCTTTTGAGATGCTGCTTCATGGCCTGTTGACATTTAACACCATCAGGCATATGAGTGCCCCACAGTCACTTGCTCATTCCACCCCACGGAGATGGGGGAAAGAACTGGATAGATAAACTGAGAAAACACTTGGGTTGAAATAAAGACAGCTCAATATGTAAAGCAAAAGCTGTGCCTGCAAGGAAAGAAAATATGGAATTCATTCACTTCTTCCTATCGGCAGGCAGATGTTCAGCCATTTCCAGGAAAGCAGGGTTTCATCGCATCTAATGGTTACTTGGGAAGATAAACACCATAACTGCGAACATCCTCGCCTTTTCCTATTTTCTCCCAGTTTTATCGTTCAGTATGATGCCATATGGTGTGAAATATCCCTTTGGTCAGCTTAGGTCAGCTGCCCTGGCTGTGTACCCTCCCAGATCCTCGTGCACGCCCAGATCCTTGCTGGCAGGGCAGCATGAGAGACAGAAAAGTCCTTGGCTCTGTGAAAGCACTGCTCAGCAACAACTAAAACATCCCAGTGTAATCAACGCTGTTTTCATCACAAATCCAGAACATAGCAGTGTTTGAGCCATAAAGAAAATTAACTCTCTCCTAGTCAAAACCAACACACGGTCGCTGTATCTGTATAGGCTTTGGATCTGAAGAGCATGGAAATTATTGCCGGTGGTATTTTTGAGCCCACCTTTTAAATTAAATTGTATGCTACCTAAGTTAGAGAATACGAATACAACACAAAACTGAGTAAGGCAGAATCCTGAAATGGATCTGCTAACACAATATTTTTAAAATGAACATCCTAACTGTCCTCAAAGGTTTTTTGATCATACAAAGTAGGTTTCATCAGAACATAAAACAGAACCATGGACTTATTAGCATACAGAAAATTGCAAGGATTTGGTTCCACTGGGCAAATGTATCCCTGCAGGCACATCCCTTTGTCTAACCTTGCTCTCAGCCTAGAAGCTTTCTCTGGGTGTCAGAATTGCAGCAAGATCTTTGCTGTTCCATCTAGGTCATCATGAGAATTCTTTCTTTTTAACATCCTCAAGGAAAGTCTGCTTTCTCCCTGCTTTCGTCAGCAATCTGTTACCAGTCTGCAACAAGTTCTCAACTTGTGTCCCCACTGGTCATCCCAACCTGAGGGCTGCTCATACTGAGCACAGCTTGGTGGCCAAGGAGCATGCTATATTCCTATCTAGCCATAGCCAGGACGAGGCAAACAGGCAAGTTCCTCCTGCCTGCCCCATCCCTTTGAAGTACAGGCTACAACAGACTACAAACAGAGAAAGAAATAGATGCTATTCATCACAGTTTACTTCAGTGAATACAAAGTAATCTGACGGTAGGCTTGTTTTATTTTCCCATACTTAAACATTGAAATCAGATGCAGTAATTCTAGTTAGCACAAATCTTACTATTAATTATCAGTCAGAAGGACAAAGATTTAGCATTTGTAGCAGAGGCAGTATTTTGCTGGCTGAAAGACGAAACTACAGATCTGCCAATTACCTTGCTTTGCTTTCAAGTACAAGACATCCTCTGGTATTTACCCAAGCAAGACTCAAGCTTACTGACAGTGCTGTACAAAGCTGCTCAGTACTATGCTTCTTTAACTGGTATTTACTACTAATGGAATTGAAAGATTAGTCCCAGAATTTAAGAAATCTTATGGTTTTGTTTTACGTTTTAATTGTAGTAATTAACAAATAGAGTTCCATGTTGCCTGCAAATGCAGTTATTTTTGAGAAAATCAGAAAGGTGACCCTGATCACTTAAAAATTCCAATATTTATCTTCTATTAACTTAGGTGAGAATTTCTACTTTACTGCATATCTTAGAGAAAAAAGTATTTAGGCTTTCAGATGTCCAAAACTTTCCTCAGTTGAATATTTTGAAAAAAAGTCTCAAAAAATAACAATCTAGAAAACAAGTTTTTCAGATAATTCTTAATTAAATCCTTAATCTTCAGTCTACTAACTGTTGCAATTTAGGTTGTACAACAGTCTTGAAAGATACAGTCCTGTTATTTTGCTTTAAATAGGTTGAGTTGCTCATTACATTCAAGCTTATTAAAATTAGAAAATTAGTATAAAAAATTACGAACCTGTAAGAAATAAATGTTCCAGCAGAATCTGAGGTGTGCTGTGTGCTTCCATTCTCATTTGATCCTCCTAATACAAAATAGAAGTGAGAAGCCTTTGTTATAACAAAGATCATGATAATAAATAATACAATAGGTGTTACAATTGATTTTACTGCACATGCTAATTTTAGTTTATGACAAAATTTACTTAGTCAAGGCTCAGTTTTGCACCTTCAAATTCTTACAGCTGGCAACTGAAACAACTAGCCAGTATGTTCAATTTCGAGCCTGACTGTCCTGGCAATCTAAGACTTAATATTACTGCAAGTTTCATTCGAGGCCCTTCTCAACTTACTAAATACAATTTTACTAGAATAAAGGCAAAGAGCTATACCATATAAATAGATGACTATGATTTTACAAAGAATGTAAAAGTTCATCTATATTGTGAAAAATGTTGAGCTGACTGTGTAACAGTAGTATTTTTTTTTTTCATAGCAGATGTTCAAAGTTTCTCTGAAATTACCTAAGTAATATGTCTGTAAAACATCTGGTTTTATGTCTCGAGATATAAAAGCATACATAGAAGAGTGAAACTGAGAGAAAGCAAGCACTAGGAGTCCTTCTTCTATGTGATAAGTGCTTCTACTGAAGGATTATTAAAAGCCAGAAAAAATCTTCTATTTTTCAAATAAAATTTATTCATGCTCTGTTTCATACTATTTACTGGTGCATAACTTGTCATGCAGCTTAATAATTCTTCTATATCTTTGTATATTTCCTTGATGCATTTATAGATAGCATCAGGCACCTTTACAGGCTCTGTTCTGCTTACTGATACCAAGTTCTTTCAGCCTTTTCCTTCAAAGCAAAATGTCTGGATACAATAAGACACTGTATTTCTAGCAGATCAAACTGCAAAACAATCAGCTGCAAGTCCAGAAAGAGAATTACATTCAGTATCATGCTTCTGTTTGTAGATGAGGCAGAGACTTGAGTGGATAAATTAATAAAAGCCATTAAGAACCATCACAAGAACTGCAAATGAGTCTTGTTTCACCTTTCCTAAGTCTCTGGAGAGTGACAGAACTTGGTGGATAAAGTAGAATTAGATTCCTAGGACAAGATGGAAAGAAAAGCATCTGGACCCTTTTCTCAGGTGACAAGTGATGGAACACAATAAATGGTCTCAGGCTGCACCAGGGGAAGTTTACATTGGACCTTAGGAAGAATTTCTTCAGAGAGAGGGCTGGAAGGGGCTGACCAGTGAATCCCTGTCCCCAGAATTATTTAAGAGACATGTGAATGTGGAACTAATGTTTAGTGATGAGTCTTGTTAGGTCAGATTGATAGTTTGACCTGCTTAGTCTATGAAAATGACTGTCACACTTCTCTTTATGCTTATGGCCTGACTCTCCCTTGGTAAAGAATGCAGTGAGCAGAGATGGCACTTACTGTGGCAAATTTCCCATAAAAACAGTAAGTCGTGAAAATCAAAATTATTCAATTTGTTTTTGATGAGTGACTTTCAAAATCTAAGTAAAAACACACGTGCCATGAAAATATGTCCCTCCAAAAGAACATGTCCCCAGTGAAATCTCAGATATTTCTGTATTTTAGTGGCAGGGTTGTGTGAAAGTGTTTGTTTGTTTAAGTGTGAAATAGGAAACGATTATTCGGATCCAGATTTGTAATTAGTAATTCAAGAGTGACCATTCAGAAACTTAACAACTAGCATTTTATAAAGTACAAAATGCCAATTCCTCCCTTCACTCTTCATTCATTTTGAATCAACAAACCGTTGGAAAAAAAACCCTTCTTCCACTATTGTTACAAAACATACTCTGCTATAATGAGAAAAGAATATTTTATGACATGAGGTCCAGAAGAGAAACAGAGAAGAGACTGGGAAATTCACCTATGGAACTGATAAGAACACATATGTTTATTTCTAGGAGTTTGGCTACATCCTCGTGCTCCATTATTCAGATTGTAGTTCTGGAAGGTTCAAAATTCAAAAGGGAAAAATCAGACTGTAAAGGAAGCTCTTTACACAGTGCTACGTTTATATACTGAAAAAGATCTTTTGGAACTGTTATAAGAATGGCAACAAGATCTTCTTCCTACTTGAATACTATCACAAAGAATGCAAGGCCTTTATCATCTTTCTGCTGTACCATTTGTCCTCCTCAAAGGATCAACTAGTGAAGAAAAGCAGATTTTCAGTAAAAAATATTTTCTTTCATCAGGACACGAAAAGGAAAATTTGGGGGGATCTGTGGTCTGATACATCCACTAAGACTTAAAGGACATGCAGTCAGCTGTCCTTCACAAACAACTCTATGTGTATCATTCTTTATTCTGAAACTTTCTTTCAGAAAAAAAACCCAATAATTTCCCTTCTTTAAAGCACTTCAATACATCAGCATTCTTAATGGTACACCTGCTATTAATAAATATCACTTATACAAGTTACTGTTAGGGTGTATACTTAAGAGTTATAAATATAAGATTCATGATTCTCATAACTGAATTTGTGGTCTCCTTTGGAAATGTTAATTGATTCTGGATCATACTAATCTTTAGATCCCAAGCCTCAAAAATGGGGAAGGCTCCACTGAAAAAAAAAAAAAAGATGCTCTACCAATCGTGTCCCAAACATCCCAAGAAGTATTCTGAACTTCAAATGCAATAGCTGGAGAAAAAAAAAAACAAAACCCAACCCATTCCGTCCCCCCCCCCAAAAAAAAAACAAAAAAACCTAAATTGAATCTTATCACACTTACAGAAGAAAGGGAGTGGAAATATCCAGTTCCACCAGTGTCAAAGTAAGGAAGGCTAAAGTGCCCAGCTTTTCAACACTACAGGAGTCATTGGCTTTAATGCGATAATAAAATAAGGCAGTTCCTTCAAAGGGACTGAACACCTTCTGAGTATCTTTCTTACTGCTGATCTAACTGAAGAAACTCCCTTCCCTGGAAATGAATACTCTTTCTGCTGGAAAAAATCAATTCCATTGCTGTATTTTAATTGACTTTGCTTGTGGATGGAGACTCAGGGCTAAAGGGAGCTGGTACTTAGGTGGCTAGGAGCTGAAACTACCGGACACAGCTGGAAGCTGTTTCAAGAGAAATTAGCATAACTAGAAATGGATGCATTTAATAAAAAAGAACACTTCAAAAGTCATCTTCTTTGGATTTCAGAGATGCACGGAGAAGGAGTTTTAAATTATAGGTTTATTACAGTACTGGATTCACACAGAACACATCGGTTTGTCACCTGCAGTAACTTCTTCTCTAAGAACGTTTGAGACTGTAGACATAAAATAGATGAAACCAGAATAAGAAGCAAGCCAAATACACTTCCTGAGTATTATCTGACAAACATGTGTAGAAACTATAACAAGGAGAAAACTAACTAAAATAAGCACACTATTTTGTATTTTTTATTTTTAACAAACTATAGTATAACCTCACTCCAAAGAAAAGCTTTGTTAAGGTGCTGCGCATAGCTTCTGCTTCTGGCAATAAGAAGCATTGCAGAGTCCCTCATTTTGAGAGCAGGAAGAGGCACTGGGTACATAGCAGGCACAATGAGCACCTTAAGCTAGTGCTCAGTGAGTGGAAAAGAATGTGAAGAACCATGTAGGGATCACAGGTTGCTCAATCATCTCCTTCAATAAGGAATCAACTCTGAAAACAGCTGTCTTACATGAGATGCAAAAATCCAGTACAGTACAGAGAAGACCAGGGAAACAGATAATAACAAAAGGTCTAAGACAAGAAGCTTAACTGAAATTCCTTTACTCCATGGATATACTTTAAACATTTAAAAAAAGAATCAGAATCCAAATTCTTGTGCTTTCAAAGTATGTATCATTTTTTGATATAAAAAAATGTCTTCTCTCTATATGTATATGTGTGTACACTCGTGCACGACTACTTGTGGGTACACAGCACATTTCTATTTATATAGCAATAAATATTTACTAATCTTATGTCAACTATGAAAGGGTTTTATGGCTGTCAGCTTAGGAATTGGTGATAAAAGTGATCCCACTTAGGAAATCAAACTGTGCATTCTCCTGCTCGCAAGTATCAAAATGGATATAGATCTCTTTGCTGACATGTCTGCACTCTGCTTAATATTTTCTTTGTATTCTAATCTAAAGTCTTCTTTAAAAATGGTATTTAATAATTGTGAAAATTCAAGTTCTAGTTGATATAAAACACCCAATCATTAATGCGGTGTTTTATGATTAAAGACAAGGAAAATTTTAACACAAATATATGCTTGCAGTCTAAGGTTGTCAGTTCTTACAACATGACTTCCAAATTCCACTCTATATTCATTTTCAGATATTTAAAGCTTAATAATTTAATGATTTATCCAATTTTAATTTATACTTTCAAAACCACTTTGAACAATCTGAGGTGCCACTGGAGATCATAACAGTGGTCCTGGTTAAGTCAAATAATAATTATAGCGCTTTCACTTTAAAGATGAGATTATTTTTAATTATTGAGTGAAGTACTTGAGGTACCATACTTATATAATTACGCTACTCATTAAATAGTTATTGAAAGCTGAAATGTAATTTTAATGACAGCTACCTATTTTTCTTTGCACACTTTATAGATGACAGATCAGTCAGGAATTCTACTTTGCTCAAAAAATCCTTGCAGCTGCACTGCTTCTTTCAGGTGCAAAACAATTAAGCTGTGCTTATTTTAAAACTTTAAACATTTTTTTTTTCTCCCTAGATGATGTTTATATGATATATAGAAACTAGTAAAAACAGAAGAATAATGTATGGGTATTTTTTACTTCTTCACAATAGCACCAAAACTCGAATCCTAATCTATATACATTTCAAGCAATATCCCTGAAAAACTAGTGACAATACAAATATGGAAGAATAATTTTAGTCAAAATGTGTTTCTCACATAATGCAAACAAAAAAAAAATTGCTTAACAGATTGCAGACCTTTATTGTGAGTATAAAGGGGTAATCAACATACAATAAGCATTTTACTATGCATTAAAACTATATATAATGCCACGAGACTCCTTTTCCTTTTTGTAACATCAAGGTTCACAACTCTTCAAACATAAAATTCCTTCGTACTATTTACTCCACAGATACATATTCATCAAAATGATCTGCATAAAATTTATTCTAATATGTGGGAAGCTTTGACAATTGACAACACAGAGTTTTAGTCTCAGAAACGAGCACCTAAAGACATACACTCTGTATCTTAATTCTTTATATGCAGTGTCTCAAATTCAACATAACTGTCCATTGTTCCAAAGGTCACTATCTTCTTCAATTTAAGCCTTCCTCTTTCACAACGAAAACCAAACAGAAGAGTAAATTTGTTTCATTAACAATATTAAAGCAAAGATTTCTGAGTTTGCTGTATAGGGAAAAGGCAATAAAGTTTTGAAGAGGGAAAAACTGCTTTGTTCCTTCAATCCCCTAGTTGAAATTAATTATAGCAAATGTTTATGAAAACATCTGTTCCATACAGTTATAAATTCTTAATTTTAGCACGGGCGATTCCAGGCTTCTCTATTATTTTGAAAGAGAGCAGTCTGACAATTGAAGGGTTTACAAAAGAAGAGACAATTTGCATTTCGACTGCACCAAATCTGCAGTTTGTAGATTCTTCAGGATCTCCGCAGCAAAAAATAAAATAAAATAAAATAAAAAAAAATAAAAAAAAATAAAAAAACAACAAGAAAAGTAAGATGACTGAAGCTTTCTGATTTGGGTCCATTGGAGAAACCAGAATAGCAGTAGAAGAAATAAAAAGGGAACTAATCCCCAAACATAAGGTAAATTAAGATTTAGCTACATAAACTAGATCTTTGAAGAGTAAAATGTAGCGGAGCTATTGATTTCTCTGTTCCGTCTTTTGATAGATTTCCTGGCAATAAAGAAGCGACGCACACTGCATTGCTGCATGGCGTCAACAGAGGGTGCTGCAGAGTTTAGGATGATTCCGTCTCCGCTGAACTCTGGAGCTCAATCGCTTGTACAACAAACCCCGCACAGCAGCGATCTCTCGGACTTTTTACATAACACCCCTGCAACTACAGTGTTAAATTCAATTTGCACCAAATAAGCTTTTAAAATGATTAAATGGAGCAAGCTTGAAGCAGTGTACAGAAACCGAAAATAATGCCTTCAGCTAAAGAATTAAGTGCACTGCACTTCTGATATTTATAAAATAATTATTAGGTTGGAAAGTTGAAGAACATTTCAGTCTGAGCAAGTTCCTGAAGTTTTCCAAAACAAACGTAACGTAATTTGGTGAGTAGCCTTTCAGATGCAAACTTGACTCTCTGCCCCTTCTTTCAAATTCATTTAGCAATACGTACAGACTTTCAATGTACACGGTGCCTGGTACAGAAAATTTTTTTGTTATCATTTCAGTTCTAACTAATGTGTCCTAAAATATTTGCTAGGAATAGAATAAAAAATGATACGCTGTGCTAGTTAGCAGATCTTGCTGATAATCAGCTGCAGGACTTCATGATTAGAAGTACAAATGTCTTACATGGGGAAATATTTCATTTGATTAGCCTTAGATATAAGTATGAAAAAAATACACTCATATTAACAGTGCTTTTTCCCTCTCCAAGCTTATGCAAGTTAGGAAAGGAACACAAACATAAAACACAATGGAGTACCCGCGCATATGCTAATTTTGCAATAGTGAAAGCTGGTGACATTTGAAAGTAAGCACGCAACGCTGACACAAAGGTGCAAAATCAAAGCCTGTTTTAGCCCTACAGAAAGGCAGCAGAGCTGTCGAACAATATGATAGGCAGACACATTGGTTTGCTGTTATGAACAAAAACTTACAGAGATAAGAAGAATATCTTGTATTGCATGTTGCTCCAGCCCAGTCAATTCTGGTGTCTTTTGAATTGCCGATTTACGATTTACGACAATCAAGTGGCATCTACTATGATCTCTGCATATCAAATCACAATTGCCTATGTGTATACGCTTACACAAGTGAACTTTGCGTATTCTCCAGGCAAATGCTCCGTTCGAAATAATTTTATCAATGCACTTCAAGCCAAATTAAGACGTACAAAAATAAGAGGGTTTCCATTTTAAATGAAACTGATTCCGAGTGTTCACAAATCTTGATACCAGCCTTGTCATTAGGTTAGCCTCCATGTTTGCATACCACTTTTTCAAATGCAAAATGTGTGTGTGAAAAAGAGCGGATGGGAAAGCACGTATAAAACTCCAGTTGACTGATTTCAAAATCAGAATGTAGCATCAGTGTTTAAGGAATGTAGTCCCTTGCAGCTCAATTTAAAATAACAATAAATATGTTCAAAGCACTTATTTATTACATTTCGTTTCCTGATTAAGCTTCTAAGCTTCTGTGATTACTAAAATAGGCTGAACTATCCACTGCATTCTAAACTAAAACAGTAAAATACATAGAAAAGGGAATTTTACTCTAATACCACTGAAGTAATTCACAGGAATGTCTGATAAGAGTTGTCAGGTGATTGTTAAGTACTAATACCTTAAATAATTTACATCCAGAGGTGCTTTAACATAATCTCTTTAAGCATGATGGGAAGGGCAAATTTAAGCATGATACAAACTCTCCAGGAAATGCACGTAGCAGGGAAAAAGAGCTTTACTTCCCATTCAATAGGAAATACACAATACTAGCTTATATAAGCAAATGCAACTTCCACTGCAGTCAATAAGCATTTAGCCCAGTAATGCCTGAACTGAATTTGTTACCAGCAGCAATTAGACTGGCAAAAGAAAAAATAAAAAAATAAAAAAATCCACAGCATAAGGTAGAACATGATTCTTCTAACATTTTTTTAGACTTTCGTTTTTTGCAGTGCACCGGTCTTTGGTCTAAGCACCCAATTATTATGCCCAATTCTATTCACAGGCTGTGCACTGCAGTCTGTATCTACTACCTAATGTTGCTGATCATTTACAATATATAACTCAAACAAGCTCCTAGGTCATCATCAAATGTGACAAACATTATAATGCAGTGTGGTTGAAGTGGATGCCTTAATAAATAATATAATGTCTAACTTCAATACATTCTTTATAAGCATATACCGATAACAAAATAGCAAACAGCAGATCTAGCAAAACAGACGATAGAGTAATATATACAAGTAAGGACAAATACCACAATTAGACTTTGCACAGAAAGAAAAATCTTAGAAGTAGTCTGGAATCATTGCTAGGAACTTATATTCCATGATATATAAATGCAGAGTGACTTATCACTTGCATCCAGAAGAATTTAGCTAATTTTAACTTATAAACAGCCTAAAAGGCCTTTGAGCTATAAATTGCAATAATCTAAAGATGGCAAGAGGCAATAAACATGAGTTAATGACTCAGCATCCTCCTGAGATAGCACTGGTCATACAGCTTTGCTTAATCTTAGACATGCACAATCAGTGTAAAAAGGTGGTCTCCAGAGACCATTTAAACTGACAATAAGAAAAACATACCACCTCTTTATATGTTTGAAGGCTACTATTGTCCTTAATTTACTTCAATTACATCCTATTTTTAACCCCATTTGTATCTTATAGATAAATGTAATCTGTCTGTTTAGGATAATAAGCAAGCATAGTTTGATTTTCATATTCAAAAGCGATAATGCATAATCCATTGAGTCTAGGAAAAAAACAGAGCTGAAAAAGATGGAGTAGAAGTTTCCGAACACTGCTGTTTTGCCAAGATTAAATGATAGCATAAGACAAACGAGAAGGGATTAAGTGCTCTTTTATTGAAACAGAATTGCCCTTTCAACCAGAAGCCAGCTTTTCATCTGAAAAGAATGCGTTTATCAAGAGGAAAGCCAGCCTGGCTAGGAAGCCACATGGCAGTGACATGCAGCCTCACCTCCTGCACTTGGTCAGGGGCTTTCGTGATGGACAGGACCAGAGGTTAAAAAAAAGAACAGGAAGAATTCTTCTTGCTTTCTCCGCAGCTTCCTATTAAAGGAAGCTACGGTATAGCAGCTTGGAAAATTTGGGTATACGAGGAACTAAAATCAGGGGAGCTGCCTAGCATCAGTGGAGGGACTGGCACTATCCCCAAAAGTCAGCATTTCAGCTTTTGATTTCAGCTCTGAAGAAGAGAAAACAGATCTGAAATTCGATGTTAGGAAGCTGTCACTGAGATGCAGGCAATGCGTTAACATTTCTCAAACACTGCAATCTTACAAGTACTCCATATGAGGTGGAGAAAGGCCCATGGTGGAAACAGCCAGCTCCTAAGCCACCTAGAGCCACACGGAGGCACTGAGGCACTGCTCTGCTGCCTTCTCCCTATCACAGCTCCATTTTGCACTGCTGGAAGCAGCAGGAGTGCTCCAGGACACTGATACCAGCTGTTGCACTCTTTTCAATGCTCTCACACAATTGCTTCAGTCAATTCAGTAGGCCCAACAGGCTAAAATGGATTTCTTACACACATAAAAAAGTAAAGAGATTACCAATGGTTTATTCGAAGATGAACATGACACCTTAGAAATTTATATGGTTTTTACTTCATCTACGTACCTATCATTTATAACACATTTTTTCGCCTTTTTAGGAACCTACTGTTCAAAGGATTTTGAAGAAGCAACACAGTCTTTAGTCAAAGTTTAATGTTATGTGGGTAAAACTCAAAGGAGATATTCCATCAATTACAAACTGTAGACATAAGACACTTGTTCACAGGTAAAAAAAAATAAAAATACTAGGATACCTTCACCTTATCATATCATCAATACATGGCACACTTGAGGAAAATGAAGAAAGCCAACAACCTGCAGACAAAAAACACTGCCTCACAGCTTTAAATATTCAACCCTGAAAGAGACATTCCTGCTGGAATTGCCCTTAACCCAATCAAATCAGCTATGTAGGAGGAACCTGCACCAAAAAAGGACATCTGAGCCTAAATCCACCTGGCTTTGTATAATGTGGCTGTATAAGATGATGTCAGGAAGCTCTTGGTTCCTAATATGAGGCTGTCTAAGTGAGGTTGCTAATTCTCAGAATACATTATGTGTACAGTAGACCCATACCTCAGAGGACCCTGAAATGAAGCAGGACTCTACATTTTTTATCAGTTTTGCTGGTGAAGAAAAATACCACTGAACTGTATAAAAGAAGTACTGAGCTAGAGATTTTAAACTGTCAAATCAAAATATGCCAAAACATAATGAAAACACTAGATGTTAATCAAAATTCTTTTAAATCATGCCTTAGTTAATTGGAGAGCACCAACTGTGTACTTTGCTGGTGCAAAAGCAGATGCATTTTATAAATGACAGATCTGGAAAAACTTGAAGAGCAAAGATATATATGCATTAGTAGCAAGCTCTAGATGTCTAACAGATGAAAGTCCACAGCAACGTCAGAATATAAAAATACATCTAAGTGACAAGGAAAATGACAAAACGTTTCTATTCACTATAATGTAGGGTAGGCTGTAGAACAACAGTCCCACTGCTGTAAGTATTGAGAAAAATTCCCCATAAAACTTTTTCAGGCAGAAGTAAAATACATCATGGGACAGATTTCTGTTCTTACCCTCCTGTGATGCCAATGACTAGGTAAAGCCCTGGGGCTGGGGGTGGGGAAGGGGGAGGGCTTCAAAGTGGAATTAAGGATACAAGTACAAAGTATTTGGAGATACAAGCATTACAAGACTTCAAAATTTTTCTTGTTGACTACAATTATACTGAAGTTTTCTAAAAGGCTGATGACTATTTTACACAATAATAGGATAAATGTTTAGGAGCAGTCAGTTTTTCTAGATAGTCACACCAGCTCACTAAGACAGAAAACATACCACATCTATTAGCCAAAGTGATAACAGCCTGAGTGCAAAATGAACACGTCACCAAGCAGATGGTCACACTAACTATTTGACACTGGATTTTTTGACCAAGCACCACCTAAGGAAAATGAGAAAAGGTGTGATTCAGGTATGTACTTCATTCTAAATCACAAAAGCAACAGAAGAGAGCAACAGCACAGTCCTGAGGGACAACACATTCTAAATTAGTTTCACTTTTTCTTCAGCTTTCCCTTTGCAAATTAGGGATGTGGTGGTGATCTGCTATACTGGATAACAGAGTAGGTACCTTTCTGTCCAACCACAGAGACAAGAAGCTCTCATACAAAAACTGACTCTTAATCGTAAAGCCCTATGTTCTCATCATGGTTGACACTGTTACCTCCAATTGTCCAGAAAGCAGAGACCTCAACTGATGTGAAAGTAACAAGTCACTCAGGCGTATCCAAAGGGCCTTTAGACTTGGAAGATCGAGTGCAGAATTTACACGCATTGAGCATCAAATTCAAGACAGTAGTTGTCTTACCTGAGCTGTACAGATGTTGTCTGAAAGTACTATACACCGTGACTGCAGGTTGCAAGGCAGAGTAAGAAAGGATGTATGTCTGAATAAGTTTTCCATTTCCTCTCATTGGAATGACAGTGAATAAAGAAGACGAAAATTACAGCATGTGAATACTAGTGTAATTACTGAATAGTTCCCCACATAATTATGCAAAACAGATCTATCCATAAGTTAATGTAGCCATTTTCTTTTTTAAACAGAATTTTCATGCCATCCGTCAGTCACTCCAAAACACAAACCTTAGATGACTTCAGCACACAGTATGTACTCATTTGGTCTGTAATATAAGCAATGCATGTGAGTAGAAATAAAGGTTTAATGAAACAAAATAACATACTCCACTAGGGAAAACACATTTTGCCCAAAGAAAAACCTAATGTAAATAAGTGGAGACTTCACTATTTGATAAATACAGCCCCAAAGGTTATATGTTTACTGAAAGAATATAAATATTGTAGGTGATGTAGATTTTTCTTATTTGACTAGAAGCATTAATTGCTTTCTAAATACAATAATATTCTTTCCCTTCAAACTGTGAGGTCTCATTTCTTTTACTGCAACACGTAACCAATTACCTAACGAAAATGTTTACATTAATCACAATGACTCTATATTTTAGTTTTTATACCACTAATATTATTTTTGCTTAGAACTGAATTCCCTCAGGCATTCTTTCATGCCAACTGTTAATTTCTATCAGTGATAAAGTTCCCTTAAGCTTCTTTTAACATCTACTGGACATGACCTCATAAAATTTAATGCCATTCATTAACCCCAAGCACTTAACTTTACACAGTAATGTCAGGCATCTGACTTTTCAGTACATGAGAAATCCAAGCGGGAACTGTTTGAGAGATACAAATTACCAGTCACTTTAGTAGTAGAAAGGATAGCAATGAACAATATAAATGCGCGGCTCAAGACTTTTGGAAATATATAGTTCTTAAGATGCCTTCTATCTAGAATTATATAACACTTGCACAAACAGGGCAAAGCCTACAATAAGGTAGTTTTTGCTTGTGTGTTGACTAAAATTCAGAGCTGAGGCTGAATGCCAGATTTTTAACAATGGCTGAAGTAGGTAGGATCTGTAGGTGTGTTTTCTTGAGTGCCCAATAGCTTTCAGGAATTCCAAAAGAGCCCAGATGCCAGGACCACCTTGCATTATGAAAGGCAACGCACCAGGAAGACTGGGGGTGAGGTAGAAGAAGCAGACTTTTTTCAAAGTGCTTCTCCCTTCCTTCCTACAAGAGCCTTGCCTAGGTTTAGCTTCAAACTGGTGGCTTTTCGTTGGATTTTGGTTATGTACCAAGAAAGATTTCCAAGGGACAGCACTGTTTTTATTTTCCCTAAGATGCACAGATGGGTGATGTCTGCTTAACTCATTTAACCATATTTCCCAGTGGCTTCACACATGTTGGATAAAATGTGGAAAATTCTAGAGGTGAATGAAAAATACGTAGTAACAATTTTCTGGCTTTTCTTGAGCTATTCAAGGACATTCCTCATGGGGAGTGGAAACTGAATGACAGTCTGTCAAGGTCCTGAGTGTAAAAAGGACACACTGTTGGGGGGGGGGGGGGGGGGGAGAAAAAAAAAGTGTTATATTTTTTATTTCTGTTGGCTCAAGAGATATCTAGGCATCCTCTGTGAAAAAGGACAGTGCTACACAGCTAGAAACATGGTCCATCAGAGTTCCAGACAGCAATCTGCTTATTCATTTCTGTTGCACAAAATCCCTCCCTGCTGCCCCCCTCCCCATGGCTGTACACAGGACACATTTTTTCTTGATGTCACAGCCTGTTAACATTCTGGGTTAAGCAGTTTATGCTGTTGGAGTGTTTCCTATATAAATTTTACAGGGTAGCTATAAATTGCTTCATGAGAACCCACACTAGAATTGATTCTGATGTCTCTAAGTGCTACAATTTTATTTTTTATTTTTATTTTTAAGCAGCAAAATGAGCCAGTTTTCAGATCTAAACAGTAGCTCCTGAATTTACTGATCGGAACTGGAAAATATATTCCCTACTACTCTATAAATGTGAACAGCTGAAAGTCTTTTTGCTCAACCTTATTTCCACAGAAAGGTACATCTAAGCAAAAGACAAGTATTAGAGAACAGAGTTTTTCACATGTGAACAATGATAATCTCTGGTAGCAGCCTCATCTTAAATTTCTCAGAATGACTATTTTAGCTATAAAACATACCCAACTAAAATCTACAGTCTGTACATACCTCATAATATTGAAAATATATTTCCATATCACATGCCACTGCTCTAAGATTACTTTAGCATAATTATATTATGATGTAACATCAGTGTGAGTGCATCAGTTGGAAAAGTTTCTACTGCCTAATAGCAGGGAATGGTAATAAAGCAGATGTACGCTAGGTCACATGACATGGCAACCAATTGGTCTATATTTGGCAAACCAAAGTATTAATGTTTTATAAACACAAAGTATGTTATATACACTTCTAACAATACAGATGTAAATCTCTGCACAGCATAAACACTTGAGCTGATCAAACATAGAGATACTGCTGTGATAGGTACTTTGAAGTTGTAGATAAGAGTTCAAGCTGCAAGACGCCAACAAAAATGGAAGTAAATAAAGAATCCCTACCAGACTTTTAAACGGCAGCACTAGAAGAACTTTCTGTGATATAAACAGTAATTACCTTTAATGCAGAAAGGATTTGCAAAAATAAATATACTGGTGAATATGCCAAAACTCACAACTCAAATTTTTACTTACAAAACAAGCTTCAAAAGTTATACGTTCTGATCATAATCCTCAAATAATGTTTTGCTCCACTCCACCTAGTACGTAGTATTCAAATACTCATAGATGTGCATTCACATACACAAACACTACTGTATACATACACAGACACTACAATTCAAGTGAGGGCATCTACCCTGTAGACAATTCAATCAATCTCACAAGTGACACCCACACGTGCCTGCACACACAAAAGCAGATGTGGCATTAAGATTTACAAAGTTATTGAAACTTTTAACAAGTAAAACGCATCTTTACTTAGCTACACCAGAATGAGGAATAAAGGGGTTTACATATGTTCCAATTCTAAACCTATCAATCAAACCCATGTTATTCCTTTGGGAGCTTATTTACATGCATATTTATCAGCCTCACATGCTAATTCCCTGCTGCTTTATGCCTGCGAGGCATGTTTATGAGTCATAATTGTTGATCTCATTTGATGTATTTCACTGAAGTAAGACATTATTCAGTTATGTGGCCTAATGTCAATGAATTACGATGACCTGATCTTCGAAATGTAACTTGCTCTTTAATTTTTATTAGAGCATAACTTATTCAGAAGAAGAAATACGCTAAAATGGAAGATTACATCCTTTTGTAGTCATTTTACTTAAACATCTCATTTTTGAAACCCTCCTCCCTCCCTACCTCTAGGCAAAGTTTAAAAAGTGCTATTTGTAAACATCAAATGAAAAGAATTTTGCCTGAATTTAGTCGATATTTCTCAGAATGTGATCTTTTACATGTTTATACATGTTTCTATTTTGTTTGAACCAGCCACAAGACAGGCCTTGATGATATGATGATATATGGTCTGAAAAAGGAAAAAATCAAACTCAATCTGACACTCTCAAATTTTGCTTTTCTTTAACTTCATTAAAACAGAAATAAGATTTAGACTTAATAGCAACTGGTAATGAGAACCACTAAAACAAGTTAACATGTCCCAAATTGGATTCATCACTTCTGGCACAAAATGGTGTCAATTTATAAACTCAAGGGTCAAAGACTTAAACAGAGGAAGAATTAACAAGATGGGCAAACTTTCTTCTAGTAGCTTGGGCTGAGTCATCAAGAGTAAATAAGGTGGTAAGCCAGTAGGGGCTTTGGCAGTTATCTGAACATGGCTTTGGTACAATTCTGTTCTCTTTGCAATGATTCATGACAGACCTCCAGTGTCTCAACTAACCTTCAAGTTTCTATTATACTTTAAAAGTGGGTTTAATAATATTTCTAATCATTACTAATTATGCCTATTTTCCAAGGAAGAATGTATCATGGCGGATTCAAATCAATAAAGTATGAGTGTAATTGCTGTCCTCTTCTCTTGCAGCAAAGACGCAGTGTCATTACAGTAAGCTCCCAAATCGATAAACATCAAAATTTTGGGAAATTTGACACTATTTGTGCTGCTGTAGGGTCCACAGTGTGAGAGGCTCCTTATGCTAGAATAAACCACCACTAAGTGCATGTAATTTATTACATGATTTTCAGATGTCAACACTTTCTATCTTAAGATTCAGTATGGTTGTAAATATTTACTGTCACTTTCTTATATAAGAGAGCTGCTTTAAAAGTAATGCCTCCTATTTTATTACATTGGCCCACGATGTGGATGTTGGTGGTATGGCAGTAGAGGTTGAACATTTCCACCAATATTCTGTTACATGTTGTTGACTTGTGGCAGATGGCAGCAGAAGGGTAGCCTGACAGAACGGCATCTGATGTGAAAGTGCACATGAAGCAAAGGTGTGGAACTGAATTCCTTCATGTGGAAAAAATGGCACCCACTGATATTCACCAACACTTGCTGAATGTTTATGGATGACCAAACAGTGGATGTGAGAACACTGATCTGTAGGTGAGAATTTGCGTAATCAAATAATGCTATTGTTCTCTATGAATATGTTGTAGTTTCCGTGAAAATAAACAGGAGGCGTTACTTTTAGAGCAAGTTCTGTATATATATTATCAGTTGACAATCAACTCAGCATCCTCAAATTTTTATGTATTTTATGGTTAGCAGTTTTCACAGTTAGTAGAATATCCAACGTATATTCAACTTTATATATTAATTTACAAAAAAAAAAAAAAAAGGTTCAAAAGTTTCAAAGCTGTTCCTCCAAGCTACAGCTTTAGCAAGAAATAGATTAATATGCAAAAACAGAAAATTGTATTTAGGTAAGTAATGTTAAAGTCAGAAACCAAATGCAGGGTTTCTTTTCCATATCATTCTGAAATTTATACTGATGGTTATGAACAAGAAATAGAAGAAAACTTGCAAGTATCTTCCTAAATTTATTTTGTCTAGAGGACTTGTAGTATCACAAAGGTATTAATTCTGAAATGAAAAATATGCTGCAGACCTTTTTCTTTTTTTCTTTTTTCTTTTTTTCTTTTTTTTTTAACTGAAGAAATTTAGTAAATGAGAAGGAGTCATGGAGCACTTAATACAGGCTTTATATGACATTTTTCCAAATTAGAAATTTACTTCTTTACTTTACTTTACTGATAGAAGTACACTACAAAGCAACTTCTTTAAAGAAACATTCTCTTGATGAAGCAGTTACAATGGTATAACTTTAGTTTATGCAAATGCCAAAGCTGAAACTGTCATGTCTTCATCTTAAATCCAAGTTTATAAAATATATTAATCATGCTGAAAACCTTCAATTTTAATTACAGAATACTGAAAATAAAAGTTCTGACTGGTTAGTCACAAGAATCCCTAAACAGAACTGGAATCTTCTACTGTACAATATCTGACTTACATCACTTTTTTCTATTCAAATAAGTAAAAGAACCAAACTAATCTGCATGAGCATTATTTCTAGAATACCAACAATCAATACCACAAAATTTCCCAATGAAATGGGAAATCCCAATGAAATGGCAAATCCCAATGAAATGGCAATGAAATCTCTTACTGTAGCTCATTTGGCTTGCTCAGAGAAGTTGTGGAGTCTCCTTCTATGAAGATATTCAAGACCTGTCTTGATGACTACCTGTGCAACCTATTGCAGGGAACCTGCTTTAGCAGGGGGGTTGGACTTGATCTCTCAAGGTCCCTTTCAATCTCCACAATTCTGTCCTTCTGTGATAATTTTGTGGACATCTTGCTGTGATAATTCAGAATGGAGTCTTGTATGCATTTGCAAAGCAGTATTTTCTTTTGCACTTCATAAAGAGTGAGTTAATACTAGGTCACAGAAGTTTGGAGGTGGTCCTATTTCTCAATTTGCTTCCCTTTTCCATTAAGATAGCATGTGCTCTGGCCACCAGTCATCAAATCAAATTTGATGAAAATTCATTTGAGTGCAAAGTAAAAATGTCCACTAATGGACAGATTTATGTGCCATTGCTCCACCCTTTAAATATTTCAGATGAAAAGTAAACAAAAGCAATGACGGTGTCTTTAAATACTATGGCTTACACACAGAAAGTATGCATAAGGAAACTCAGATGTTTTCACATAATCAAAATTATAGCATCAAGTGTCTTACATGAGAACTCTACTCCTTCAATTGCACTTAGCACTGAAACACCATACAGTTCATATTTCCTAAGGTTAATCATTGATTCCATTATAAATCCAGTTTCTCAGAAGAAAAGAATTATCACCACCATAAAAGCTTTATCTAGATGAAGTCTGTGCCTTTTAACTTCTAGGAAGACCAAGAACATTAATTTGTAATAGAATATCCAAATTTTAGTGGATAAATTTATCACAGGGCTATTGATAGCATTTTGGTTATGTGGTCCCATTTGCACTGAACAGGCTGGGACTTGCTAAAAAATTTGAGTGCAGACTTCCTATCCCAGTTTATATATTATTGCTTTTCACTCCAGTATTCAAGCAGAAGCACTTAACTACCAGCTGTTTGTACAGACTTAAGATATTTAAAAGAAGAAAATTAGAGCATTTTTTTAAAATTTAAGTGGCCGTTATATTTTACAGGAGTTAAATTTGATTTTTAACCTTCCCACCTACGTTCTAATAAATATCAAAGACATAGGTATTCCATTTACCTCAAGAGGAGGGGAAACATGAAGCTAGCGCTGTGTTAACTGATTGACATTGAGCGGTACGTCAAGCCAACACTGTATGCCAATGCCCACAGTACTCAATGGCAGAATGAAACAATAAGAGCAGAATGCAGTGCTTACTTTGGAAATTCTCTTAGGAAATTCTAGTATTTTGACTCTTTTTAAGACAGGAGCTAGCAGTGCCAAGATAGAAAATCATGATATAAAACCAAATCAACCTTGATAACTATTTCACCAAATTAGAGCAGCATTCCTTAAACTTGTGGCCAGCACGTTTTAATAGTAACACTCATATATATACATCGTATTTTGCTATGGTTTACCAAAGTTTAGAGAACAGTTTAACATGTTTAAAATATTTTAACTT
The DNA here is from genome assembly GCA_037305975.1 of Chrysolophus pictus. Classification (NCBI taxonomy): domain Eukaryota; kingdom Metazoa; phylum Chordata; class Aves; order Galliformes; family Phasianidae; genus Chrysolophus; species Chrysolophus pictus. Next base: position 34,477,631 of record JAYKPI010000006.1, read on the forward strand.
TATTTGATAACTTACAATACTGAAAAGGTGACACTGATCTGCTTCTTTGAAAATATTTTCCACTTGACAGTTACCAAAAATACTTTTAGCTGAAATTCATGAAGACTGACAGGTACATATTTATTATGAGTTTGTATACAAAACATGAAAATGTTGTGGGTGTACTCTGATATGTACCAAATTTATGATTTTTTTCAGTGAATTAGCTACCTGACTCAAAGAAAGCATGGTCACTGAAGTAGCTCTCTGAATCTTGAATGATCTGGGTTCAGTTTCTGAACCTGACTTCATGTATGAATCAGGCCTATCATTTTGCCTGTTTCAGATTTCTGATTGTATGAGAATATATTGTTATTATTATACATATGGATATGATAATTAATTTCTTAGCTTCTTTGGTATGAGATGGCTTCTAACAAGATGAAATAAGCACAGAGATGCAAAAGAAAACCTAAAATTCCACTGCTCTTTATAAACAGATCAAGCTATGGGGCATAAATTGCATCATAAGACTGTGTGATTGTCACAAATAGTAAAAATAAATCTATTTTGCTATATCCGTTTGTGTCATCTGTGCTGCACTTAAAACATTATAGTCACATGATTACTGTTGCAGTGACCCAAACTTCTGACATGATGAAAAAGCTGAACAGGGATACTCATGAATAACTAAAATGTATTCTAGACTCTGACAGAAGTGTTCAATTTTTTTTCAGAGTGTGTGTGTGTATATATACACAGATATAAATCTTAGGCTTCTAATATATAAAAAATATATATATAAAATGATTTAACCATCAGCTCACATACAGGCATCTGATCCATCTCACTTCATATTCAATATAATTTAAAATCATAGAATCATAAATGTTGGAAAAGACCTCTATGATCACCAAGTCCAACCATCAACCCAAGCCCACCATGCCCACCAAACCATGACCCTCAATGCCACATCTACGTGGTTCTACTGTTTTAGAGTAGCTTGGTTTGCTATTTTGTTGACTGGAAATAAATAATAATAATAAAAAAGTAAGTCTCTGCACATTTCTCTCATTCTCTCTGTTTTAGAGATGTGACAGTCTCCAACAATCCTGTATATTTACCCTTTTTTTTTTTTTTTTTTTCCCATTTACTTCATATCTGATGTACAAAACAAAGACCGGGGCTTTAACAGTCATATGCAACCTTGTTTCTGAGCATTCAAATCATAAGATCAAATGCTTGAAATCTGGACACTTCCAAAATTAAGGAAATCCAAATACTGAATCTAAATTCAGTATCACGGGCTGAATTATTGCTTCACCTAAGCAATAAGGGCACTCAGGCTTGTTGCCTTTACTGTCATTTGGAACCCTGCCATTAATTTTAATAGGATCAGGATCAGGTCCCTGACTTTTTCTACATCAAAGAAAAATCTTTCACAGTCATTTTGTTATAAATAATTAAAGCTGATTAGTAATAATAAGGTACTTTAACTGAAAAGGTAAACAGTGGAGACATTTATTATCAAAGTAAGAAAGGAAAATTAAAATAACCTGCAACACTTTTTGTATGTGCAATTCATCAGGAAATGTTGTAAAAGAACAAAAACAAATGTTGGCTCATTCCAGAGGTTCTTTGTCATCATTAATGTATTCAGGTTTTCACAGCTGAATTGCTGTACTTTGAAAAGATTTTCATGAAAGGAAACTCAAATTCAACGTTTAAACAAAGCTGTCAGGTTACCAAGATCCATATTTGTTTGTATGTCCAGAAAATGTTTTCTCCTTTTTTAAAAACCCTCTGGGTTAGAAGTATTATTATTCCTTTGCTCTCAATTTGTAAACAAGAGAAAATATGCTTTTGTTAAGCAGCACATATTTATTTATTTGTTATTCTTAAGATGAAACCAGCAGTTAGAAATATCGGTTCCAAAGCAGAGTTGAAAATATCTGGTAGGAATATTTTACTTCATTACCAGCTCTGTTCCTCAAATTGATACAAATGGCCTCCTTCTGTTTCTGTCTGTCTGCTTGCCTGATCAGTAGAGCAAATTGTCAGAGCTGGGGAGATCTCCTATATCTAAACAGAAGATATGCAGTTTGTAACCTGCTTAATTTGCCTTATGTCCTGGATGGCCCTCAGTATGTTGTTCATTAAAGTATCAGCTGTTTAGTTTGTAGCAGTGGCAACCTAACCGTAGGCCTATTTTTCTTTGTTAAAAGGCCAGATTGTCAATAAATAATACACATTTAACTTATTTTAAGTAGTACAAAATTATTTGGTACGATGGTACATTTATTCCTCTCCCCTTCCACACCTTTGAGCTCTGCATGTGCACAGAGGACGACAGGGGCATTCAAGGTGGATGAAGAATAAGGCTCACAAGCTAATAAGAAGCCTAAAACTGAAGCTGTGCAGAATCACTCGGTGATATCACTTAAATAAAAGCATGTCAAACTTTATAATTTTTAAAATAAGGAATTCCAGATTTTTACAAACATCCACAGACACAAAAGGTAGGAAAGATTCTACCTATGCTGACATATTTCTGTTATATAGAGTAATCAATTTCTAATACAATCAAATCTGTAGCAGTTTAACTCTTTCAAACTGTTTAAACATACACTTAATCTCAGATGCAGGGGTATGTAATATCAGCTAGCTGCATACAATTTACAAACAGCTTTGTAAATTACAATCTTCTGTATGAAAGGACAGAAGGGAACACACAAACACTTAATTATTATCCTGTACCAATCATGCTGGCCTCAGCTAGAATTCTGATTTACTAGCCTTTTTTTATACATACACAAAGAAAATCAAGCTTGTACAGTTCAATTTTTTTAAATTAAGAAAATCTGCCTTTTGCATGTGTAAGAGATATAGCCATTGAACATAATCTGATCAATGCATCAAACACTTAATATCTCAAGTGTTTACATATATTAGCCTTCAGACTACATTTTTACATCAAATCTGAGTAAAATATTCAAAGAATGATTTCATTCTCACCATTGACTTCTGTATAACTTTTAATAATGACGTAGGTTTCACATTAAATTTATAAAGTTTTTATCAAAAAGATTCTTCTGTATGGATGTCAAGAGCTTACTACAGTTAAAATGAAATTTTCTGCTTGGTATTTTAAGCTTCAATCAGCATATCAAATTTAGTTAAAAAATCTTTCTTTTTCATTCAACTTGCACCATTTGTTTTTACAGCACATATGTTGTATTACAGATATAATAGGAAATAAGATGAGAGCCAGCTAGATGAGCTTTAACCTGGGTTTGGGAGAAGCTAGGAAAAGAACAAAAAGAAACACTGAAACCAGCATTTCCCTAAGTAAGGACATGAGGAGTTAAGAGAATGATGAGACTGATAAGTAATTTATGCCAGTATTTGGGCAGGCCTGCATCTGGAAAGAACTGGAAGCCCCCAGCTGACAAGACCGAACAGAGGAGGATTCCCAGTGTTACTTGTGAGGCAGGCCTTACTTTCTGTGCAGTGATGCTGAGGAGAACTTTCAAAATGATCAGTTTAGATTTATTCTGCTTCTACAGACACTGTCAACCAAAAGGTCTTTTCGTATATCTTATAAACCACTGAACACAGATTCCCTACACAGTGCTTGTACTGATTATGTATAACACATTATTATCTCAAAACTGGAATTCATGTAGCTGGACCACTCTGGACCAACAGGCATTGAAAGAACTTCAGTTCAAGGACTTCTTCTCTGAAGCTGTGTTTGACGCACACCACTTAGGGCACACACACAGTCTACCTCTGATTACTGAGAACTCTACAATATAACTAAATCCTGAAGAGAAAATGAAGATCCTTATGAAAGGAGCTAGTGACAGACTGAGTTAACTCAGGATATACTGTGTAGCTTCAATAGCCTCTGTCACTACAACCCTGTTGCTGCTCAATTAAAAGCAAACTAAACAGTAGTGGTTATTAGTAAATTAATATTAAAATGCTTGTTATGTTAGCATATGGTTCTCGAAGATGTAACAACCTTCTTGTTTTCATTCATAAAATACAAAGCAAACCAAAGATGGTACTTTTCTCTCTAGCACACCTCCAATCTTTACACTGTGCCAGTGATGGAGAAGCAGAGCATGGGTGGAGAAGCCCCAACAGCTCTGAATGATGGGCACTATGATGCTAGGGCACAGTGAAGCCTCTTAAAAACAATGCTATAGCCCACATACATTTCCTTCCCTGGAGAGAAGATGAAAGAACAAACATTATGTGACACACATGATGTCATACAACACATTGTAGAGAAATATTTGATATAAAACTAATAAAGCTTCAAATACTCACTGTATTTGTTTTCTCGGTTGCTTTCACCTAGGAAAGTACTTCTCACACAGAGAGGTCTGAACCTCTGTGGTTGTTTCTTATATGTGTAACCACTGAAGTGATCTCTCAAAATATAGATGTGGATGAATGCCATACAGGGCAAACTGAGGAGGATTTTAAGGGCAGAAAAAAGTAAGACTGAATAGATACTGACTGAATAGGAGACAATAATTTTCTGCCACCAGTAACTGTCTTAACACCAGAATGATTGTAAAAGGATGTATCTGAGATCAAAATAGTCCCCATGTGAATCATACTTAAAATTTGGGGAAATTATTGACAGCATGTGCCTCTTATTTAGTTCTCTGAAGGTGAACATTTATTTTGTTACTTCATTTCCTTCTGCTTTTTGCATGTTTTCCATATAACATGGCATAAATCAAGTTGTTCAAACTATGATGTAAGGTATAGTTCTATACAGCAACACTCTGTAGTGATCAAGGTAATGAGGTCTATACAGCAAAATTCTTCCAAAAGGAGAAATGGAAACTCACAGAATAAGGTCAAAATGGAAACATGAATGTTATTCTACTATCTCACTTTTTTTCATGACAGCCTTGAGAATCACAAGGGATGCAATGGTAAGTGTGAGGTGAGCAACTGATCTATTTCAACTAGATTAATATCAATTGTACACTTTAATAGTTATCTTTATCCTTCCAGCTATGCCATCCTTCTCTGTTCTCACCTCCAGTTAAAGCTGTTAGACAAGAAATATACCCCCCGAATAGCAAATCCAAAACACTCTACCCATTAAAGGTTTCCCCTTTTCTTCAACTAAGAACAAAGAACACATTACATTTTTCTATCTGAAGTATGCTATTAAATAGTAGCTTGTACACTAATTAAAGCAAATGTAATTGTGAGAACACACTGACATTGTTAAAGTAAATTACCCAATTCGTTAATAGTTTCAAGTGACCTTAATTGTATTAATTGTGATATTGAGCAAATTAAATTGAAGAGTGTTAAACGCATTGTTCCAGTCTGTCCTTAGAGGATCAACCTTCTTATTACATGAATGAAATGGGAATACTACCTACTACATTCCTCAAAACTTGTGTCAGAATGTGGAGAGTTCTATAACTTTGAGTAAAAATTTACTGCAGCTCAGAAAGTTACCCTAATTAATCTGTTCAAATGTAATATAAACCTGAAGCATTTGGAAATGAACAAAGTGTTTGTTAGATGTAGCACAGAAGGATAAAGTAAAAGAGTAAAGTTTCTGAAATTTCCCTTCCTATATTCAGTGCTTATTGTGTCTGCTGGATACAAAAAAGATAAGATTCACCATATTGTTCTGATGAAGATGACTAGAATCATACTAAATGAAATGAATAAAATGAACAACATCATGGAAACCTTTTGAACACAACAAGTATTAAGATAGCATCTACTTATTATAGTCAAAAGTAAGGAAAAAGGTATAGGTACAAGCACGTAAACGACAATACACTAAGATCCAAAAGTTATAAACCGAAATAAAATGTTGCTAAAATTATTAAAAAATGCCATTTGAATTGTAAGACTACAAAAATGAGAATCCCACTCTCATAATTTTTGCTAGTTATTAAAACTTTAATTTAAAAGCATATGATTGAATATATCCAATGAACATGCATTTGTTTATATTGAAAAAATAACAAAAGCAGTATAGACTAAATCTACCATCAGAAAAAAAAATTGAAATTATATATCCTTTTTTTAAAAAATATTTAAGTATTGCAGGAGAATAAGAAAAATCTTGATGTTAACTAGAAACCTAGTTTGTGGCCTATTCTGACTTTGTAAAATTGCAAACAAGCACATTATCATGATTTGTTGTAACTCAACATTCGAAGAGCCACAGTTAAACAAAACCTTCATGTGAATACCCGGATCGTTCTCTAAATTTACGTCATCTATTGTTTTCTAGTTTTATTTGTTGAGACAAACAACTGCCTATCTTCAATGTTGCATTTGCAACATTAAATCTTCTTACTGAACTATGTCTTATTATTCACAGGGCACTTATCTAAAATCTCAAAAATACTTTGAATTCTGTGTTAGCCCTTCACTGTGCTAACAGCCATATCTTTAATAAAACACGTTTTCTCTCTGTAACTTCACAGAAATTTTAATAAAAGCAACAAGTACTGCTAGACTAAATAAAAATCTTTCTGGAACCCCATCCACCATATCCTTCCTCACTGACAGTAAATAAATAAAGCCTAATCTATGCATATTGTTTTCCAGCCAGTTATATTTAACAGCAATCCACAGATTTCCAAGGTTTCTTTTCTATAAGTGCTCTGGGAGACAATTTCAACTGGACATTATATCTCCCGGTTCTACATTTCAGTATCAGCTACAAACACTAAAAACACAGTCCTCCGCATGCATTAGCAAGTCAGACTAGCTCTATTATTATGTACTTATTTTCAATGTACTTAACAGTGGTGTGCTTTATTACTTCATCCCAATGAAGACTTCTATAACTTTGTCTTCAAGGTAATCCTTTAAGCACTCAGCTCAGCTTCAGAAAAAAAACAATTAACATGTCCTGGTATTTCATAATATTATACAGAACATTGATCAATTTTTTCCTAACTAAAGCAATAGTGTGTTTGCTTAAACACAAGCTTTCACACACTAGAATCCTTTACTAAATTCAAGCAACTTCAACTATGCAAGGTCTTTTTTGTATTAAAGAAATGGCTGCATCTTCCCCATCCTCATAGTATCCTACAGTATTTTTAAGTGGGACTTCACATTTTTCTTCAATGAGATGAGGATTCATGCAATTTTCTAATACGCTGCAGAGCTACTGTTAGAAAATGCATATGCAGAAGGAAGAAAGGCTGTGCATATATATCACAATATGAATTGAGACAATTCTCTATCCATCTCCTAAGTATTAATTATTTTGTTTCAACAGTTAGATACTTCATTTGCAAAACACTGATTACTTCCTTATTCTGAACTTGTAACCAGGCCAGATGGACAAAAATGACGCTATACTTTGATGCTCAAAGACGTAACACTGCCTAAATATATGTTTTATTTAAAATTAAATATTTAAACTTCAAATATTTGGTTTGGATATATAAAGTTTCAAATTAAAATGCAGTATGAGTCTCACAGTAAAAAAAAAAAAAAAATCACAAAAACGAAGATGAAATGGATGCTTTATATAAAATATTTACATAGATAGAACATCAAAAATGTACCATAGTTGGTAACCTTTATGACTTGGGGAACCATGTATTTACATATCTTTATCTTTGCATGTGCGTATGTGGTGTTGTGTATATATTTTTAACAGTTGACAGCTGTTTTAGAGCATACAGAGATGCCAAGCTGAATGAGGGTCTTGATTACTTCAAGATTAGCTATCTAAAGTTTCTATTCATTTTAAGTGTTGTTAGTGCGAAGAGTCATTAGTCACTTCCTTGTCTCATAGAACATCAGCATACATTTACATTGTTAATGAACATTTGGGGTAAATGAATTAATGGCACTTTTAAACATCAATTCAATACCAATAACTTCGTATGTCATAGAAATGTTAAGGTTGGGGTAAAGATGAGAAACCTTTTCAGTCAAGGTAACTAATCATTTCTGGGCACAATAAAGGCTAAAATTAATTTACTGTGCTTTTTAACAAGATAAAAATCTTGATTTTCCTTGAAATAGAGTTGAGAGAATTTCCAATATTTTCAGGGAAAAAAATCAGAAGAAAAAGCACATCTTTCTTGATTGGTGTAAAGTAGAAGCAAACTATGCTTCCTCAGGAAAACGGTTATTATTTTAGGTTATTGCAACGGATTATTTTCAAGTATCTAGAAATACTTATAACAATGTTTTCAGTTAATCAAACCAAAATGGCTTTATATTGTTAAGATGTCAAATATAACAGAGGAAGAACACTGACCTGAAAAAGCTATTTCATTTAATCATCAGGTTTTGAAATACTATCCCCTAGATGTTCATTCTAACTTTTTGATACTGAAAAAGCTTTATAAAGCCATGAAGAAAAAACAAACAAAGAAACAAACAAAAAACCCTCAAAGGAGCAATGAAGTTTTACCCATGTGTTTTAGAGCAACACACTGGCTTTTTCTAAACTGAAGTAGTAAAACTAAGCAAATCTTGACATAGCTTTCTTAATAAGCACTAGTAAACAGAAGATTTATAGACAGATACACCCACAAAGAATGGTTGATGTGGGTGAGGGACTTAAGAAATGTGACAAAGTTGTTTCAACTGAGTAATTTAAAACACATTTTTTAGTTTGCCCTCCTGGTACATGTGCTCAATAACTGGAAAATTGCAGGTAGTTAAGGTGCCATTGTGTATAACTGAGTACTTGAGGAATGTTTTCATGACAAGGATCTTGGCTTCTTGTTACGCTTATCACTTTCTTCGAACCAACTATACTGTCACCACTAGCAAATAAGTAGAAAAGACAAGCAGTGCAGACATGCATTGCATTATGCAAGTATTTTGCTCTCACTGTTCATTAAAGTCTTCCAAATACTGCATTTTATTAATTTACTTCGGGTTACAAAGTAGCTTCTACTGTTAAGAGTCTATTCATTCTACCTCAACTTTCAGTATATATGTATATATATACAGTATAAGTATATATGACAATATTCTTATCAAAAGAAGGTCAAACAAAAAATATGAAAATCACCCTTTTTATTTCTATAAACTCTTCCAAAATAATGCATTTCACTTTATCACAGTTTGAATAAATAAAGAGGGAAAAAACCCTGGAACCAGAAGAAATGTGAAAGAGCCCATCTTTCAAAAAGTAACACAAAGCCATGCTTTATTTCAATATTCTTATGCTGAAATCAGTGTTTGGTTTATGATTAAAAAAGGATGACAGAGCATTAAAAATTTGGCTAATGTTTCTGTCTGAAATTGAAAGTTGACTTTTCGTGGTTTTCATTAGTATCACAGTGTTCTACACAAACTCTGTGAAATGTTCTTTATATTTCCTTGTCAACTTCATTGAGAAAATTAAACAAATTATGACAGGTATAGTTATCATGACACATTATGTTTGTAGGTATAAAGTTAAAATAAAAAATCCTCACAGAAATACAAAACTCACCTTCCTCTGTTTTGTTCAAGTAACTCTGCAAGGGATCAATGCCTACTTCTTGCTCCTCTGTTTGCAAAGGATGACTGGTTTCAGATACAGATTGATACATATTGCCAATAATTTTCACTGAAGGATATTTATCTGGAGGAAAAGAAGAAACAAACACTTAGTGTTTCTTTAACTACTTTGCAATAACACAATTCACAATTTAAAATACTTAAAAATCTTTCCTTACTTTCCAGGTAGAAAATCACCATTAGATGTCAAGTAAAAGAATAATGGCATTTCCCTTCAAATATTTTGTTATTTGAAGTCCAAAAGAATTGTTATAGTACCTCTCAACAATCACACGCAAATAAAATGCACATATTGTTTTGAGGGACAGTGAGTTGGGGCAGGAGTCTCTCTCCTTCCTTTTCTAGCTTTCTCAACTCATCTTTCAGTCTCACTACAAAGAAAACTGATGCTAGGCTGTGGGGACAATGAAGGTTGTAGAGCAAAGCTGAGGTAACAATCACCATCACATCCTTCTGGATTCAGAACACCTCATCCTAGAAAAAACATTTTTCTTTTAACCATATTTATATTTTAGAAACCTCAGGTCAGTTTATATTTTAGAAACCTCAGACATTGATTGGTAGGATGATTTCAGTTTAATCAAGATTTCTATTAGCTTTCTAGTAAGGTGATGTTATGGAAACATTTGAAGAAACTTAATCAGCTAATTAGTTAATGTTTATAAAGAAGTTCTTCCCAAAATTAAGAACAAAAGGAGATAAAGCAGGTCAATGAAAACCCAGCAAGAGGGTTATACAAGTTCATCATCACAGTCTGAATGGAATACAAATCAATAACACACAAATAACCAAGAACGATGTTAGAAGCTCATATGAAGTACATTTTAAGCTAATATTTGCTGCAATGAAAAACAGGATGCCAATAAAAAGGGAGAAGCAGATGGTGTTATGGTCAGAGAGGTAAGACAGAGAAACGACCTTTTCAGTGCATTATCACAATGCAGGAATACATTTTTTGAGACAGCATTTTGGTCCATACATAGCAATTTATTAACAGCTTGAAAGAGATGGAGCTAACCTGCAACACTGACCTGTGGCTGCCACTTGAGTTTTAAGTATCATTTCCTGTAGCTGCTTAGTTTATAGTATTTAAATTTCTAACTCCAAGAAAATTATATTTAAGAAGAAATACAAAGAGGTATGTTTCTATAGTTTCAGGATTGGTGAATTATCAATTCAAAAATCACTCTAATTATGCTTTTCCTATGGTTTCTACAAGGCACTGACCATGTATGCTTAATGACTTCAGTTTATTAACAATAAACGAGTGATCATCTCTTGCTACTTTTTAGCTAAAACATTATCCGATGGTGCTTGGAACTGAGGGAAGGCAGGACTGCCTGCATTTGCAGTGGTACATATTTATGGCAAATTATTACAATCAAATAATCATGGCCTCAGAGAAAATGCACCACAAATACAGAAAGGCCTTTAACAAGTTTTTGGATGATCTCAAAAAACACATTATGAATGTAAGTACACTTCACGTCTTTTGTATTGATTTATTAACCATAATCACAGAAAATACATGAATAATAACTCTGAGAGAAGCATTTAAAAACTTTCTAGCCATTTAAACAATATCTCAATGCTTGCCTGCAGTATTATGACTACATAATACAGGCAGATGTTTATAATTACTTGATATTTTAAATAAATGAATGAAGAACTTGTAAGAATTAAAAGTTGATTATTTATTTAAAGAAAAAACTGTAGAAAAATATGTTTACACTTTTCTCCTGTTGGAATTCTAGCGGCTTCTCCTCTTGTCTTTGCTGTATCATTGTTGCTGCCTTTCCACTGCACCAGCCTCAAAGGTTCATTTATACTGTTCTGCTACAGTTTAACTTTTTGTTGTCATAGTCCTTCACAACATATCTAAATAAGGTGCAATGCTACTAGCTTTCCAGATTGAGAATCAGGCTCAAAATCTCCTTATTACCAGCCAATTCTTTAAGACAAAATGTGCTTTGGACTTACATTTTCTTATATGAGTAATATAGAATGAAACTGGCTCTGATAAGTTTGTTCTCCTTTTTCTTCTTTTCTGTTTCTACCTTCTCTCTTTCTCTCTCTTCTCTCTCTCTCTTTTTCTTTTTTTTTAATACTCCCCAAATACCATGCCTTTATGACATGTAAGAGCCATAATTTACTTTACAGACAGTTACAGCAATTTTAAAGCTAAAGAGATTTACTTTTGATACTCAAACGGTGATTTAATCAGTTACTTGTGTTTGTTTATGGATACATTTGATTAGTGTTTTAAAAAAGTATCACTATTAGCTTTAGTGATAGTCCAAGCAATTTCCTTTATAGTTCCATACTTAAGTTCTTTTCAGCTCTTCTAAGAAAGAACAAAGCAAACTATTAAATAATTATGATTACTCTCGGGATCTTACTCTGAGAAAGATTAATTCTTTACAGGTTTGTGGTTGATTCGTAATGGCCTATAACATATTGCTCATATTAACTAAGATGTAAGTTAAAAGCATTTTCAATGTGAAACAATAAAAATGTTATTAAAATCCTCTAAAATTCAATTAGCTTACAAGACTTGATACTGCCTACCTAGACTCTCAGTCAAAGCTAACAGTGACTCTATTATCTATTCCTACAAATTTTCTTCAAACATGATGGGCTAAAAAAGACGAAGAGCAGACACCCTTCCCAGCACTGGGAGTTCTACTATTCTTTAACATACACAGAAACAGAATTAGGGCTGCATATGAAACATTTACCTTGTTTAGGGGAATGAAAGGAGACATGAACCCACCCACGAGCCCAAGGCAGATAAGTGATGTGTTTGGCTCCTCTCTCTAAGTGTGAGAGCAGAGAAAGCCCTGCAGTACTTCCGGATGCAACCAGCACATGGCCCAGAGCTCAGACACCATGAGGTGCCTCCACCTATGGCAGCACCTCATGTCAACTCCTAACTGACCAGTACACGCTGAATGAACCCAGTCTTGTTTTCAACAGTAGAAAAGGTGCCTTGTTGGTAAACCTGTGACTTATCAGTGCAGGTTTTCAACAGAAACAACCAAAAATCCCATGAAATTGGCTTAAAGACACAAACATGGAAATCTTCTGGATATAAAAAGGACTGTGGAGATACCAGCTTATAATATACACCCACGTGGTCTCCACCTCAGTCCATTGCATAGCATAAAATATCTGCCTACTTCCATTAGGAAAAACTTTACTAACATTTATTTCCACCTTACTAACAACCTCCTTCCGCGTAACAGAAATCAACTACCTGTTCTATTAATTATTTGCTAGCTAGAAATACAAGACTAAGTCAAAAGTCTCTGTGAGATTTGCTTCTATCTTAGCTGAAGTGTCAGTGGTGCACTTGTCATCTGGACAGGGACTGGGCAAAACATGGCAAAAGCATGTATTACACAAAGTAGAAGAATATCACTGTAGCTAGTAGAGTACAAAACAGCAGAGTCCTCTGTGATTTGATTATAATAAATGTTCATGTAATAGACTAATCATAATGAATGTTCAATCAGAAGTTGAAATGCTCATAACAAAACCAAACTTCATAGAGGTATTTTTGTTTGTTTTTTAAAGCCGCAAGACTATTTGTTACCAGATGAGAAAAATACACGACTACTTGATTGTAAAAAAAAATCATAAATTCAAAACTATCATGTTCACAATCTGAACATAAACACAGTACTTTATTTCAAGCCATAAGACCTTAATTTACCTCTTTATTTGCAATAACTACTGAAACAAATATAGGAAACACTTTGTTTCAAAAATAGTTACTGAATGATTTTAATTTCAAAATAAACTAAACCAACTCTGAAATGTTTTCCTTTATCATCTATCTCTGCACAGAAATTTAAGATGATTTAATTGAACTGTGTGCACAAGATAAACCAAAACATACAAAAACTCATATGTAGTGAAGAATATTCAAATTGTTTGGACAAACTGAGAATGGCATTTTAGAAGGTGTAACTGAACAGAAAAACAGAAGTGGGAAGTCAGAAGCACTTCTGACGCCCATTTGCTCTCTCTTCCCTTCCCCTTATGGTGCAATGAAAGGAGAGAAACCACACGCTGGAAGAGGTCCTTAGCATTGGGGTAGGAAAACTGCACAAATTCCAGTTTTGGTCTCCAAATCAGCTTCCTGTACAACTTGAAAACACTCTTAGGAAAACTAAGATTGCTGAGAGGATACAATGTCAGGTCTGCAGGCTTACTTGAACTAACAAGGTACATTCCTGAGAACTTGTCTCACTCATGTTTTCTGTCATCCGCTGATCCCCAAACAATTAAGCAAAAAAGTAAAAACTTTAATGTGTGAAAAAAGGAAACAAACAAATGTTCAATTTCAGTGGAAGGAACCAAGCACTGCATATGCTAAGGGTTAAAATCAGTATATAAGGGTATATATCAGTACCAGCAGTGTTAGTGGAATATGACATTTCTGCAAACTACTGAAGTGTAGCAAAGTATTTAAACAATACTTTGCATTCATTCTATTAAACTGTATCATCTACCTTCTTCAAATTATCTTTGGGCCTTTATTTCATGCCATATAGCAAAGCTTACCATTTTAATTACTTAAATTGATGACAACTAGAGGAAATACTTGTTTAGCTAAGTGATAAATTAGCTGCCCTATGAAGTCAAATTGATTAAAATGACCAAATGAAAAGCAAGTGTCTGATGTCGTAATGGTCTTGTGCACGTTTTGTTGAGTTTGACAGCATCATGTTATGAGGGTTCATAATTCTGCCCCTCATTTGCAGCTTATGAAGTAATCAAGCATGTTAGCACACTGAAGTGAGAACAGAATACAAAAAACATTTTACAGTAGATATGAAATTAAATATTAGGAGTATAAAAATGCATTGTGTATATTTAAAGCAATGGAGTGCAGATGACTTGCAAATAATCTAGAAGCAATTCCAGACCCCAGGTTTGCTTTCAGTAGAATACTGAGCAGGAGAGGGTGCTGAGCATCCATGGAGTAATTCTGCTCTCCCTCATCCGAGCCCACCTCTTACAGAATCTACAACCCTTCACTGCCACCACCTCCATTTATATAGAGAAGACTTGCTGCCTGGGTTAAAACCAGCTGCGATGAAACCCAGCAGGGATGCTACTCAGGCACTTGCACAGGTGTTAACACTTTGAGGAAACATGCTTCAGGAGGAACATTTACTAACTCTGAAGAAAAATGCACAATTTGACAAACTTTGACTAGCATAAAGCAAGTTTGTTTTCTTTTATAAAATGTATCAGATTATGTATCATTAAAATGGAGTGACGCAAACATAAAAATGGACTGACATGGTAAAGCTGATTAACATTACCATCAGCTGGGATCCGGAACAAAACAAACATGATCACTGCACTGATGGACAGGTTAACAGCCAGTGAGTCTGAAGATCATGAAATGCAATTAATTTTGTCCCATTTAATAACATTTCCTGCATTTTAACTTCTGCCTGTCTAATCTTTAATACAAAAACAGAGTTACATTGGACTTTAAATAAGTTAATTAAGTATTAAAATCAATCATGTGAAAGTCTTAATATTTAATATTGTTAGATTGTATATCAAAGTGGTTTTATTATTTATTTACTCTGAACCTTTCCAGAATACTTCATGTGGCAACAGGGGGTCTGTATCTCACAAGATAAATGCATTTACAATGCCAAATAAATTATATATAAAAGCATTTGTCTTAATACATGTCATTCAATATTAAATATCACCCATTGGTACCACCCTGAAACCCTAATCCATTTTTACCAACCGCACATTTGTATTATTCAAATGTTGTCTATTAAACAGTTGTCTCAAGAGCCACAGTAAAGGAATACATACCTAAGAACAATTATCATAGGAGCTTTAAAGCACTGTCTACAGATTTAACCCTACAACTTTCATGTCTTAACAGTACTTAAACATGCAAAGTATAAATTCAGCAGTGGATTAAAATGTCACGGATAAGAAACAGTATAAATAGCTGGGGATCATGACAATGAATTCTCTTGGTAATTCACATGATAGTTAAAAGCTTTTTTTATGCTATGAGTTAAAATATAAAATGCAAAGTAAACCCACAAAGCTATCATAAGTAAGTTACATTCTCTTAATTTAGTAGACATGGAATCGTCAATGTATTTGCTGCAAGAGGGGAACAAGCTCATGCAGTTTCTAGCTTATGGTTTTCTTGAGGCTACGTGACAGTGCAAGATATGCTAGTTTGATTCAGGAAGAAATAGGGTAAATAAAGCAGAGAGAATTGAAAACCTTATGCACTGTTTACCACTGTACTCAATAAACATATCCCCCTACCAACCTTGTCAAGAATGCTCTAACGCTATGAACATTTAACATTTACTGCTTCTCTCCAGCATTGAAAATGAGGACAAAGTACAAAAAGTATCAACCATGTTAAGTTCCCAGTGCTACAGTTCAGTAGGTTTGGTACTATGTATCTCAAAAGAGAGGGAGAAGGAAAGGAGAGAGAGGCCAATCTTTTTAGCACAGCTGAAGTCTGTTTACAAACAACAGTAATATGGAGAATAAACAAGAGGAGCTGATAATCCTCACATGTGATCAAAATTATAACTTAATTGGCATAACAAGTAAGATTTAATGAAATAAATCATTACTAGAATAGTAATAAAGAGCAGAATTATTTGCTCAGAAAGAATATACCAGTCAAATGAGTGAGAGCAGTGCCTTGTAAACAGACATCTACATTTACTTGGAAGCTAGAATACAGGAGAAGGTTGAAAATAGGTGTAATAGAAGAAGGAAGACTGTAACACTACAGAAAACATAATGGAAATGGAAACTAGCTGGACAATGGCTTGGATAAGCTGAGCAAAGAGAACTTTTATTTCACTTGTTTATGCTTTGATAAAGGAACTGGAAAAAGCAGAAACGTAGGTAACTGGATTAAAATGAACTGGATTCTAAGCCACAAGTAGAAATTAACTCAGAAAGATGAAAATTTCTAGTAGAAGTTATCTTAGAAGAACAAAGTTTATGATTCTTAGGAAAGGAAAGATGTGAAAAAAGAGGAACAAGATTTCAACAAAGCAAATTTCAATTTTTTTTTTTTTTTTTTTTTTTTTTTTTTTTTTTTTTTTTTTTTTTAGGAAAGAAACAAAGCCAAGGGAAAACAGGAACTAAAGAAACTTGGCCAACTCTTTAACAGAGCTCTCTTATGTTAAATGTAGTGTATCCCGATGCACAGGAAGGATAGAAGATAGAATTACATGAATTTAGCTAAACCGTGAGTGACCCAAAGCTTGAGCAGAATGCCCTCAAAGTAAAAAGATCAAATAATGCAGGTTGTGTATACTGAAGCACAAAGTCATATGGTCAAATCAGAAAGAAAATGAATAAGGAACACAGGGAACAAGAAATAAACATTCTTCATTTATCATGTAAATACACACATATGCACAAGTTAGTTGGAAGAAGAAAACAACGAGAAGATTTGACCTCTCATTTAAAGGAAAGGGAGATTTATTAAAGACAGAAAGGCAGGTGAAGTGTTTTAAGCTTTACTCTTTGCTAAATGATTCCATTGCAAATCAGATTACTGACACAGCATCTTTTAAAATATACATGGGTTAGCTCAAAAAAAGATTAGAGACAAGATAAATTAGTTCTTTTCAAATAATCAGATACAATTGAGCTTAAAGTAATTTCATATAGTAGCATTGACTAAACGGATACTGCCCTCAAAATGCGTAGTTTAACTGACTATTGGTGCTACTTTCCTTCTACAGGCATAAGTACCCGCATGGAAACAGGCCAGTTGACTCTGCTGAGTCAAAGCTATCTTACTGGAAGATTAACCAGAATTTTACCAGAAGTAATGAAGGCCTTGCACTTAATACAAAGAAAGTGATTCTTTGAGTAAAAGGATATGAACAAGTGAGTTACAATTTGAAGGTGAGTCAACAATATCATATTACTTAAAAAAACAAACAAACAAACAAAAAAAAAAACCAAAAAACATAGAAGAAGTTGATAAAAGCTTTATTTACAGATATATGAAGTAAATTTCCCATCATGTGATGCCGGTAAGATCTAAGCTGCGTATGCATATGTAAAGTATGCATATGGACAGCCTAGGAGGGTCAACATCTGGCTGGTGTAGATAGAGAGGAACAACAAGACTAGTAGAAATCTAGAAAATACAATGGCATGATTGAAAAATCAAAATGTTTTTCACTAGTGGAAGACAGACCGAAATGAAGGAAAAGAAATACACGAGATTTCAGATCTTTACATTACTTAACTATGAAGCTACTGCCTCCTCTTACAGTAATCTAGACGTGCTAAAAACCCTTTCATATTAAAATGAATCATACCAAATTGGAAACCCATTAAACCAAACAATCTGCTTGTTTATTCTATTATAGAATCATTTTATTTACCTGGTTACAAAACAATTCAATGTAACTGAAATTAAAGCACTGTCCTTCCAAACACAGTTAAGACATTAAAGTAGTTTACTGTTGCTTATAATATGGAAATGACTGCTTTTAACTATTTAAGAGTTTTACTTTCAGAAACACAAGGCACCGTGCTATGCTACATACTTTATGTTTTAGTAATATATATGTAACTCAAAGGGCCAAAAAACGTCAAGGCTGAAAGAAATCATCAAAACAGTGAGCCGTAAAAAATGGCAGCTTAGCCTGCAGCCTTACCCGAAATGATAGTAACTAGCTTAGACACTAAAAGTGTATTCAATGAAGTAAGTTTCTAGGATATCACAGCTTTAGAGTACTAAGCAATTAATCTAGGATTCAGCCTTTATTCTTTCACTATTTTTAGAAAAGTTTCCTACAGGGGCTGACAATTTTTATAGAAACACCAGCATGTTCATGCACGCACGGAGGCATCTACATCAAATATTTCTCTTCTAGATATGCAGATACTAAAGCAGCATGGCCTCACACTGAGGTACAGAGAAAGTCAGTGTAAGCTCCACTAGCTAAGGAAAAAGGACGAAATTTCATAGCCACTTTCAAAGGAGCAAAGAGACAGAATTCACTTTGCATTTTACAATGAAGTTAGTAATGTGAAGAACCACGAGCCACGTTCACGTACACAGTTCAGTCTCTGTGACTGAATGCAAATGGGCACAGCTGCAGAGGAAAACTGGGTGGAAGTGGAAAGTCAAGATGAGGTGCTGACATCTAATTCACTTCACACAGCAATCCCTAAGTAAAGCAGAACAGAATAAAATACTTGAAAAGCAGATAACCCCTATGACTTGGAAACACAAGGTACAGATGAACCATGCTGGCAGTTGACTGCATGAAAGCACTCTGTATCAAGGTATCTCTCCTTCTGTGATTAACATTTTACTTGTTGTTTTAGTATGAATGTACTACTGTGTTCCATGTTACTAAGATGATGACAAGGCATGTTTTTCTTCCTTTTTCAGACAGAGAACTTTGGTGCAGCATTTCTTCTGTTTCCAGAGTTCAGTAACTCAGTACTAGTTCTTTCAGGGTTAATATTATTACAAATGGCAGAAAACTACAGTGCAATACCCTTCCTTCTTTAAATTCTTGATCTCCTAATACAGTGTTATCAGTTACAAGTCATTTTCCTATCCCCTTCCTCTCTCTTACATTCCATTCAAATTTCTGAGCAGTTGGATGATATGTTCTATGCTTTTCTGTAGATGCACATCAAGCTGTCAAGGGAACAAGAGGTACTGCTGAAGTCTTCAGACACAGAGAAGCAAGGCAGACATGGTTGCTGTCGTGCATTATAGAAATCATGCTGTTATTTGGAGGTATTTATTCCCCCTGAAATATTTTCTGTGTAGTCTTTGCTCATTGCCAGAGCACATAAAACACATGCATAGAAGTCACCAGTACAAGCAGCATGGTGCATTGAACACACATTGGCAGAAGTGCCTCAAAACCTGAATCAGATGCACGTCTTAAGCAGCAAGTAGGAAAGCAGTCTTTGCAAGTTTATAGAGAAACAAAAGTCTGGATCTACAAAGAAATATTTAATTCTGCAAAATGTTAGACCCTATAATTCACAGCACAAATAAGCATATTTAATATAAACTAATTCAGAAATAAAGTCTAGAGGGGACAGTATTAATAAAACCAAGGTGCAGTTTATTAGTTAAAGGGCTTTTTCGTTTGGCAGTAAATCTGTTTCATCAGAAACAGCTGCCACCATCAAATTCTATTCTCTTTACACTAAATCCCAGGGCTACTTTGCCTTAGAAGTGGGTCAAGCACACACCACACAGTAAGAAGCAGAAGCCTTACTTCACACAACACTCTTTGCCAACACCTGAGTATCAGGATGAGACCTTAGACAAGATCACAGGTATTAGGAGGCTAAGAGTTGCCTTGAGAATTGTGTATGTTCTGCTCTGGGGAAGCAGAGCAAAATTACAGATAGGATTTTTCAAAGCTTCTTGATTTTAATAGGTGATACAATAGATTGATGACTCCTAAACTAAGCTAAGCTTAGTTGAGAGGTCTCTCTAATTCACCACCCACTATGACATGACCGAGTCTCCCTGTGTTGTCTGAATATCATTACCTGTATGTAACAAGCAAAAACAAAATGGAATTCCCAAGAAACTGCAATCAGATTTGCAGAATTGTACTGGAACAACAGCTGTCATTACACTTTACAGAAAGCTTGCATCACCTTTGAGGCTAAGCTTTTAAGCCAATTTTATTAAAAGAATATAACAGATGTAAACAAGATATGGTTAGATGCCTCTTTGATTAAATTTTTCTATTTGTTTTTAGAAAGCCTTTGCAGATAATCATCCAACACAAAGACAAGAAAACTACGACTTTTTAATAATATTTAATGTATAAATTACAAACAATGATAGCCATTAACACTGACAGTCCTCCTGGAGAAAACAGTCATTTTCACATAATTTCCAGTTCTTTTGGTTTTGGGTTTGTTTATTTCTTTTTTCGGTCTTCTGACAAATCTCAATTTCTTTATCTCCAAATGTAAGAAATGTCAATTAACAACAAATTTCTTTCACATTTTTTATCCTACTGCAGACTCTCACACTTTAAATTGGTCACATGAAACTGGTCACATGCAAAAATCTAGGAAGATGTACTTTTTGCTATGTGGTTGCATTTCTATCAATAGCTTAGATGCAGATGTGATGTAACAGAGGCCAGGCTATGAATCACTTAGACAAATAAAGAGAGTGAAATCAGAATTTTGAACAAGATCCAGAAGGAAATGGAAAGAAACCAAGCATACAGAGAATACAGGTTTGAGCAGTTCTCACTTGACTCTTTTACTTAATAGCAAGGCTGTGCATCCTAAAGCAGCTAAAATTAGTGGTAACTTTTGTTCTTTCTTATAGGTAGATTGCTCCGAAAGTAATGCCTCCTATTTATTTCCATGACAATACAACAGATACAAAGAGAAAAATAACACTATTTGACAGAGTAAATTCTCAGCTATACAACACTACTTTTCAACATAGTCACCACCATCAGTCAATATGTGTGGATGGGCTGATTGAGACACTATTTCTCAGTGTGATAGCTGTGCCTGCTTATATGCAGCACAGGTTGTTTTTCATGTTGTTGTTCCCCCTTCTGAAACTCACCATCCACTGCCTCACTGTGCTCACATCCACTGTTTGGTCTCCAAAAATGTTCAGCAAGTCAGTGGGTGCCATTTTTTTCCACATGGAGTAATTCAATGACACACCTTTGCTTCATCCACATTCCCATATCAGCTGCCATTTTGCCAGACTGCTCCTCAACTGCTATCTGCCATACGGCAACAACAAGTAGTGGAGTATTGTTGGGAAAGTTCAACCTCTACTCCATACCACCAACATCCACCTCTGACCTTGTAGACCAAAATAATAAAACAGGAGTCATTACTTTCAGAGCAGCCCTTGTATTACTCATCTTTCTTTTTCTCCTAAAAGACAGTAGCAGGTGTCCTTAGCTTCCTGAAGGAAAGGAAGGAAAAAGCAGACCAACAGATCCTTTATAAAAGGAGAGATGACAAATTGCCTAGTTGAGATGAGTATTCTCTCTGAGTATTCTCAAACAAATCCAGCAATTCCACATTTTTCCAGGAGGGCTTGAAGCTCCATGATTTCTCAGTAAGAACCATAGAATATCCTGAGTTGGAAGAGACCCATAAGGATCACTGAGTCCAACTCCTGCCTCCACACAGGATCACAAAAAAATCACTCCTCCATATAGTTGTTCTTGGGAAGTTCTTGTTCTTTGTTGAGAAAGAAAATCGTAAATTCCTTTCAGTTTTAGCAGCCACGTTTATAAGTGGAGCACTGGATACAAGAAAACTAGGCAACTTTAACAGTATTTACCATTTTTTTACTTTGAATTTTAGTCAGAGTTTCATCAGAAATAAGAGCCACAACATAAAATATAACTGAGGTCAAATAATACAGAAAGATAGACTACTACTCCCTCACTATGCTACTCAACCTCATCTTCTTCTCCCCACAGAAGTCAATGTAAGACTCTCCTTATCCATTCAAATATGTAAATAATACAATACTTTCAACAAAGTTTTCTGAAAAATGCCATCAGGTATGCCTGATATATATGTATGCCTGATATAATATATAATATAATATAATATAATATAATACAATACAATATAATATAAATATATAATTACCTTGCCTCCTTTAAATTCAACATTGCCTTTGTTTTGGTAAAGATTTTAATAAGGAAGGAGGAGGAATGGTTTAGGTTATTTATTTATTTACTTTAGTCGAATAGGAATGGTCAGGAGAGACGTGTTGGAAAAGAATAAAGATTTTGGTTTTGGTTGGTTCATTCTTTTGCCATTGAAATACTACATATTTGGCAAACTCCTTGGTTCAAACACAAAATACATCAGTGAACACTCATTTTATCAATGGTCTCAAAGACATCATATGAAAGAACTACACTGATTTTCATTTCCATGTAGTCCTTGTGCAAAGTGATATGGAAATACTTCTGAGATTTTAGTACAGCAATTATTTAACTTAAGACCAGTTTTCCTAATTAAAGGCATGCAGTCTGTCATTTCTGTCTCACAACTTACACCCATATGAAACTTTTGTACAACTAAAATTAATTTAATCATTTTGATTCTATTTATATTTAGCTAGTCCCTCATGAAAGAGCCCAGAACTCTAGTCTAACCTAGGTCCTTTGTATGCCATATGTATATGCAATCTATTACATCAATCAAAACAGCTCACAGTTCAGATGATGTATACACAAATAAATGTACTTTACCTAGAGGTCAAAATAATTTCTGTAAGAGCACAGTATATTTTCTTGTTTTTAGCTACCTCCCACAGCCATGAAGTATAAAAATTTAACAAGCTGTAAAACAACAAATTGAACACCATAGATCGAGTTTCTTTAGTGTCATGCAAGGAATGCTATAATTATAATCAAGAATACTCTTCAACTTTTAACTCTGTTTTTACTCTTTATTCTTTCTATATTGAGGCTCTTGGTGGCTTATGCCAGCTTTATTACAAAATATGATTATGAGAAGGAAAGGTGAAAAATATAATAAATTCAGCTTCTCTGAGATCACATATGTAGGAACTAAGTTGTCAATTTTGGCTTTCTAAGATAGAAATAAGAAAAAAGATGTAGACACTATCTCAGCTTTTGCAAGCACATAATATAGTCTGGGAATCACCAAGACAGCGGATAAATTAGAATTTCACTACCATGAAGTCTGAATTGTTTCTTAACAAGATATGAATCAGTGTTGTTCTGATTTGACAGAACTATGAGACTTTAAAAATTGTATTTTCAATACATTAAGTACAATAGTTAGGAATTTTCAAAAATGTTTTAGAAATGCTCAGAAATAAAGTCATTTGAAATGCATATATATCACTAGGTTACTCTCACAAAGAGAAAGCTGGAACAAAAATGTATACTGAAAAAGGCAGGAATACTTGTCTACATGAAGTAGGAAAAAAGAAGTTGTTGAAAAATCAGTCCTTCACTATAGTGCTTATTTCTGGACAAAAAAAAAACCTACCTTTCATATATATTGGACAATATTAAGCATATGAGCACAAAAAATTAAAAAAAGCTCTATAATTTACTCTCCTTCAAATTTAACAAAATAAACATTGATGAAATAAAAAGCAAAGGAGTACATTATATAAATGACTATTCATTTAAGTGACTGTAATTTTACTGTGGTAAAAATAGTTTGTGAACTTGTTATGAGAGATTATAGACCAAATTCTGTCCTCCTCAAAACTCCCATTGATCTTATTAGGACAGACAGGTAGTCTCGGTGCTGTAATGTAAATGTACAATTCACAAAAAGTTTTCGCCTTGAGACTTTGTTTGCTCATCTGATTCAACTATGTAATTATTTTAATTCTGTTTATTAGGCAATAAGCAGAATTACTTTTAAGAACTCTTCTGCACTGTTGCTTTATGTATATTTCTGGTAAGGATTTAGTAATGCAATTTAAATATACTATATGTTCCTGTGACATTTTTTGGTATTCTATTAGAATCATGGCACAGTTTGGGTTGGAAGGGCCCTTAAAGTCCTAACAGTTTCAATCCCCTGCCATGGGCAGGGCTGCCACCCACCAGCTCGGGCTGTCCAGAGCCCCATCCAACCTGGCTTTGAAATCTTTCAAGGATGGAGCATCCACAGCTTCTCTGGACAGCCTGTGCCACTGCCTCACCACCCTCTGAGTAAATAATTTCTTCCTACTGTCTAATCTAACTCTACCTTTTTTTCTCTGTGTAGAACATTCTCTGATAAAGAATTCCTTTCCAGCTTTCCTGTAGACCCCTTTTAGGTACTGAACAGTCACAATGAGATCTGCCCAAAGCATTCTCTTCTCCAGGCTGAACAAATCCATACTCCTCAGCCCGTCTTCATAGTAGAGGTGCTCCAGCCTTCTCATTATACTTGTGGCCCTCTGGATTCCTAGCAAAGGACAGTTCTGCACTTATCCACCTTATCTTTATCTCTGAAAAATAATTAATACATTTCAGATGCTGTGTAATGACTTTATAAATAAACAAATTAAAATATATAAAAGGCCTTCACAAAGCAGCACTGAGGAATGTTAATTTTACAAAGAAGGAATCCGTATCTATGATATTTCAAACAATGCTAATCTTAATTTTCTTGAGCATACAGATGTATGCAACATAGAAGCAAAATCTTAGCTCCCTATACAAGAAAACAGAATTTGAGTTTTATGTCTAAATGTCAGCCTTTACTATTATAAAATTATACAGAATAAGGAGGAAACAGGGCTGATAGCGCATATAAACACGACCATGTATTAGGCTGCATTTAATTACCAGTTCAAACAACAACCTGATCTAACCTTTGACAAGTAAAATAAATGTTCTGAATAATTTAACCAAAGCAAACATTTGCTGTTAAATGCTGGCTAATTATAGTAAGAGATGTACTGAGAGGAGGAAAAAAACCAAAAGAGATGGTAATTTATACAATTCTCCTGCAATTGCTACAGCTATTCCTTGAAACCTTTGAATATTTGCTATACAGGACAAGTACTAAGTATGTACTCTGGGAAATATTTGTCTATGTTTAAAAGAAGAAGCACTGTATTAGAATAACTAGCACTGATTTATAAGCATCAAAGAAATAGTCCAAACACAGGAAGTAAGGTAACATAAATTTCAAGAATATCCACCTTCTTCTACTGGTGGCTTTCTGATACGAAATGTCTCAGTTTTTAATGCCCTGTATTGCACTGCGAGATAAGAAAGGCTAGAATGAGGACTGGGCTTTTCAAGAGTGTTAGTGCAAAATCACAAAGTCTCACAATAGAATAAGGGAATACAATTGAGTTGTGTCCTCTGCACTTCTGAAAACAGAAGTAATAGATTCTTTTACATTCTTTCATTACATAAATGCTAGATCAGCAGTTAAATGATGTAAATAACACAGAGAGATTCTTTAAAAATCATCTTCCCACAAAACAATACAGTGATTAAATAAGTTCATCACTATTACTTCTTCAGATATGCTATCTATAACTAGATATCTATAACTATCTATATGAAATATTGAGCTTTCAAACGAAGCTAACGATCTCAGAAAAATAAATATATACGACGAGGACAAATACTTGAAGTCAGCATGCTTCCCATATCAGAAGAGCAATAACTATAAAACTGAAACCCTTAGCAAAAAGGTGTTTTTTTTCCTGCAGCATATATGATTTCCACTTGTAGGCTATTTTTGAAGAATTGAATGTTTTTTGCTATCTTTGGGCTAAGAGTTTCACTTATTAATGCAACGAAGAGTTAGGAGCAGCATCAGCTCTCTCTCAGCTTGTACAATAACTACGGTTCCGAAAAATCAGAAGACCATGAAAATTTCACAGACAAGCAATGTATGGTAACAAAAGAAGCCTATAAATCCCTAATCTTGAATATATATTAATATTTGAAGGCTTTATACAATCTACAAAGTACAAAGTGAAAGCCATTAAAAATATTAAAACTGACTGTAAGTATGCTCCTCTCTTTTCCCAAAAGTAATTTGTGTGCAGATAAGTTCTGGCCACAAGTTTCCAAGACAAACATATTATCTTTAAGTTACCTTTTATATTTTCATAAATATTTAAACTCTCCCTGAAATTTTAAATATGTTTATAGAGACAAGACTGCTAACACTCTTAGTCCTTTATAATGAAAAAATATGAATTAAACTATTTCTTGCACACTGTAAGAGAAACAATTTCTAAAAGAAAAAGACATAGTAAATTCACAAAAAAATTACAATAGATTGCTTAGTTGAGAATGAGACAGGTGGGTTCAAAAAGCTGAACAGGATTTTCTAACTTAGTGTAAATTTAGTATTGGAAAATTGAGTTTGAAGGTCATTACTATTCTTGCTCCATAGCTCAAGATAAAGTCTTAAAGTAAACAAAGTAGTAAAGAATTTGACAAGACTCATACCTGAAACTCTGGAGGAACTCAAGTAAAAAAAAATACTTTTACACACTATCTACTGCTTTTTACCAATAGGACAGTAAAATGCACTGTTTTTGATTATGCTGAGGTGTCCATAAAAACATATTCAGCTGTATTCGGACAGGACGGAGGGAAATCTTAGGTCATCAATGGTAAATGGAATGTATCAACTCTTTCCAGCTATTATCCTGCACATAAAACTGGAACAGGTCTCTGAAGTTGTTATGCTTTTTTGTATTCTGCATCTGAAATGTTTTTCAGGTTCAGTAAACTAAATTTAGCTAATAGGAGATATGTTTCTCTCTGGTGAACTAAAAGATATCAAGAAATAAGATGGCTACTCAGTTCTATAATATTAACTTTCTCCAAGAGCATTATATTTTATACAAACAATAAAACAAACAAAACTAGACAAGTTGTGAGTGCTGGTGTGAAGACCACGTCTTAATGGGAAAGGGTAGGACACACACTTCCAAAGTATTCTGCACTTTAAGTGCAACATTAAATATCTAAACAAGAAATTAGCACAATATTTAATAATTAAATAATTTGATCTGACAGTAACACTGAAGAAAACCAGTGTTTATCAGATAAATCATAAGAGTGAATCACCACATTAACCAAAATCCAAAACTGAATGCTAGCATACTAAAAATAATATCGTGATCATAAACTCCAGGAATATTTACTGTTCCTGGATATCATCTTACATAACAATCTGATATAGCAGGTGGTGTACCTTGAAGAGTGATTATAACCACATAATTTACGTACATATGTACACATACTTAGGCATAAACCAGCTAGTATCTTTGCCCAGTTGGCCCACCTGGTGGACAATTTATCTGAGTCCCAAGGGTATCTCCATCCAGACCACAAAGAAGAGAAATACGATGATGTTGAAATTAGCCAAGATTTTTTCCTGACTTTACGTATCAAATTTTATCATTATCAGTATTAAAATCTACAGTTAGATTCACATTATTGCATAACAGTTTACAGAGAAATCAGAATTAACAACAAAATAAGACATAGAATGGATAAAATTAACAGATTTCACAGCAGAATTATACTATTGTGGTAAGTTCCTTTTAACTAAACCAATACTTCACCCTGGTCAGTCTGTTATCATAACAAACAACTAATTTTGTCTGTACTGAAAGTTTACTGCATATTTCAGTTTTGCAAGTACTTGTAAGGTCTTCCTGAAAAGAATTCACTTTTTTTGTTGAATGGCTTTGTGACATGGATTAGCCTCCACAAGAGATCTAAAATGAGAATAATTAATTCATTTTGCAATGGCTGCTCTGAAAATAATGTCTCCTATTTCATTATGTCAGCTGACGATGTCAGAGGTGGATGTTGATCGTATGGCAGTAGAAGTTGAACCTTCCCACCAATATTCCATTGCATGTTGTTACCATATGACAGACAGCAGTTGAGGAATAATCTGGCAAAAATGACACCTGACATGGGAGTGTGGATGAAGCAAACGTGCGTCGCTGAATTCCTCCATGTGGAAAAAATGGCACCCACTGACACTACTAATGCTTGCTGAACATTTTTGGAGACCAAACAGTGGATGTAAGCACAGTGAGGATGTGGATGGTGAGTTTCAGAAGTGTTAACAGTGGGTCATGTCCAGCTACAGCAAAAGCAAACTCTTGTAGATCACTGGTGCAAATGCATGGTTAATGGTGGTGTCTATATTGAAAAGTCGTTTTTTGTAGGTGAGAATTTGCACTACTAAATAGTTTTATAGTGCTCTTTTTACCTGTTGCAGTTTCCATGGAAATCAATAGGAGGCATTACTTTTGGAGTGACCTACATATATAATTGACTGCACTTAAATGAGAAATGAAAGGCCAGTTCCAACAGAGTTCAGTGATCAGCCACTGTTGTTCTCTATATAATTTACTGGTTGAGTTTAATACGTACAGCGTTGCCTTGATAATCTGTAGCAGCAGAATACTGGAATGAGAAGATGAGAAAATACTTCTCATATTAATAGAAGAATTGATTTTTTTTTCTTTTAATTTAAATGCAGACCCACATAAACTGCAAGCAGAGTATTTACAACGAACATCTAAAAACACTGACACTGGTTTAAACTAAAATTAATTTATATCACTCAAATCCGGAAAAACATAATTTCAAGCCTTGATCTTATTAGGATACTTAATGTAATCTTATTAGAATGTGAGCTTCTATATATCAAAGTGTTTTATACATTGCAAATATATTTTAAAGAGCTCCAATAAACATTACTGAACAATTCACTACTGATCTCCAAGCCTAGTTTCACAAAGGGTGATTACTGGGTCTATAATTAACACAGTAGGAGTGGCAATCCCTTCACACTGGCTGTACTCTTGCTGCTGTCCAGAACCAAGTCATATGGCTGTTAGTTAAATTTCCAGGACTTTCTCATCTCTTAGCTGCCCAAGGTTTAGCACAGAGCAGCATGTTTTCCAAAAGGACAGAGTACCTACAGATTCAGCGGAAGCAAATACGGATCATACATGCTTAAAATTTCAGAGAATCAGGCCTGGTGCCATATACAAGGAAAATGCTGCCAGAAATGTCACTCAGAATCCACGCCTGCCACTCTACAGAGTTTCATATATGCTTAATGATGGCTAGCAAGTACAGAGAGCAGATCTAGCTAAAGAAAAACAACAGAAAGCCAGGCAGCCGGAAAGCAATGAGCACTGTGCCTGCACTTCTACCTCACTGGCATAGGAAAAGTAAAATGGTGAGGAAACTGGCAAGACTGATGCAAAAAATGTAAATGTTTCTAAGCACTATAGAAGACCTTAAGAGATACAGTTTTTAATCTCATTTGAAACAGTTTCAATACTCCAACATTAAAGTATGCACATATATATTAATGAAGCAGACATGTTAATCTCCCCGATGTCGATGTCTATGAAGCATCTTTGCTCTTACTTCCTTCTCCCTCAGTCGTGTGTAAGTAACATGCTGTGGCAACATATGAATAGTTTATAGCTCCAGCAATGAATGAATGAATGAACAGTGACCTAAACTCGAGCAGCAATTAAGGTTTCCATTTCTTTACCCATCAGCTATTGCATATACTCACAGCAAACAAGTGTGTTTTTCTGACATGCACACTTGTCTGTTAATAAGTTAAAGGACTATTTCAGTCAAGAGCCTTTCTGTTTTTCCCCTACACGCTTCGTTTCTTGCTACATGCATTGGAGTTTTCCTCTGATAGAGATGCTGATGACAAGCCAACAAAATGGAGGTGATAGCTGCCAGGGATTAAGGTAAAGAATACTGCAGTACTTTGCAGCAGCACAAACCGCAGTTGTTTCCCTACACAGGCTTTCTCAATGTGCATTGAGAGCTTTCAGCTAGTGCTTCCAACTGATTGTAGTGCAGCACTGTACATTTCTTGCAGGACTTTCACAGACAACAAGCATCAGTAGCCAGAAGAATTCCAACATTTAAAAGTGCAATAGGAATGCAATAATTAAGGTTTGTTTTGTTTTGGTTTTGTGTTTGTTTTTTTCTTTTCTTTTCTTTTTTTTTTTTTTTCCTTTGTAGGGCAAAAAGAAAAATAATGCAATGAGCTGTGGTCGTTCCTTTTCATCAGCTCAGTTCAAAGTAACTTTACCAATAATGCATTGCACATTATCGATACATTATGTGTGCAGACACGATTACATTCAAACTCACTCAATTGAAACTAAATTTCAGCTGCAGAATCTTACAGAATCTGTGAGAGAAACCACTGGCTTTTCAGGGACCAGCAGGTTTTGTTTTGCTTAACAGTACTTAGGAAAAACATTTTTCCAACTATAAACAGACAAAATGTTACTTGTCAATGGAAACTACAGAAATCAATTTCTTGATTCTTTTTTCTCATTTTAAAAATTGATCTCATTTTCTTGGTTAACTATAATATATGGTTCAAAACTTCCAGCCAAGGGCGCTTAAACATCTAGCATGAAATCATCTCTGCAAAAATACAGACCAGACCAAAGAAAAGAAACAGATCCTGATAGCTGTTAGTACATTCAACAAGCATTATACTAACACATTTGTCTTTGTAGAAAGAAGAGAAAAACAGAAGGAAAGCTATCTGCTTTTGAGATCAGTAGATTTTTTTTTTTTCACTTCTAGATATAGCAGTGTAATTTTATTCTACTCTTTCTTAATCAAATAATCAATATGGATAATTGGTCAAGGGAAGTAAGAGTTTACTGAACTGCAAAGTGGATGTCTGATTCCTTTATTCTGGAAGGTAGCATCTTGTTGTCTTGATTATTTAAGCCAAAATTTGTAGGGAGTATGAATTCAACAATTAATGTTTAACTCTTTACACTCCGTGAAATTTGAATGTTACTAAAGTTAACAATCTTCATCATTCAATACTGAAATTAGCTCTGCTTCCTCCAGCCTCAGTTCTGAATCTATGATATGTATTATGTATGCATAAATTTAAAGAAAACACGTTGTTACACATGATACTTGCTTTCTGTAGTGTGGCTTTTCAAACCTCCCAGCATTTCACCCATCAAAAGGGTAAAATGTAAGTTATATTTTAAAATGTAGATAACTGAGAAAAAAAAATGACGTGATTGAAGACAAAAGGCAAGCTGATTGGATTGACTACAGCAGAATAATTTGGAAACTGAAGATTCAGCTGGTCCCTCAGAAGGCCCTGCTGCCACTTTCTCCGCACCACGTGAGGGGATTGTATGTATGTGAGATGGAGAGCAAATCTGGCAAAACAGTAGAAAGAAATAGTGAGTTAATCATGAGTCATAATTGATAGACTCCTTCAACTGTGCGTAATGCCCACCAAGATGCACATGGCCATGCTAGAGTTGCTCTGCAGCTCCATTTCCTGGATGCTCCAAATCCTGCTGAAGATTTATGAGGCATTAAGGTCACTTCAGACTACCTTCCTATCTTTCTTCTTTACCTAGGTAGGTAGTCATTTCCCACCCTTTTTTTTTTTTTTTTTCCTTTTTCCCCTTGAGAATCCAATATTATAGAAAAGTCAACACTTAAATCTTAGCATTCATAACTAATGATGTATTTTCATTCTTCTTCATTTTAGGACTTACTTGTATGCACTGATAAATCATTTCAACCTTGTCAGAGCTGAGAGTTTGAGTGGACAGTGGAGGAGGACACAGAATTGAAGTGTTCTTACACAGATAAGCCAATGTAACTCTATGCCTATTTTGGACATTAACTGGTATTGCTGCAGTAAGAAAGCAGTTTTTCAAGGGTCACGTGCACTAAGTTCAGTACACAGTATTACACAGCTACTAATATACTACAGAATATACTTTGTTCACATAATTATCTGTAATTAATATTATCAGTTCTATTAGGTCCCAGTGAAAACATCTTATTAGTTCTACAATTAAATGATTCAGAAACCATCCAACTATTTTTGCCTTTTAACAGTTCCAATCAGTAGCAGATCTAGGTGTAATCAACAGCAGCAGGGGGCTTTAGGAAGCAAAACAAAACAAAAACAGTAGGGATCTTTAGTACTTTACAGTAATTGATACAAGGAGATGTTATATGCTACTGCAAGTTAGCCAAAGATATGGAAAAGCTACATAAAAATTCCCTGTAATCTACAATTACTGTTTCAATATAGCAGGAACAATACAATAGGCTTTTAAGAAATGGAATAACCGAAGTTTTACTGAATTCCTCACTGATCTAGAAGATTTCCTTTATCTCCTTTTGCCCTTCCCACTTTACATTTTCTCTAACAAGATCAATATTTTGGTTACCGTGTCTTCAGAATCCATAGATGTCACCCCTTAAATTTGTG